>CM057152.1:5802611-6276668 GCA_029962745.1 Echinometra lucunter | reverse complement strand
AGATGGGGATGCAACTGAGCTCATACTAGTAGTCCATTTTCTACAATCAATATATTATAGATATTTGAACGCATTGACTCTTAGCAAGCAAGTCTTACCACTGAAAATATCATAATCGATGAGAATAAGATTTTTAAATGAAAGAAAAATTAAGAGAAAGAAAGAAGAAAGAAAGAACAATTTGGGAACTTACCATATGATGCAGTGATGATGAATATCACTGAAATACTGTTAAGGTTGAGACCTTTCATGATTTGTCTTGGCTGTCTGTACTTCGTCTGGAATGTTCCAATTGTAGAGAGATTCTACTCTTTTATACTTGTCGAAATTACCGCGGCCCCTTACATAGCCCATGACGCCATGGTAGGAAATCCCCAAAACTGTTGCGCACCTCTCGGGCCTATCGCACCCCAGCCGAATTACAGTCTATCCTCTTATTGACCTATTCACCTACTAGAATATATAATACACATTTTCTCGTTCTTATACATGCATGTAAAGTCGTGAAGGCATTCTTCTGGCAGATTATGGCCTGAAATTCTGCTTCGCCGATGAAATACAAGGTAAGTCGTTATCATTATTTCTGCTAAACTACAGGAAGCGCTTTCCTTATACCTGAAATGATTTTACATATCTTATTGGTTATAAAAAACCAAAACAATCACATAAACAGCACTGACATTTTCCATAATATTTCTCTCAATCATTGGTTTAAGGCAGTTAACATAAAATACGCATTCGCACGCACAAAAGTATAAAAATAATACTAAAAAAAGTGCCACCATTTCACTGAGGCTTTGAGTGTTTGGTTTTCAAACTTTGAGTTTAAATTGGGGCCAAACTACAATATTTTTGATGAATTGACATGACGTCTCCAGCGTCTCAGTAGGCACTTTCACTTTAAATGACAGGGATACAGTATAATTCATGTTTCAGTAATAGGAACGATGAATGTATTTTACTATTTCACCATGATTAGAGCTACATATTTTGAGGGAGGGAGTGAATGGCAAAATTTCCGTCTCATCCATCAATAAAACAGTAAGTAAAATAAGTGCTGCCATCTGCTTTATATCGCCTTCGCATCATTTTAACGTTTATGCAATGTATTTCAAGACGACCGGGAGGGTGGAATAACATAAAAGCACATATACGTTCGTATTATATTATTGTTGTATTATTTTTGTAAGCCAGATAGGGGTCTATACAATACAAGCTTTGCTTCTTTAAATAGACTCCTCCACTGATTTATTTTTCTTAATTTAACTTAAATCAATACTTACAGACAGTAAATGTATTATTTTTCATTTGCAGATTTATTTTAAATATTGTTATTCCAAGAATAAGAATATGTATGTTTATTTAATTGTGTTACTTGCATTATGTGGAAAATAAAGAATTCAAACTTCAAACGTAATTGAGTGAAGTTGCAGAAGGAGCCTTCAAAATATGATAATGAGGAGAATTCGATCTTATAGCTCATTCGTTACAGAGGAAATTACATTAAAATGTGCATCGGCTTAAGAGAAAATGAAAGAGCATGAAGAAAAGTTTGAATTGATAGCTCAATAATTTCTTTCATTCACTATCAAAGTGTTCAAAACATAAGTTCTTGGAGCCTGTACAGAGAGTCTTAGTTATTTCATACTCTGTTTCTAAGCGAACAAAGTAATTGTTGTTTCAGTGGGTGTTAGTCATTAATCTTTTTTGTAAGAAATGACTAAGATTACACAGAAATAGAGCTAAATTTACGGCATCATAGTCATTTTACACTTTTCGGTGACGTTTGAAATGACCAGTTGATTTACATGACTAAGTGGAGCGGTGCTAAAGATGACTAAGTTTTAAAGGAAGTAGACCTCTTCGCAATTTTGACAACTCACTGGCCAGTGATGTATTGATGTACTTTTAAACTTCTCTTCAGGGGTCAATAATAAACACAAATAACGACAGTCTGCTAAAAACAATTTAAAGATTGTTTTTCCAAAAAAAAAACATATATATATAACAACATTGCACCAAAGTGCATGCTGTATTGACCGTTTGTTGTTATTGATTTCATTCTTGTGTTGTTATTTTCTTTTTCCATGATGAATTTTACCCCCCCCCCAAAAAAAAAAAGGTGTCTAAAATGTACAGTAGTTCTCTTTTAAAGTTAACATGCATTTTATCAGCGAGGTATAATTTTTGTTGACAATACGTCAAAGTATATTTTTTAAAATGGCATCCATCTTTCATTTAACAGTTTAACGTTGCCGTAGAGTAGGGAGAATATCCTTTTTCATATATTTTTTTTTTTGGGGGGGGGGGGGTGAACGTAGTCGTTATCTGTCCAATATATGAGTAGTAAATCAATCACAGCATTGTTTAATTCGTTGATCAATTTTCAAAATTAATTCTTTAGAATGAGTGGGGTGAAGGTGAATAATGATTACAACAATTAAGATTTCAACCGTGGTGAGCTATATACCTCCTCTCTCTTAAGAACTGGCATAATAAGTGCGTGTGATTGGGTTTATACAGACGTGTATCAATCCGATATGTCTATTTACGTCTAGGACCGACCTTTAACATCACCATCCGAAAGACATGACTCAGACTCGAACCTGGGTCCCATCAGAGTCAATTAAAGAGATGACAGCGGACGTTACCGATAAATCAACTCCTGCTTCCCCATATCCAAGCTGTGGGCTGGTCGGGGTTTTTTTTTTCTCTCTCCCTTCTAAGACATGTAAGGGGCATTTGACCATCCATCAAAGCCTTCAGATACGTTTTGTGAAAAACTGAAATTTGCCTATCAAAATGAAATTATTCTGCAGGGTCAAAGGTTACTAGTAATGGACAATACCCCCTTCCATAATGAACAATATTTGGGCCAATTTTCCATTCTGTCGTCATATTAAGAATTCTATCCTGATCACAGTCACGAGCAGACATAATAGGAGTCACACAAAATATCGTCTCTTACCAGAATCGTTTTTCTATACATTTCTATTTGCCTTAATGAATGAATGAAAAAGTTTGTATTGGCCATTGTTATAGGCCAAATCATGAATTTAAATTGTTTTAGGTGGTTGTGAAATATTTTCAGTGTTTATATAAGGAGGATATTGATCTCTCTGCCTCGTGATCCTCGTGCTTCTAATCACGCGCACTTTGCTATAACCAAGTTATTATTGTTCCTTGAATTATTTTTGTGAACCCACTGTAAACTGGTTCCTCTCTTCAGCCTATTATTTCTGCCAGATTGAAGTTACTGAACTTCTTACTTCTTCTGTAATATGGTCGAATAAACTTTATCAGCATATCATTTGTTTGTGTTGTCATGACATTACTCGAGGAGGAAGTTTTCTAAAACATGGCAACGGGAATGTGAGGATTGGAGTTATCGTACATTGCCCTGGTTTTAGACGAGGACAACATTGATATCATTTACTATACACTTATTCCTCTTTGTTTGCTGTCATTTTATTGAAAAAAGGGGAACCGTGGTTGATAAAATTTTTAATGATATAGATTACGGGCAAATTTCAGGGAGTATTCTATTTCATGAAATATTTCCTATTATCTCATTGAATTTTGGTTATCTCTTCTCTTTACTGCAGTGTATGTTGTTCCCCTTACCAGCATTTGCCAGATTGCAATTATTAAAAGTTCTCAGTTCTTCTTTGAGTTCGAAATTGGACTAAACTTCGCATATTATTTGTGTTGTCATGGCATTTTTATCTCGAGGGAAGTATTCTGACAAAATGACAACAGGAGTATGAGGAATGAAGTTTCACTATCTTGAATTTTGACGAGGGAAACGCTGATATTATTTCCCATGAATAAGTTCCTTCTTGTTCTATGATTAATGGAGAAAAGATAAAAGTCGATATAATAGATATTTCAGGATGCATTAGTTCTACCACGGGAAATATTTCTTTTTTCTCAGTAATAAGGGCTATCTCATCGATCGAGCAGCTCAGTAAATTATTATGTGCAATATGTTAAAGTATAGTCCTCGTGACTGACTCGAATGCTCCCATGTCTTTGACTTGATCTTTTCTTTTCCTATCATGGACTTGTCAATTACTTGCCAATGTGGTGATTTGTGTTTTTTAATGAATGGCCGAATAATTGATAATAGACGATGATGATAACAATGAAATAATAATGATAATGATAATAATAATAATACTAATAATAATAATAATAATGATAATGATAATAATAATAATAATACTAGATGATTATAATAATAATAATAATAATAATAATAATAATTAATAATAATAATAATAATAATAATAATGATTAATAATAATAAAAATAATAATAATAATAATAATAATAATAATAATTAATAATAATAATAATAATAATAATAATATAATAATTATGAATTTACACCGTTTTGTTAGAGCTGTCTTGAAGAATGATGTTAACATGGTCATGTCTCAGGGGCGGTGCTACAGGGGGGCAACCGCCCCCTATGATTTATCAAGTGATTCCCCCCCCCCCCCCATGAAAGCTATAGGAGCAATGATCCAGTCGGGGTTGAATCCTCAAGGTTACCAATAAATAGCAACGTATCTATTTATAGTCGGCTTAAAGATATATTTTTTCTCTTTTGTGCATGTTTGAATGGAGTTTGACACTGCTTTGATTGTGACGTACAAAGCAGAAATATTTCTATGAGGAATGAATGCAGTATCTCTGAAGAAAAAAAAAAATCTAGTGTAAAAACTGTGTGAGTATTCCAAATAAAATTTCTTGATTATCTAAATGGTAGCCTCGTGATTATGACAGTTTTCCTGACTTTGTCATCATTGATTTTGTTACAGCAAACAAGGTCCACCCACCTATGACTCGCTATTGCACATACATCCATCATTTTAAAAAGCCCATGACTTTTGTGGTACTGAATAGAAAAGAAGTGACTTATTTATTTTGTGGCACCTTATGTTCTTTCGATTTAAATGAATGAGACCAAACCATTCAACAATGAATGACGTCACAACTATCACATGGATTGGTGGTACAATCGTATAGGCGTACATTGGCCCATTTTCGCTTTATGCTTGGATATCAGTTTTCAGGTCTGTGAATTTCTCCTTTTTTGCAGTAAGCGAAGGGGACGAGCAAGCAAATCGTGCCTCTTTATTACGGTAAAAATGTCATCAAAATGCACTAGATGATATGAAATTACATATTCAGGCTCCTTGCTGCCCGATATGAGAATTTTCAAGCAGAAGTCAGTCAAAATGTATTAAGCCTGCCGCACACATACGAACCGTCTGCGCTCCGATCTTGGGGGAAAAAATATTAAAGCGATTGCTGTGAACATTTAAACATCTAAAAGTTTACTGATCAAATTTCTGAATATTAGTCATGCTAGTACGAAAACTAAAATCAAATTTACAGGCTACTGAGAGCTAAGTTTAGGAGGAAAAGTGAAATCAATAGTACGAAAACTAAAATCAAATTTACAGGCTACTGAGAGCTAAGTTTAGGAGGAAAAGTGAAATCAATAGTACGAAAAGTAAAATCTAATTTACAGGCTACTGAGAGCTAAGTTTAGGAGGAAAAGTGAAATCAATAGTACGAAAACTAAAATCAAATTTACAGGCTACTGAGAGCTAAGTTTAGGAGGAAAGTGAAATCAATAGTACGAAAACTAAAATCAAATTTACAGGCTACTGAGAGCTAAGTTTAGGAGGAAAAGTGAAATCAATAGTACGAAAACTAAAATCAAATTTACAGGCTACTGAGAGCTAAGTTTAGGAGGAAAGTGAAATCAATAGTACGAAAACTAAAATCAAATTTACAGGCTACTGAGAGCTAAGTTTAGGAGGAAGTGAAATCAATAGTACGAAAACTAAAATCAAATTTACAGGCTACTGAGAGCTAAGTTTAGGAGGAAAGTGAAATCAATAGTACGAAAACTAAAATCAAATTTACAGGCTACTGAGAGCTAAGTTTAAGAGAAAAGTGAAATCAATAGTACGAAAACTAAAAACAAATTTACAGGCTACTGAGAGCTAAGTTTAGGAGGAAAGTGAAATCAATAGTACGAAAACTAAAATCAAATTTACAGGCTACTGAGAGCTAAGTTTAGGAGGAAAAGTGAAATCAATTCCGAATATTAGTGACGTCGTAGCAGTCTTCCGATGGTCTGCGCAATTTGAAGCCGATGTGGCCTTTACTTCCACTCTAGAATTACAGTTAACAAAAGGGAAAAAATAGATCTTAGCATTCCTGTCATTGTTCAGAACATTTTATTATTCAATCTGTACAGCAAAATTTTTGATTTCTTCTAAAATGGTGCCCAAAAATTATTAGTGACTGGGTCGCTAACATACAAACGATCAAAATTTCATTCAGTCGGCGATTCTATCTTAGGCACTTTGGACTGAGGCTATATGTAACCAAAATGCCTAAAATGAATTTCATTCTGAAAAGTGAAACTAAAAAGTGCGTCTAGAAGAAATATTATTTTTATTTTCAACTTCCGTAGTGGCTTTGTGATGCTCCACCAGAACTTGACAAAGTGATAGTAGGTGAACATTGTTTTATATAGATATTATCATGAAAGAAAGAAAGAAAGAAAAATATATATGTATGTATATATATATTCAATTCATGATTGTGCGATCAATGACCGTGAGAACACAGTGATCACAGTGTTCTTTTGAGAATGTTTGACTGACGCCCATGCTTTGTGTATAAATAGCTCGTATGACGTCACACTGCTATTCATTGATTACTTCCGCTTCCTACATGTAGTTTGACATGTGGTGGCATTAAAAAAAAAAGACACATGAAAGGGGGAGGGAGACCGCAGGGCGTGGGGTCGAATTTTTCTTACTACTTATGGATACTTATGGATGCTTCTGAACACAGGCTCAAGCCTCTATATTCAGATCCAAATTCTGACGTCTTTTTAGGTTGGCAGGATCATGACCAGGTGGGTCGGCATCGAAGTGAAACTTTATTTCTCCAGAATCTATCAAGTCCGTTTTCGAAGCTGTGGACACTGGGAGCATCAACTATATCGTTACTTAGACTATTCCATGGTTTTCTCATTCTCATATAAAAAGAATTTCTACGTTTCACCGAGACTGACCTAGGGGATATATAGTTTTTTATTATGACCTCTGGTAGGCCCATGCACCTGACCCAAGTCACGCACTACCTCTTGGTCATATCTATGAAACAATTTGTAAGTTTCAATCATATCCCCTCGTGCACGGCGATATGTCAATGTCGGGAGTTTAAGCTGAGACAATCTTTGCTCGTATGGAAGATTTCTTATCTCAGGTACCAGTTTAGTGGCCCTTCTTTGTACATTTTCTAATGCATCAGGATTCGCCTATATAACTGTGTAAAGTTCTCTTAAGCGCTTTGATACATCGGAGATGTAAATTTAGAATGTTATTATTATTATTATCGTTATCATCATTATTACTATTATTATTATTATTATTATTATCATTGTTATTATTTTTATTATTATCATCATTATTATTATTATTGATATTATTATTATTATTATTATTATCATTATTATTATTATTATCATCATTATTATTATCATTATCATTGTTATTATTATTATTATCATTATCATTATTATTATTATTATCATTATTATTATTATTATTATCATTATTATCATTATTATTATTGTTATTATTATTATTATCATTATTATCATTATTATCATTATTATCATTATTATTATTATTATCATTATTATCATTATTATCATTATTATTGTTATTATTATTATTATTATTATCATTATTATTATTATTATCATTATTATTATTGTTATTATTGTTATCATTATTATTATCATAATTATTATTATTATTATTGTTGTTGTTGTTGTTGTTATTAATTTTCTAAATATTTTTACATGTTACCATAGTAACGGCCCAAGCGGCCATACCCACCTATTGCTAATGTTAAACAGGCAAGAAATGATAGCTCAGGGTCCTGGCCGTGGTCCTGGCTATCAAGAAAACATATCAAACTTGTGCAGACACTCATCTTACATTTCGAATGTCATTATAGATTTTTCCATGGAACGACCATTTTCAGACATGAACATGACTTCGAATTACTTAGATTATGGTTGCAATTTATCGGGAAACTTAAAATACATAATTAGATCCTTTTATATATATC
Source organism: Echinometra lucunter (assembly GCA_029962745.1). Classification (NCBI taxonomy): domain Eukaryota; kingdom Metazoa; phylum Echinodermata; class Echinoidea; order Camarodonta; family Echinometridae; genus Echinometra; species Echinometra lucunter. The sequence goes on along the minus strand of CM057152.1, from coordinate 6,268,493 downwards.
TTTTAATTTCTAAAACAGATTGTATATATATCATATTTTCTTGATGCGTTACCATGGTAACGGTCCTGGTGGCCACACCCACCACTAACTTAACGGCAAACAGGCAGATTCTGATAGCCGCAGGTCATACCTATAAGGAAAACATCACTAAAAATTGTGCCGGGGGGGGGGGGGGTCGAACCGGGGGAGAGGGAGGTGTACGGTGGCCTACCATCTAGAGGGTTACAAAAAACTGAGATTATTCTCCTGTCCACCGTATAGATGCACCCAGAAGTGCCCCAGGATAAAACTCTGCCTTACTACTCATAAACAATTTTTTCCCCATAAATAACTTCCGAAAGTTATTTATGAGGCATCATTTTACTCTTTGTAAAATGTTAATGACCAGAAAAAAAAAAACAATAATCAACAGTGATCTGTTGGCAAAGACTGGAATCAATCGTAAATACCTTTAGAACTTTAATAAAATTATCGCAAGTTGGCTGTTTATACGCCTTCAGTTATACAAAAACAACAAACAAACGAACTTTTATGGTGCATTTGTGGAAGATCCAAACTTGTAGTACACTGCTGTTCAGCATACAATAAAACTGAGGGGGGGGGGTGGGGAGGGGGAGGGGGTCGTAGTAGGTCAAAGGGTCAAAGGTCATAGGTCAATATACATTAAATTAAGTATTTCTTAGTTTTGATGTATCCATGACTATGAGGATCAGACTTTTTGTTGTTAGGGCGAAGAGGCCAATCACATGTCATGTGTTTTTTTAAATTTTCATGTTTGATTTTTTTAAAAATCATAATAATCAAAACAGCTTGAGCCATGATGTTAGCTGAATATAGGCGGAGGTATATAGGAGCCGCAGTCATATTTATCCTGTGTGTTTTTTTTTTGTGTGTGTGTGTGTGTGTGTGTTTTTTTTAAATATTTATTTTTGCTTGTTGTTTCGTAAATAGTGTTAATATAGCTTGGCAGGGATTCAGGGCCGTCGCAAACGGGGGGGGGGGGGGGATATCTCGGTAAATTCGCGCTGCCGTCAGTAAAAATGAGAAAAGGGGAGAAAATAATGAGAAGAAAATGGGGGAAAAGAAAGGAAAAAGAAAGAAAAAAGAAGAGAAGAAAGAAAGAAAGAAAAAAGAAAAAAGAAGAAAGGGAGGAAAGGGGAGAAAGAAATAACGATAATAGTCCTCAAGGTAAAGAGAAGACAATTCTCGGAGAAAGAGAGATTCTGAGGTTGCGCTTATGGGTCGGACGTGGAGTCGGGGAACCGATGGACCGTATCGGGTCAGGCGTAGCTATCTTGTCGACGGTCCTGGCGCTGTTGGAATCTCTGGTCGATATCGTGGGGAAATCCCTTGGCGAGCGAAGCGAGTCAGAATACCGAGGTGCTTCGCTCGCCAAATGTTTCGTCTTGATATCCACTACAGACTCGAGAGCGGACAAGAGGCTGGGTCAAGAGGGGCTGTCCCAGCTGTACTGTGTCGGGTATTCTTACTCGATCCTTCATCATCCTCGTCCTCGGTAAATGAACATCAATCAGTTTGAAGATGAAGGAAAGGAAAGAAGGAAAGAGAAAGAGGATGGAAAGAAAAGGAAAGAAACAAGAGAGAAACCTGGAAGCGCTCGTTCGCTTTGCTCGATTTTTAAGGATCTCAGCTAATGCCGTTTATATTAATAATTGTACTTATGAAAGGAGTTTGGTTTACATCTTGTTTCCCCAGCTATAATGTTGTACTGTACTTCATAGAATGTTAGTAATATAACTGCAAGGAATCGAGCGGGAAGTTGACCTAAAAGAGATGAATTGTCAGGAGACAACGGCCTGTGACAAATAGCCTATTCCCACTATGAGAAGGGAAAAGATGTCGATAAATTATCACTGTACATTACTCAAATCATGATAATGGAGCAACAATACAAGGTAACCTGTTGTCAGTATATACAACAAAAACAAATTTCTCGCTCGCTCGCTCCGCTCGTTCATAAAAATGGAAATAAGAAGGTTTCGGGCACTCTTATTCCAGGAGCAAGATTCTAGAATATTTATTTATAGAATGATATCCGACTAATATCCTCGAATTTTTCAGGAAGATATACATTATAATCATGTAGTGTATTTCGGTGACAAATCTACGTTTTAAAGAATTTTCACTTCGCTTGCTCGCAGAAACAGAATGGTTTCGGACGCAAGTAAGGTGCCCAAATAGAGTCATATTAGGCTTATTCGCTTGTGTATTTTGACGACGAAATAACACTGGTACCACGAAAGAGAGTGTATATTTTTCTTCGCTCGCTGCGCTCGCTCTTATAATATTTAGATACAGGTTTTTTTCGGAAAGCAAGCACACTCGGCAAATAAGTGATCAAATATATATTTTAGATATCTTAAAAAGCCCATCGTGTAGTTTGGTGAAGAATTATCACTTCTACCATGAAAAAGAGAAAATATATCTTTCCCCGCCGGCTGTGCTCGCTCGTATAATATTAAGATTTCTTTGAAAGCGAATGAATTAGGCAAGAGAGGTGACCAAATATATAATTATTATAATATATATATGTATCTTATAGGCCCATCGTGTATTATGATGAAGAATTATCACTTCTGCCGCGATAAGGAGTATCTATATTTTCTTCCTCACTTGCTATGCTCGCTCGTATAATATTTAAATACAAGATGGTTAGGGAAAGCAAAAGAATTCGGCAAGCGAGGTGACCAAATATACATGTATAATTTAAAAATCTTGTATAGGCCCGTCGTGTGTTTAGATGAGGAATTATCACTTCTATAATGAAAAGGAACCTATATATTTTTCCTCGCTCGCTGCTCTCGTTCATATGATATTTAGATACAAGATGGTTTGGGAAAGCAAACGAATTGAACAAGCGAGGTGACCAAATGTATTTGTATGATTTAGATATCTTTTAGGCCAATCTTGTATTTTCATAAAGAATCATCACTTCTACCATGAAAAGGAGAATAAAGACCTATATTTTTCCTCGCTCGCTGCGCTCGCTCGTATAATATTTAGATACAGGTTGATTTGGGAAAGCGAATGAATTCTGCAAGCGAAGTGACCAAATATATAATTTAGAATCGTATATGCCCATCAGGTATTTAGATGAAGAATTATCACTTAAAGGAGTACCGGTATATATATTTTCCCCTGGCTTGCTGCGCTCGCTCATATTATAAAAGTCACCAAATCTGATTGATATTGAATGAAATGTGTAGGAAAGACGAAGGAGAATGTGATAGAGGCACACAATATTGAACATTCCTAGTGGGCTTTATACGTTTGATATTACAGAAGTTGGTCTTCGGTAATCGGTGGCAATGTTGGGTAATCAGTGGCCTCAGCACCACCCTCCCCCCTGAAAAAGGTCTAGCGAAGCCCCAGCAGGGATTTCTTGATGTGTTCCGCTTAAAATTCCGCCACGCCTTCTGGGGGAGTGTGAAGCTACAATTATTATTTAGATCCCAAAGTTCCACAAATAACTTCTGAAGTTATTTGAGACTGCTGAGCAAATAAAATCTTCACGATAATAGTCTCTGCTTACGTCACGACTCGTTGTTTTTCTGATAAAGCCTACAGTTGTCCCAATACAAGCACGTAAATCGTCTTTATTTGCTTTTGTTTGTTTGTTTGTTTCCCTTTTTTCCATAACAACATTAAAACATTACAATATAATGAAATAGTAGTTTTTTCAATGTCGTAAAAACATAATAAAATTTAATCATGTCATTCCGGTAATATTTAGAGCCGCGGCGGGAGATTAGCATGCCCTGAAATATTGTTATACGTGATACTACTTCTGCTATGCTGCTGCTGCAGCTGTTACTAATGATAACAACAATAATGATTATAATATTGATAATTATGTAAGTACTTATAATAATAGTAACGATAATAATAGTGATAATGATGATGATGATGATTTTTAAAAATATTTGTATGTTTTATTGAATCATAAAACCAAAATTAGGAAAAATTACAATATTTACAAATAATTACAACAGATCAGGATATTGTAACAAACAAAACAAGATAAAAAACCGAGTATAGAAAAAAAAAAAGGCAGAAAAACTGTGGACCATACAATACATACAGTTGCTTAATACATGTAGGGGGAATTCCCAGAAAGACTCCATAATTATCTTAAGGCTGTGCTATAGAGTCTTATACAAAATTAAACAAAAACAAAACAAAAAACATATCTTTATGAGCATAAATAAACCAAACTAATAACATCTACTATACATGCAAAAGAATTTCTATCATGGAACCACATTATAGGCCTATATTTACATTTCAAAAAATTAGGATTACACCTCAAATTTCCATTTTTTGAAGTGGATGGAAAGTTTGTTTCTTTTCTTGGCCAAATGATATTCCAATTCTTTCTATTTCTTGACAAACAATTTAAATGCTTCTATGTTTGGTAAGACATCTTTGAATTTACATATGTATATGAAATATTTCACCAATATGATGAATGATGATGATGATGATGATGATGACGATAAAAGTTAGAATTATTAATAATGATAGAACAAAAGGCGCTGTCCCTTAGTCAATAAAACAAAACCAAAAACAAAAAACAAACCACAGCGGTGCTACAGGGGGGGGGCAGGGGGGCGAATGCCCCCATGATTTTTCATGTGATAAAAAAAAGAAAAAAAGAGAGGAGAAAAAGAAGAAAAAGAGGAGGAAGAAGAAAAAAGAGGGTGGGAAAAGAGAGGCTGGGGGCTTGCAACTATAACCTCTATTTGTTGATTTAAAACGTCAATGAATTCACCTGTGTCATCTTGCCCCCCCCCCCTATCAAAATACCCTGGCGCCGCCCCTGAAACAAACAAACGAACACACACAAAAAAAATAATAATCAAACAAATAAACCAACAGATATTGTAAAAGTATGCTTTGATATGGTAGACATCAAGTGATTCTGAGAAGTGCAGTGAGTTTGTTCCAAAGGTAGGACAAATTATGAATAATTTAAAAAGAAATAACAAAACATACAGAAATTATAATTGAAGAAAAGAAATCCTATTATAGTTCTTTTGGTAATACAGAGTAGATTAGGGCCTACTTGTAATTGACTCATTACGCTAACAGTCTTAGCAAAGTCGAGTCGTAGGCAAAAAGCAAATTAAGAGTTTCTCAGCTTATAAAAATATGATGTTTTGTGAGTGAGTTTGAGGTCGCCACTAGCAGTACCCATCTGTGTGACTTTGGTCCCCGCGCGCCCGGCCCTCTCGAGTTTGGAAATAACTGTTCCTAGACTTGTGACGGATTCTTGACTAAAAAAATGTCAGCCGAAGGTAATTTTCGTGTAATATTCTTTTTTTTTAAACTAAAGCTGTGGTGTATTTTGTGTTTTTGTCTATACTCATATGTTTATCTAAATCACATCAGTGTTCAAAGATCTAACTTACAATATTCAAGTCGTGTTTTCCGACGGCCGACCGCCCTTATTGTATTTGTACCGGTACTTGTAGATCTAATTGTTAGTTGTAGTCCGATGTGACCATATTGATGTCTGTTATCGTTTCTAGTTTTTTGTTGCTGATTTGAAGAGCAATCTTGGATATCCATTGACTTGTGTTTTCTAGTGCAGTAGTAGACCGGGAGCCAGGTAGAAAGGGTCACTCTAACAAAAATAAGTGGCTATATCGTCATGATCGTGGGTTAGGAAACTAGATCTAGACTCTAGATCTACTCATTCGTTTGTACGCACGCACTAACATTAGATTAGGATCTAACTTTTTAACGTCAATAACCATTGAGTCGCCACCCAGCGGCCTTAATCTTCCTTTCCTGCTAAAATACACTTTATTCATATCAAAATCATAGTTTTATATGAAAAAATCCACATATCCTGTAAAATCAATCACAAGCAAAATTCATGAAAATCCCTCATTTTACTATACAGACAATGACATCATTAATTACATACTTCCGGGATGGCGACTCAACAGGTAGCTCTAGTCTTGCTGAGTTGCCACGAACACTTGATATGTCAAGAGAGTTCTGGGCAAGAGTTCCACATGTACCCCCCGCTAAAATTGAAAAAAAATATAAGGATATGACTTGGAATGATAGGTCTAATCATCATATCAAATACTGAACATGGAAAAATGCTATAAATTAAGAAATATAGGTTTATTCCGTCAGAATTAAGAGCTTACACGTAAACTGTGCATTTCACATAGATATCGATTTATTTAGTCAGAAAAATAAGAGCAATGCATCCTGGGAGTGAGACTAATCACGACTTCCAGCTTATAATCATGAAACCCATCACTTTCAGCGATCTCTCGCTAGCTCGATAGGCAAGGCGTCAGTCTGGAGAGGAAGATGTCCCGGGTTTGAATCACGTCGGCAGGCATGGTAAGTCAAGAAAAAACAGAGTTGAGAAGAAAACAGTGGAAAATACGGTGACTCTGAACTTCATTTTTTTTTTAGCGGGGGGTACATATGGAACTCTTTCCGAGTTCTGCCCATGCGTTACCACGCAGGTGTCTTGCATGTACATAACACATGCGCCCAGTGTACATTGACTCGCCGTTGTCCGTGTAGTGGGTTCTACATTGAGAAGCCACCCCCTCCTACTTTTTTAGATCATAACACCCCCGCTTTTTAAATGGTATGAATTCGATCGGCAAATGCCAAATTTCATTTTCAACACATGTTTGAGGAACTTACGTCATTGGATTGGGATACAACGATCGCCGAGACCGGAAGTGTCATCTTCGTCACCTGAACTGCATGCACTGGCTGTTACGCGAGAACATGTGCAAGCTCAACTTTGATCGCGTGCAACTCTTATTCTTCTGTCAGATTTTACAAGAGAATTTTTTACGGCAAAAGGATATATTCTTAGCTCTTCATTGGAGCAAAAAATCACAATCCAGCGATGCTCATAATTTTCAGAGGACAAGTAAGAGCAGGAAGTAGCAGGTGAGTGGCGACTCATTTTCGGCGGCAAGTCAGCGCGCATTGACTAAAGTTACATGTAAATAACTCCAGGGAGCTCTGCTGCCGCATAGGCATGGCGGAGCTCCCTGGAGTTTTAGCGTACAAAGTGAATGGAGGGGGAATGAGGAAACAAGGCATTGCCAGGCGCTAATGCACTTTCGTATTCAAGCCTGACGGAATAAAACACACAATCGCAGACACCACCGTGCTGTGCATGCACCAGCAGCGCTTTATTCCGTCAGTCATCAGACATGGATACGAAAGTGCATTAGCGCCGCATTGCCATGATTGCATGTGAGTGAATGAAGCACTGCTGTACAAATTGAATGGCGGCTACCTATTTCATGATAATGCCAAATAAGTCTTTTTCGGAAGTTATGCTAGGCAAAATTCATCTGTCATGCGTCAAATAAAGTGATCACGGGGGCCTTGTATTTGTGTAAGTGGGGGCAGCCAGGAATCGGGAGGAGCCCTTCAAAGAGGGCCAAATATGATGGCTTTGCCTTCTCACACACTCGTCTTATGTTCACAAACCCATGACTGCTCTTGCCGTGAAAACAAAGACAAAGCCGATGGTATGACAAGCCATCATTCCTTGCTCCTTCAAGCATTGTTCACTGCAGACATATTTTTGCAACTGTAGTGTAGTCATGCTTGAGTGCAGCAATAAATCTACATTTGAGATCTTGTCATACCATCAGTTTTTCTTCATTTTCAAAGCAAGAGCATCATTTTTGGCTGTCTCTTCGCTTCCCCCACCACTTTGTGCACAGTAGACGATTTTTCCTTTGTGTAACACTTCACAATTTCTCATTGATCACTCAAGACCACTCAAGACCATTGTTTAAGCAACTCAGTATATTAGATGTGTACCAATTAAATGAATATATGTGTGCAATACTTATATTTAAACATGTAAATACTAAACTCCCTAAATACATACCTGATATGTTTATAAAGAACTGTGCAATACATACTTACTAATTGTAGATATAAGGATCAGTGTCATAGATGGAATGTAAGTACAGAATTTGCATTTTACTCCTGTAGGCATCATGCACCTACAATTTGGAATTCGCTTCCTACTGATATAACTTCTATTTCATTTTATAACAGATTTCAGCACCATCTAAAACAATTTTTGATAGCATGTGACTCTCATTGAAATGTGATGTATCATATTCTTTCTCCTATTTTTCTCTTCTCTTCCTTTCTCTTCTCTGCTATCCATCCTCTTCCATCCCTTATCTTGTTTGTCCTGGGGGGTTTGTCTGGGTACAAGGCGCAATTCATTTTTAATTCTATCAACACTTGATTTTGTTGTCCGCTTTTCTATTTTACCACATCTTGTATTGTATGGGAAGCTGTCTCAACAAGACCTTTTGGGGATTTTTTACAGCTGTACCTAATTTAGTTCCATTGTCATTTTATACTTATTGTGTATGTTATTTCAATATGTTTCTATTTTAGTTGAATTACATGTTTTTATTCAATGTTTTGTAATATGTTTTTAAAGTTGGAATTGAGATTTATTTTTAAAAAAATTTAAAAAATCAATAAAAAAGCAAGCAAACTCAGTCAAAGCAAACACCTAGGAGAAGCACCAAATAAATCTGAATCTGAATCTGTTCGAGTCGTGGTCCTGATCCTCGAGGTGGGATATGAATGACCAGTAAGAATATTATCGCTCGAGAGAGTGTGTTCATTGTAATTAGTACATTTTGGAGTTGAGTCCCATTATTTTGCTTGTGTAAGGAGGGACTATGTTTATATTTCCCTTCTGTATCGATTCCCAGAGTCTAGTTTTGAAAGACTCTGCCGTATTGCTATCAAATATGTTGGTTGGGAGTAGGTTCCAAACCCGAATAGTTCTTGGGAAGAAGGTGAATTGGTAAGTGTCATTATTGCAGCTAACGTTGGATAAGGATAGAGCGTGGTGTCCCTTCATTATCTTCTTAGGTTGAGTTATGCATGAGGGTTTGGGTATGGCAACTTGTCCTTTGATGGATTTGAATAAGAGTGCTTTGAAACAACGAATTTGTAGAGATTGCCATTTCAGTTCACTCTTGAGGTCAGATACATGGATATCGCTGCCATATTTGCCAGGACAAATCTTGCCCCTCTATTTTGAACACCTTCCAGTTTATCAATGTGTTTACTTAGGTGTGGATCCCATACACTACAGGCATATTCTAGATGAGGTCTCACTAGACAGGTGTAAGCAGCTTCCCTGATCAGCTTGGAAGAAAAGCCAGACAGATTGCGACGGACCATCCCAAGCATACGGTTGGCCTTGGTAACTACTTTATCCACTTGGTCTTCCCAGGATAAGTTGTTGGGGAGTTCCACTCCAAGGTAAGGGTGATGGCTTACTTCCTCGAGGGTAGTTCCGTTCATTGTGTAGGCTTGGTTGATGAGGTTGCATCTCTTTCTAGAAATTCGAAGAACATGGCACTTAGAAACGTTGAATTTCATGTGCCATTTATCTGCCCATCTAGTCAGCTTGCCTGGAGAGCTTTCGAGTCATTGAGTGACTTGATTGCACGGTAGAGGATGCAATCATCTGCGAAAGTCCTCATTATCGATGAGATGTCAGTATTAATGGTATTGATGTATATGAGGAAAAGGAGCGGGCTGAGGACAGACTCTTGCGGTACTCCCGACAGAACTTCAGAAAAGGTTGAACACTCCCCATCAATGACTACTCTTTGCAATCTTGAGATCAGCCATTTCTCATTCCATTTCAAAAGTGGACCCTGAATACCACATTTTTGAAGTTGGAAAAGAAGTCTCTGGTGGGGCACTTTATCAAAGGCCTTACTGAAGTCAAGGATCAGAATATCTTGCTGTAAACCCTGAAGAACCTAAAATATACTTATAGCTTAACTGAAGAACTCAAAATAAAGATCTTGATGAAATGAAGTCCAGCAGTGCTCTGATTTATTGGCCTGCAATGCAGACCTCACAACACATTGGTTTTACAAATATATTCAAGTATATTCAAATGAAAGAGCAAGTAAACCATTAAAGAAACAGAGAATGGAAGAACCCAGAAAAGTAGAAGAACCAAGGGTGAGAGGTAAATTAATGAGGAAGATGTGGGATGAGTATAACTAAGTGAAGGTGAATGTTCTGAATAAAAAGGAAGGGTGAACAAAAGAGTCATGAACTGAATGGAGATAAGTATGGAGCAGATGTATGTGAAGGAAAACAATTTAAAGAACTAAGAGCAAATGAAACCTCTTTTGCTAGCATAGTTTTGTCCGTAGATCATTGCTCTCTCTAAGTTGACTCCAGGCCCCTAAAGCTCCGCCATTTTGTCCAGATTCATTAGAAGGCCAACCTAAGCATCCATCAATATTCATGATCAAAAATGCATAATTCATTTTGTAAGACGATTCCAAGGAGTAGTGTGCGTTTTTGTATGTTTTAAAACATTGCGCCCATCAGCTAAAAACATGCGCAATAAAGGTGCTTTCACACATGATGCGACAGTGTGGTACCACACTGTGGCGCCACACTGTTTCGTCTTCATACATGGTGGGACTTTGTGTCACCACACATGCTAATGAACGCGCATTAACGCGTCAACTCTCAGTAAGAGAGCATATTGTCAAAACTTGCACAAGCAATCTCATGGCAACAATTTTTGCGCTAACTTTTTAGAAATTTGATTGGTGTGCATCTTTTTTGTATCTAGGCAGCAAACAAAAGTGTGTCCTGCCTCGGTGACATTTTTTTGTCGCCCTATACCCCATAGGCTTGTACACAAAAAAGTGTGGTGACACAGCGTGGTACCACACTGTCGCATCATGTGTGAAAGCACCTTAAATGCACAATAAATGCGCAACAAATGCGCATTAAATCAAAGTGTCAGAATAAAATTGATATGTTATATGAATGATGCATCAGTGTTATCGATATCATGGCGAAAACGGGTGCTTATCGGCTCCTTCAAATGATCCGAAAGAGGCAGGGCCTAATGCCATTCGCATAATGATATCTGCGCGTGCTGCTTTTCGTCTAGTAAATTTATTATATGTCTATGGTTGACCCCCTCTGGCTCTTGGTCTTAGTTTGTGTCGTTTATGTGTGTTGCTTGATTGATAACTACTATAGAAACAGTCTTTCATAAACTTTTGGAGTTGATTTTTTTTTTAATTTTTAAGGAAAACTGTTGTTGTTTGACTATTTATGTGATATGTTAAAAGATTATTACCATTCTTTTTTCTGCTTTCACCCAAGTGAGCTTTCAGTGAAAGGTTCTTTCCCCTTTAATTACTTTTCAAGGGAAAGATGACCCTGAAACTGCTTGACGTGCCAGTTCTTTTGCGATGAAATGGATGAAAGCCTGAAAGACAGGCAGAGTACTCAAAACTAAAATTGTGGGAAGTAATCAGTTTGTTCCAAGGTTGACTATGGTATATTTCATTATGTATTTGAGAACATAATTTTGCTGATGTATTCCTTTTGTGATTGTCATTCAGAATTACTGTCATTGTGCATACTTAAGTAAAGGCTTTTTCATATTTAATCCATTTGTGACAGGAATTATTTAAAGCCTAATTTGATCAGCTTTTATTCTTCAAATTGGCAACACCAACATTTTATTTTATTGCTACATTTTTCTTATAAAACGTCATGCATCTGAAATGAATATAAATTGACAGAAATTATGATGAGAAGTCAAAAAGTTGCCAATTTGCAGGGGAAAACAGTGATTTTAAACTTTCTATCACATTGCCAATTTAAGGATTTTAATGCTTATTTTCCTTTTTAAAAATTTCAGCATCAAACAACAAATACTGACGCAACCAAAATGGGCACAGTTTGTGTAGAATTTTTTGCTCTTTCTGCTCATGTATTTGGTATGATTTTTAGGCCTTTGCATAAAAAGATATTAGGCCAAACCACAAAATGTGGACCTCTGTCACGAATGGGTTAAAGTGGCAAATACTAGTGGTAAACCCTTAAGTATTTTGTGTTCAAGTAAATGGGATATGAGACAGCAAGAAAAAAAAAAAAACAGCAGAGGCAAGAGGCATATTTTTGCTTCCTGGTGGAAAAAAGCTGTGGACCAATCAAATTCTCAAAAACATAGTGCAAAATATGATGTTATGAGCTTGAGCAAATTTTTGCAAAACTCTCTTTTATTTAAGTGTTAAGGCGCTAATGCATGTTCATCACCATAAATGGCATGGTTTACCATGCAATATACATTGTATGAACACTAAAAAGACTGCAGGGGTTTGCTAGGGGCGTTTCCTTCTTGATGTAAGTATGAGCCTTACGTGGTTTCCTTTTTTTTTGTTTTCCATGATATTGTAGAGAATTGCCTGCATATATCCTGGCATGATTCTGCTTGGATACCCCACCTCAATCAAGCTAACATCCTAGATTACTTCTCTAATAGAAGTAACCCTTTCTATGATCGAACATGCAACAATGAGATCATCAAGATGCAGCGCTTAAACCCAGAGCAGCTGAAGTAAGTTGCTTTATGATATTCTTTACAGTGTATGTATTAGGAATAACAGTTCTTCTGTTAACCCATTCGTGACAGGAATTATTTAAAGCCTAATTTGATCAGCTTTTTTTCTTCAAATTGGCAACACCAACATTTTTATTTTATTGCTACATTTTTCTTATAAAACATCATGTATCTGAAATAAATATAAATTGACAGAATGTATGATGAGAAGTCATAAAGTTGCCAATTTGCAGGGAAAACAGTAATTTAAACATTTTCATCGCATTGCCAATTTAAGGATTTTAATGATTATTTTCCTTTTTAAAAATTTCAGCATCAAACAACAAATATTGGTGCAACAAAAATGGGCACAATATGTGTAGACTTTTTTTGCTCTTTCTGCTCATGTATTTGGTATGATTTTTAAGGCTCTGCATCAAAAGTTATTAGACCAAACCACAAAATGTGGACCCTCTGTCACGAATGGGTTAAGGGGCATGAAAGGCACTCTGCAATAGTTTTTCTGGTCCTGTAAATGATTGAATGGTTTATGAATAAGTCATTTGGACATGTAAGGGGGAAAAATAAAAGCTTTCAGAAAATTTCAGGGGGAAAATATAGTTACCAGATGGAAGCTCATTTTTTTTTTCCTTTGATTATTCATAGAAATTTAATGTTCTTTTCAAAAGATTGCTAATTGTACAGTGGACAAAATAATGTTAAGAAACAATGATATCATCAAACTGAGTTAATTAATAACATTAGTAACAAAGAAATTTTGGACCATTTTCACAATCTTGTTACTCATTATTTTCGACCGAGTTTTATCATGTATGAATTTCATTTCAGATTAATGTATTACCTTGAATTGTAGGTTTGAAATAAAAGAAATATTCCAAAAGAAAAAAAAAAAGCAGGCTAAGAAGCAAAAGTAATTAAAAGAAGGCAAATGTGAAGAAGATCCAGAAGAAACAGAAAGACTAATAGAATATATGTTCAAGTTATAAAGGAAAGTCATGGTAAAGAGAAGTTCATTGTATAAAAAAAGATTAATGTATTTTGAGTTAATACGAAAAAAGAAAAAAGAGAACATTGATGAAGAAACTTAAACCTAAAGGAAAAAAGAAACAGTAACAGCAATCACAAAATATAAAGGTTTTAATGAAGAAAAGATCAGTTTTTCCAATTAAAGGAAATACAGCCAAACATATATACTAGGGCTTAACCGATATGGAATTTTGCTGCCGATCCGATCCCCTATGTTTTTACATCCGCATCGTAGAGAGTGGCTAAAGTAGAGATGAGCAATACAATAAAAAAAATTTAATTCCGTCTGCTACGCCCGCAATGCAATACAACATAGGGTCTAAGTTGATTGTAACTGCCAAACATCTGTTGCTTGCATCGGTTCCGCATCGGCTCACCGTCTAAATATTTACCGATTCCGATGTTTAGCCGATGCGGCCAAGAATCGGCAGTCACCTATCTCCGATGCGAATATCGGTTAAGCCCTAATATATACATTGTTATTAGTTTGGTTTATTTGGACTCATAAAGGTCTGTATTTGCTTTCGTGTGAGACTCCATGGCACGACCTTCAGATAAGGAGTCTTATTTGGGACTTCCCCTCCATGTATTAACCCATTCATGACAGAGGTCCACATTTTGTGGTTTGGCCTAATATCTTTTGATGCAAAGCCCCAAAAATCATACCAAATACATGAGCAGAAAGAGTAAAAAATTCTACACAAACTGTGCCCATTTTGGTTGCATCAATATTTGTTGTTTGATGCTGAAAATTTTTAAAAGGAAAATGAGCATTAAAATCCTTAAACTGGCAATGTGATAGAAAGTTTAAAATCACCGTTTTCCCCTGCAAATTGGCAACTTTTTGACTTCTCATCATAATTTCTGTCAATTTATATTCATTTCAAATACATGACGTTTTATAAGAAAAATGTCGCAATAAAATAAAATTGTTGGTGTTGCCAATCTGAAGAATAAAAGCTGATCAAATTAGGCTTTAAATAATTCCTGTCACGAATGGGTTAAGCAACTGTACTGTATTGTTCACATTTTTTCTGCCACTTTGTTTTTTCCCCACCCTCGGTTTTCATATTTTGTTCTGTTTGCTACAATATCCTGATCTGTTGTAATTATTTGTAAATATTGTAATTTTTTTCTTGATTTTGGTTTTATGATTCAATAAAACATTGTATATTCAAAGAATTATTTCATATTCACATGTTTCTTTATTTCATTCTTCCAATCTGTAGATCTATGACAGGGTTAGAGTATGTACTCCTGCATGTTCAAGAGCCAATCCTGTATGTTGTGAGGAAGCAGCATCGTCATTCTCTTGATGAGTCTACTCCATTGGCTGATTATTACATCATTGCAGGCAGAGTATACCAGGCTCCTGATATATGTGCAGTTATCAATGCAAGAATGGTAAGATGTTGGGTTTCTTATTGTATGTTTTTCTTGCACATGAGTTATCCTATTTCTAAGATTTTTGTCAAAAGAAGAATGAGAAAGTTTGACCTGAAGTGTGATATACTGGACAGTTTTGATGCATGCATTAGTAATATTGTTAACAAAGAAGGGGGAGGGGTCTATAAAGGTCAGATGTACTCCATCATTGGATAAATGAATATCGTGACTCTCAGTGGATGAATTTAATGATGGTCCCTTTTCCTAGTAAAGACTGCATTTGTTGTACCTCTGCAATATTTCTGTAACCATAGCTAGAAAGGGTTTAGGTAACAGTAAGATTTATTCTGCCTATGACAAGCTTTTGTTAGTAATTTTGATACCTTTTCTTCCCTGTTAACAGACAACGGCAGTTCATAATATCCGGTCAGCTTTTGAAGAGTCACTGTCTTATTCCAAATACCATCCAAGTAAAGGGTATTGGTGGGAGTTTAAGGAGAAGGACAGTGAAGTGGGTAAGAAGGAATCTACTTGTCTTTCACATTGAAAGTTACATACAATCTAATGCTGATACAGAAACTGCATTTTGCTGTTTGTCTGTCGAGATCAAGAAGAAGTAAATTGTATGGTTTAAGAAATTAATGGACAGTGTTGCATGTTGGCAAGTCAGAGTAAGTTGAGATTATAGAGATGAAGTGTGACATTTGCTTTCCAACTGATCATCTGATATTGATAAATATCACTGTAGTTTTGTTAATGTTTTCATACAGTTATAGGCTATGCTTGTAAAGGTCCTTGGGGATACATTAATTTTCAGTATTTTGTACGATTGTACCATTTGTGCTTTACTTTTGTATCTGATCAAGTAACATTGCTACACAAGGGATTAAATTTTTTATGTGGCACTTACCTTGAATTTCAGGTTTCTGTCATAGATCAGTATCTAAAGGACCTATTTATCTATTAATCTCAAAACCTATCATCATCACTACTACATTTGTGTTTATGAATACAACAATCATGAAATATACAGTAGATATCAACCACTGTTACTGTATACTTTTGAGACAAGTGTCTATTCATTATGATATTTCTCTTCTTATTAGCTGTAATGTAAATCCAATCTAATCCATGACTTGCAGAGATTACAATTTGTCAGACATGTCTCTTAATTGATGATACTCACCTTGATCTCCTTCACAACAGAGAAGAAGAAGAGGAAGAAACCCAAGGAGGAACTAAGCTCTGCATTCCAGAGAAAACGGGTCGATGTATTACTGGGGAATCTCTCTCGGAAATTCCCTTTCAAAGTCATTCAGGTAAGTAGTTATGACCTCTGTTACCTGCTTCAACAGGTTCAAGCATGATGTGATTTTGGTTTAACACACATTTTGTATAGACCCCAGCCTGAGTTATCTCTGACTTAGCATTCAATGGATTAATTGACCCCATTTGCTGGTGGAGTATTTGTAGGATGCCCAGTTGTGAAAGATAGATGTTTTGAATCTATTTTTACCAAGTTTTTTTAAACTAAAGTGTTTGTTTGTAGTGGTTTGATAGTTATAGGTAATTCTGTACTAGATTTGGAAGAAATGTTTGTTTGTATGGCTTTGGAATGATTCAAATCACAATTATAGAAAAGAGTTTCGGCATCATGGTTGAAGACCATACCGCTTTATGGAAAAAGAGTAAATTACCAAAACCAGAACCTATACTAACTGTGGTTTATTGTAAGACTAAATAACAATAGTTATTAGTCATACTAATCTGTGTGGTGGGTTTTTTTTACTTTGAAGCAAGATTCATTTAAAAGATTTTAAAATCATTTCCTGATTTTCCTAAATCAGGATTAATTAACCCATTCGTGACAGGAATTATTTAAAGCCTAATTTGATCAGCTTTTATTCTTCAAATTGGCAACACCAACATTTTTATTTTATTGCTACATTTTTCTTATAAAACATCATGTATCTGAAATGAATATAAATTGACAGAAAGTATGATGAGAAGTCAAAATGTTGCCAATTTGCTGAGAAAACAGTGATTTTAAACTTTCCATCGCATTGCCAATTTAAGGATTTTAATGCTTATTTTCCTTTAAAAAAATTGTCAGCATCAAACAACAAATACTGATGCAACCAAAATGGGCACATTTTGTGTAGAATTTTTTGTTCTTTCTGCTCTTGTATTTGGTATGATTTTTAAGGCTCTGCATCAAAAGATATTAGGCCAAACCATAAAATGTGGACTCTCTGTCATGAATGGGTTAAGAAGATTTTAAAATCATGTCCTGATTTTCCTAAATCAGGAAATGACTCTAGATATAAAAAACTGTATTCATGGTAAGCCTTCTGAGGATAGAAATGTTATTTCTTTAACTAACATTACATAGCTATAAGAAGACATAAGGAATCTGCATTTACATGTATGTGACTCATGGAAGTAAGTTATAAGGACTTAGAGCTTTACTTTCTTTAGTTTTGTATGTAGATTTTATACATTCTTTTTAAAAGGTAACATGACCCTTTTCTGCTCTGGAAGAAGACAAGGAGAAATTTGTCACATCCATTGTTATGGTCATGCAAGGGTGGGGTTCTTAATTTTTTTTTTTCATTTTGCTGTAACAGCCCAAGCCTGGTGACAGACCGGTACCTGTTGAAGGAATTAGCTCGGAGAGTGCTTCTACAAGACCTGTAGTCAAGGAAGAGATCAAAGAAGAAAACAACCAGTCTCAGAACAATGCAAATACTACCAGCACTGGCTCTTCAGTCCCAACCATAGCTTCTGGTGTTAGCTCTCACAGTAGTACTGTCAGTGGACAAGCAGCTGCAGCAGCAGCAGCAGCAGCCGCCGCAGCAGCCGCAGCTGCTGCTGCTTCAGGACACAGTAGCTCAGCCAATACAAGTAGTGCCAGTGGCAGCAGTTTCTTCACCAGTACTGGACCTTCAAGCATTAAGCCCTCTTTAGCTAAGAAACGTAAAATCATGGGGAAATGATTCTCATATGGTGTGGAGGTGTTGCGGGTAGTGGTTCATTCACTGGACTCTCAATCAGAGGGTTGTGGGTTTGAATCCCAGCCTGGCACTAATATCCTTTGGCAGAACATAAATCTATGTTTGCCACTCTCCAAAGTGTAATTGGCACCTGATATGCCAGAGTGCTACATATTTGGTTGCTAAGCTATGACCAGGGTACAATGTTGGAGCACCTTGGGCATCAGAGTGTAACAGACCCAGGCCCTGTTTCATAAAACTTGCTATCAGTAACAACTGCCACATTTCTATGATGACTTTGCTCTCAGCCAATCAGAAGCAGGGATTTCAGTAGCTTATAACAGTTATTGCAACTTGTTGTTGATAACAAGTTTTATAAAAAAAGGGAGCCCAGAGAGCCATACAAGAAGCAAACATTATTATATATTATTATATTGGTAGTAAATATTGCTGGTCAATATTTCATCTTATACCAATAAGTAAAGAAATAAATAAAACAAATATCATTTTGTTGACAGTAGTTGTACCATTTGTACAGGATGTACCATGAAGTTTGTCATAGCATGGATCTCAATCCTTGAACTGTCCTTTGGCTGCAGCATGTCATACAGGAGAAGGAGAAGAAGAGGAGTTTAAGATTTATAGACAGTGAGGGCTGAAAGCCTGAAAGCAAGTGTCAGTGGTTGAAATTCTTACTGGGAAACATCTACAATGATACCCATGAACTAGAAGCAAGTTTATGATATATCATCACTCTAATAGACGGTCAAGTAGAGAGAGAGAGAGAGAGAGAGAGAGAGAGTGCTTTTTTGTTATTTTTTTTAAACAAAAGCTATTCTAAGAACATGTGTTGATTTACATTTGATGTCTAATTCTATGGATACTTCAGTGAAACACAAGTTTTAAAATAACTTTTTCAGTTGTATGATTGTGCTGTTTTGCTTATCCAAGCCATATGGTAAGTCAGATGCTCATTTAATGCATGTTATGAATTGAATACAGACTCAGGTCTTCATCTTTTTGTAATTTTTAGGAGTCTATCAGTGAGGATTGAAATGCATTAATTTCTTCAATCAAAACAGACCCCAAATATTAAATGTAATTAAAGTTAATCTCCTTTTTCTGAAAGTATATTTTCTAATGCTCCCTTTCCTGATGTCTTAGTTTGTGCAATAATATGGGAAATAAGTTTCATCACTTCTAATAATATGTGACAAAAGGTGGGATATAGTTGATTTTTTCAAATTGATTATCTTTCTTGAAATACCCTGTTATCATCAGGGGGGTGTAACATAAAGAGATACAATCAATCTTACAATCAATTGTATCTCTTTAGTACATGGTTTGCCATAGACTTACGATTGATAGCAATCGTAAGATTGATTGTATGTTTTATGTTACACCCCCCTGGTGTAATATATTTTTAGACTTGCATGTATAACATATACATTTGGACTTTGAGTACATGTAAATGAATTTGTGCATAAGTTTGTTGTTCAAACCAAATGTAGGTAGATAGCATTCCTTGATATTTGTGGGTCTTTGCCTTATCCGTTATCCCTTCTTTGTGGCTTGTATTTATGTGAAAATGATGTAGATATGTATGATTGAGAGATGTAAATGTGTTAATCATGAATTAATTTCAGCTGGAAAAAAATCCTAATCTGGATCAGAAATTTAGTATTCAAATTTATGAATGCTCCCTAGTAATGGGCCGTCAGAGTGATCTTATACATGTTATGATGCACAAAAATTGAAAGAGCTTGTTGCATGTTCCTTGATACCAAGCCTGACAGTATTTTAGGCTGTCTTCAAGAACTGTTATAATAAAGGTTTGTATATATTATGAACATGTTTGGTCTGTCGCATTATTGTTAGTTTGTTATGGTTTCTTTGTGGACGAGAAGATGCAGGTTTTGGCAGGAATAAGAGGTGAAGAGAAATAAAAGAGTTTTGAAGGGAAGAGAAAAATGGAGAGAGAAAAAAAAATAGGGGGGGGGGGGGGAGAGAGAGAGAGAGAGGAGAATGAAAGAGAGTGGCAGGGGGGGGGGTGGTAAGAGAAAGAGAATGAAAGAGGAAAGGAGAGGATTTAAGAGAAATGACTTGGTCAGGACAAGGGGTAAAACTACCAATGGTGCATATGAATGAAACGGTGTATAAAATGACTGAGGAGCATTACCCTAGGCTAGTTTCCCCCCCCCCCCCAATTGTCATGTTTTTGGGGGTTTTTTTTTAGAGAGAGAGGGAGAGAGCAGGGGAGGCCCTTGTTTCTTACTTGGCTCTAATTGAACGAAAACGCCCTCTAGTGCTAGAAAAAGTATTGAGCTAGTTCTCCCTTTATTCAATTCAAATCCCCCAAAGACAAATATCAGATACATATACTATCAACCTTTCTTCACTTTTCTCTATCTATAACAGTTCCCCTTATTCACGTGCCCCCCCTTCCACCACCAATATATTCTCCCACTATTTTGCAACCTGTTTATAACAAAAAGGCGTAGACAGGTTGGGGACTCTTTTTTTTTCGAGGGGGGGGGGGCAAGTCTAAAAATTTCCGGCTCAAGTCTGTAGTCGGACCTACTTGGCCAAATGAGAGGGTGCCAGAGAGAGTTAGAGAGAGAGAGAGAGAGAGAGAGAGAGCGTGTAATAATAGGAGTCCACCCCCCCCAAAAGAGAGAGAGAGAGAGAGAGAGAGAGAGAGCGTGTAATAATAGGAGTCCACCCCCCAAAAGAGAGAGAGAGAGAGAGAGAGAGAGCGTGTAATAATAGGAGTCAACCCCCCCAAAAGAGAGAGAGAGAGAGAGAGAGAGAGAGAGCGTGTAATAATAGGAGTCCACCCCCCAAGAGAGAGAGAGAGAGAGAGAGAGAGAGAGAGAGAGAGAGAAAGAAAAAGAAATACTCTGGTAGTTCTCCCATGAAAATATCTTTACTTTTCTCTCCTGAAACACATTGGGTTAACTTCCTACAATTGTTACCTACATGTATCTTTTTGGGGGTGCGATAAGAGATGGTAAGAGCTATTCTTTCTTAATTTCTTGGTCATTTAATTTGGATGAAATGTATCCCTAGGCAAGAAAACGTATTCTCCCCAAACAAAAAATGTGGACCAGATCACCCCAAACTATTGGACATCCTCCTCCGGTTCTCTCCATTTTACTCTGTCAGGCCGGACCAATCCCCCCTTCAAGAAAGAAAACCATTTTTTAAAGCCAGTTTCTGAGAAAAAAATGGGGGTCATCATCTCCAAGGGCCAGCTCAGTTTAGTCAGTTTTTGTGTTTAGTAATGTTTCAGTCATAACTTCTTTCTGGCGAAGTTTGTAGGGTTATACCGAATGAAGTGCTCTTTGGAGGCCTTGAGGCCGCTTCCGGTGGCGATTTTCAGGCTGACAGGCTTATTGGCAATTGAGGTGGGTGGTATAATTAACTTTAAGTGGTCACTGTGATATGTGAAATGGGGTTGCCGTTTTTGGAACAGGCTTCTAACTTAATGTACACACACACGATCTATTTCTCAAGGGCGTGTACGAGGCGCTGTGGCTTAGCGGTTAAAGCGCCTGTCTAGTAAACAGGAGATCCCCGGTTCAAATCCGGGCAGTGCCTTTTTGTAAATTTGCCTTTGTTTTTTTTTGTTTTTTTTTTGTTTTTGCCAGAGAACGTCAGTCTTTATTATTTTTCATATTTTCTTTGCTATTTATGTAGTTTTCCATCTCTTCTTCCCAATCTCCTCTTAAGTTTTCATGAGTCATCCCGTCCTTACGACCATTTGCATATTTACGCTATCACTTGAGGTCCCATGGCACAGTAGTTCATTCACTTGACTCTCAATCCAAGGGTTGAGGGTTCGAATTCTATCCCGTCACTGGCTTCTTTTTGGCACGATATTAATCTACATTTGCCACTCTCCACCCAGGTGCAAACGGGTACCGGGCAATTGCTGAGGTAATGATAATTGCAGGGCCCTACAGAAGAACAGCAATTATGCTGATGAGGCTTTCCTCGGTGGGTAAACAAAATTATTATTATTGTCATGAACTCTTAGACCGAATACGGTGCACTTTATAGAAACACCAGTATTAAGCGCTTAATAAATATTATCATTATTGTTATTGTTATTGTTATCCAGCATTATTATGTGGTGTTGCCTGGGAGGGGAAAGGTGAAATCTCCTTCCGGCCCTATACTGATTGATATGTGCAGATACCCTTTCAACATGCAGGGATTTCTTAGCTCCTACCCCTTGGCAAAAAGTGCTGTGATTTTAGTTTGCATATAGGTGGCTACTCAGCTACCTTCATTGCCCCTCAATTTAACGTCCAATAAGAAGGACTGAGTATTTTTCTCTGCAAACGTAATAATGTTTGTATTGACAAGGCAGGTATGGATGTTCATGACATTATACTTGACAAGTTGGTGGAACTTCATTGCCCAGCAATATCCTGTCAATCAATCCAAACTTTCGGCAGCATGATCTATGTGTACAGTAGTAGTAGTAGTAGTAGTAGTAGTAGTAGTAGTAGTAGTAGTAGTAGTAGTAGTAGTAGTAGTAGTAGTAGTAGTAGTAGTAGTAGTAGTAGTAGTAGTAGTAGTAGTAGGAGTAGTAGACGACTTTATTGGATAACTTGTTTAGCACAAGGCTAATCTTCCACAAGGTCCATGTGATGAAACCTATACCCTTGTTGGGATGTTGATTTTTTCCCCCGTAATTCCACCAGTAGGCCTGAAATAAACACTTCGAAGCTGCACCTGCCCGAGTGATCTTTATTCTCCTCTTGCTTAAAAATTGATTTACTAACATGCCTAATGAGAATGATACCCCTTGCGAGAAAAAGGTGGGCGAGAATAAATCTATTTTTTCAATGTATGGTACGCAAGCTCCTTTCCGACTAAAACAAAAACAAACAAAAATCGACCCAAAACAACAAGGAAATTAAAACAAACAAATAAACAAACAAACTAAATTCATCCCCCAAAAGAAACATCGGGAAACGTCTTGTACTTAAAAAGTCATGATCAAGTTATCTTTAGGAGTACATCTGAGTTTGAGCAGTTTGGGGCTTTGTTCAAAAGCAGATAAATCTTCAATCCACCTTCTTCCAAACCTCAATCCGTACTATTCTTCTCCTCATGTGTTGCCTAGCGACAAAACTCCAGCTAATCATGCCCGTTATATGACCAGTCGATTTATCCGATTTACAACAAGGACATCTTACAGCTTCAAACCCGATTATATGCCCATCCGCTTAAAATCCTTACAAATCAGGGTAGACTCAACAAAGAGGTACAGTTGGTCCCGATTTTTATCCCTACTTATCCACCTGCTAAGTGTATAAGAACAAGATTAAGAAGATGAGGAGAATAAAAGGATTTTAATGTAACGGGAGCTGTCGGGAGAAAAATCTTTCTCATTTAAGCACAGGCTTTATAGTCTGACTCTGCTGCGGTAACCACTACTGATTACCATCCACCTGTGATACTTCTTTGTTTTGAAAAATGATGGATCGTCAACGAAAATGCAAGCGGTAATTCCAATATACAAAATTGTGAAATCACTTAATGCATTTGAGATATTTTTAAAAATTTGTATAGTTGAACTGCAAAATAAAGTTTCAAGGAAATCAATGACAACGGAGGAGAATGTGCATGGATTCTATGATCGGAACCTTTGATGTTTAATGCATTATTCGTTTCCTCTACATATGCTCCAAACATATTAATTTTGTTACCCAAAGGAAGTGAAGCTATACCTTGCGATTATTTAAATCTAGAACTGGACCAGTGATATTCGTTCTGCAGATATGGACTGATTTGTTTCAAAATGCCAACTCGTCCAGTCAAAGACATCTACTCAAGCCAGGCTTCCGAGGTCGACACACGGATGTCTGAAACGATTAAAGCTGCCAATGAACTTCAAAGAAAAACACAAGAAATAGATAAACAACGGCAGGACAGCATCCAGATATACCACCAACGGAAAAGTGAACTGAAAGATTTTCTTTCTGGACTTTATTCCAGTAGTGGAAATCATGTAGTGATGCCAGATGAAGAGATGGCAGGTGAAATGAAGACGGAGAAGAAGAAGAAAGAGAATAAACCAAGACGAAGAAGGAGAGATGGCAGATCTTCGAAACAGAGACGCCATGAGACTACAGCCGCTAAGTTTCTCTCTATCAGTGGTGTAGGTGGACTCAATGCTCTCGGTATACCAATGAGTGATGATGATAGCGAATCATCGAGTGATGACGACAGTGACTTCAGTGGGAATAAGCAAAATGACGATAGTATCAACCTAGACAAACACGACGAGAAGGAAATCGGAGATGATGACGAGGATTATAGTAAAACACGAGACTTAGCAGTACCAAAGCTGCCGAGAATTGTTAATCACATCACACGAAGACGAACTGTTCCCAACTTGAAAATGAACCGAAAGTTTGACATTGCCGAATTTAGACGCCGGTTTAGTAACTTTCATCAGAGTGTTGATAGTTTTAGTTTTGCACTAAA
This sequence comes from Echinometra lucunter, assembly GCA_029962745.1. Classification (NCBI taxonomy): domain Eukaryota; kingdom Metazoa; phylum Echinodermata; class Echinoidea; order Camarodonta; family Echinometridae; genus Echinometra; species Echinometra lucunter. Next base: position 6,244,118 of record CM057152.1, on the reverse strand, counting down.
CCATACTGAGTATGACGACAACAATGGGCTTCGTCCGCCACCATTAACGAGATCGACATTGTCAACTCTTGATTCAAAGCCAACGGAGTTACGTGCTAAGATTCAGCAATGGTGTGACAGCATCAACGAAGACTGGTTTTACAGCAAGGATGATGATGTGCGAAGCAAAACCGAAGAAAATGATGATATAACAGTGACACCAGTAAATGACAAAAAAGGCAACCCTGACCATCCTGATTCCAAGACAAGTGAAAATCAATATCTTCGTCTCCCATCTAGATTTTCTCTCTCAAGCTCACGCCAGAGATCTCCATTACCGTCGTCATCACAGTCTCGTAGCAGACGATCAAGTTACGTGAACTTACCAAGAACCATCAGAGTTCGTGATAAATTAAAAACATCAGCCGACGACGATATTCCATGCGACATTGAGTTGGTCGATGGCGGATTCGGCCTTGTTGGGACAAAGGTTGTTAAGCGGCCAAGCCTGCCATTGTCGCGTTTGATGAAAGAAGGTGATCGTGCAGGTGACCCACTTGTCCCTGGTAATCGAAACTCCACCAATCATATCGACAAGCGAGTCCACTTTGCAGTCAATGGCGAGACAAATAACTTACCAATAACTCTTATGAGCTCAGTGTCCAGACCTAAATCTCAGGGTAGAACTAAAAGCGATTCAGGTACAGAACCAGACGACTTGGAGTTTGATATCAAACTCTCGATGAGGCATTCATCTGAAGATGACATTCATGCAATCAAACGTCGACATCTTTCTTATCATGAGTGTAAGGTATACCGTGGGAGGGAGAGGACGACGAGCCTCGCAGATCCTCTCACCTTAGATCGTATGGCACAAGCACAGACTCGAGTCGTACAACGACAACGGGCTCGTAGGAGGAGGGAGTCGTATTCATATTCAGCCAGTGCCAGTATCGACGCAGCTTTCAGATACAATAAAATGAAATGGAGTATGTGAACTGATAAAGCGATTATCTTTTTGTAACTACAGAATGACAGATGAAATTCCTTATTTGTTATATTTTCCTAATCCTCAGATGTACAGTGCGTTATAACTTTTCTTTTCTGTTCTCAAATTCCATGTGTATGTCGCGATTAATCTCTTTGTTTGCAATATTCTCTTGTTATCGCCCTTTCCCTATTTCTTTATTCCGTCTTCCTCTTTTCCTCTTTCCATTTAGCATGTTTACACCTATACCCTTTTGTTATTATTATTTTTCTGCTGCATGAAATTCTTGTCACATATATCTTTTGTGGCCTACACATCGCTAAAATTTCTTAGAAAACGGTTATTAGGAAAAGGAAAACCACCCTATATATTCTCCACACAAAGATCCAGGCGAGATCCACGGAAGCTTAAAAGTGCCACTCAGATGACGAGATAATTTAGGCCAAGACGACGTTCTTGGAACTCAGCAAAATGACCTGTATTGGACAAGAAGACGAGAGGGCAAGCTGTTGAACTCGGCAAGTCGACTTTTTATGACCATGATGACGAGAAGACGAGATGACGAGTTATTAAAACTAGGCAAGTCGACTTGTTTAAGACGAGAAGACGAGATGACGAGTTATTGGAACTCAAAAAGTCGACTTGTTTAGGACAAGAAGACGAGATGACGAAATCATGGAACTCAGCAAGGTTCAATAACTCGTCATCTCGTTTTCTGGTCCCGAACAAGTTGACTTGCCGAGTTCCAGGAGCTTGTCATCTCGTCTTCTTGTCCTAAACAAGCCGACTTGCCCAGTTCCAATAATTCGTCATCTTGTCCCTATACCAAGTCGACTTGCCGAGTTCCAATAACTTATGATCTTGTCTTGCCGAGTTCGGAGAACTGTCATCTCGTCTTTTAACTCGTCTTCTCGTCTTCTTGGCCTAAATCATCTCGTCATCTCAGTGGCACGTTTAAGCTTCCTTAGAGTCATAATGTTTGACTTAACTAGGTAATCCTAGTTTAAAGTGTATCTTTACTTTCATCATTGAGCAGATAGTGATTTGAAATATATTGAGTTTAGGTAATTTTCTTTTACATGTAGTATTCTATTCGCTAAAAATGAGATTATCAGGTTATTTCTTATGGAGTTAAGTCAGTAAAAGGTTTTAGATGATCAGTATTTGAAAAAGCAATAGATAACTTGCAGTGGAGCTCACCAAAGCTTTTCATTCATTATCGCTCTTTTTTCGGGTCTTAAGTTCCCACCTAAAGTTATATCATGTTTTTTCTCCAGTTTTGATTTTTTTTTTCATTCTTTTATTTCGTTCTGATGAGTTCAAGACAAAAAATGTAAGCACTGTGATCAATATTTTACAGTTTAAAGTTACTTTGTCGATAAAAAGTCAACAGAAGGAATTAAAAACAACGAGTTGTTTTCTTGTTTGTTACGTATCGAAACCAAAATGCAAAGTTGCGAATGCAACGTAACACATGCTCTCCTGCGGAGCTTCGAATTCAAATAATCATCAAACTTCTTTGGTTTAAAAATAAAACTCCGAGAATTTAGATAAAATGTAGAGCTGAAAGTGATTTGCAAATAATGGTTAATGTCTTGATACTGCATACAAAGCTATGCTGTAATGAAGTCTATTCGAACATTTCTGCGTATAAGTTTATTGTGCTACATTTTTCCACTACTTTAATTTTTTAAATAGAATGTGAACATTGACCTCTACCAACAACAAATTCTAATTACGAATTCCATTAAAGTTAAAATTTAATTTTTAAAATGGTATTTTGAAAGATACACTTTCTATAAGAAAACTGCATGGCGTAGCGCCATTCTGTTATATGTTATACCCGTAGCTTGATATAACGTATGACGCATAGACTGGTGGCGCCATGATGCGTGAAAAGTGAGACCCCCTTCAGGATGACATGCGGGGACTGAGTTCCAGTTTTAAAATGTAATCGTGCAGAAATTAGCAGAAATTGTGAAGCACAATTTGCACTGCGCAGTATGTCAGTATATATATGAATGAATTAAAGAGATTACCAAAGAGTGCGTCTATATTGATATGTACTTTTAGGTTGTATTTGTCTAGTACTAGATTTGGACATTGCATGTACATTGGTGAATAGGACCATTATCAGTTTGATCGATTTACCCCTCAGGCAGTCATTAGTTATACGTATACTATGTGAAATGAGAACAAGAGAAAAAGAGAGGAGGATAATGATGGACACCCGATCACCTGAAAGTTACATATTTATACAGACACACCCCCATCCCCCCACACATACACACATACAAAAGAAAGAAAAAAGAAGAAAAAAAATAAGAAAAGAAAAGAGGATCAGTACTCGACACTGCATGCTTGATGTGTAAATAACTCACCATACATCTTATCCCACTGATTTAATAAGGGAAAATATAAGTTTAATCATTCATTTATTTTTTCATTTATTTATTGATGATTCGTTTTATTCTGTTCTATCCCATCTATATCATAGTGTGCTAAATCGGATTTTTCTTTAGTCGAGTCAACTAGACATTGCTCGTTTTTGTTTTTGTTTTTGGTCATTTTTCTTTGTTTATTGTTATATACACTGAACAATCCTCAACTTTTCTAAAAGATTCCTGAAAATATTTTGAGCTGAAAGACCTGATGTGGGATTCAGATAACTTTGTAAATAACAACTTCACTGACTAGAAGCCAAATCGAAGGCGGTCATTTCATTTGGAAACATTCAAACAATATGTCTAAGCTTCTTCAAGGACGTCATTAATTTAGTCTTATTTTTATAGACAAAATGATTGATTACTGAAAGTTTACTCAATAACAACTGCGCATGTCTGTGCATTAGTGCATTATTTTGGTTTCTCAAAATACACGCTTTGGGATGTATATTCCTCGAGTTATTATTCACGTTGACAGAGCCATCATTATAAAGTTAACAGAAACTCTAAAACCGTTATCGTTTTCAAACCGTTCTGCGCACCTCAGTGAGGTGAAAATGCATCTAAAATGTTGATTTGAGTACCTTGTTGAGATAATCCCTAGTAACAGGTTTTCTCTCCTGAACTTATCTGGCTTCTTTCACCATATACTGAGAGCCTTCTTATATTGTGTTTCGTGGACATTGTGTGCATTGGGAGAATGAGAGACAGAGAGAGAGAGAGGGGGGGGGGGGAGGGTGGGAGAAAGAGCGGGGGAGGAGGGGGTGAGAGAAGAAGAAGAAAGACTGAGAAGATAATCAGAGAGATGTAGATAGGGAAGGTAGAGAGACACAGACGACAGAGAAGGTTGGAGAGAGAGAGAGAGAGTGGGGAGAAAGAGCGGGGGAGAGAGAGAAGAAGAAAGACTGGGAAGAAGATAATCAGAGAGATGTAGATAGGGAAGGTAGAGAGACACAGACGACAGAGAGGGTTGGAGAGAGAGAGAGAGAAAAGAAAGACAGGATAGAGGGGTGGATGGAGAGTGATAGAGCGCCAATAGACAGTGGCAGATAAACAAAATCCTGACTTTTAAAAGCGGTCGAGACTAAAACTTCTTAGATAATCTGATAACTGATTTGTTTTACACATTATCGAATGGTTAAAATTGATATGGTGATTGGGCAAAGATTGTACGAAAGAAAAGAATATTTTCGAGAAGATAGCGAGTCGAATACTCGGTAATGCATGAGATCAAAAGAAGAGAGAAGGCTGTGTTTCAAAGCAAATTGAAAGACAGGCATGTCAAGAGATAAATAAAGGAGATACCAGGGGAAGATGAGAGGGGAAGGTGCCTTGAGGGTCTATTTTAAGAGCATCAATACATACGAACAAGTAACAACAAACACGACCCAGGAATGTCGGTGAAAGAAAGTTGTTTGAACAGTTCTTTGGTTTCTGTTACCGAGTGCAAATCAGGCAGCTACACACAGCTTCAACTGGAAACAATAGAATGAACAAAAGAAACATGCATTCTGCTAATAAAGAGGACCTTCAAACAGACAAGTAATAATTCACCTAATGCAAGACAGGCAAATCATCCAGGGAGAATCTTACTTTCAATGAGTGAGAAAGACTAACCGAACCCAAACGACAACCTTAAAGTAGATGAATGCTTGGAAAGGCTTCATTCTATATCGTTTGCTGGAAAATGCATTTGTTGGTGGATCTTTACGGCCTCTGTTGCTACTAGCATTCACAACAGAAAATTTTGATTGAACTGTAGGCTGAATGTCTGATACTCTGTTCTCTATCCATTGCAACTGGCTGGAAACTTGTTTCAGGAGCTTAATGAACATGGCTCACTCAAGAAGAGAACCTTTTTAAAATTTGATCTCAGTGTTGATGACCGTGAGTGCCGATTTGCTTTTGCCAGTTATCATTGGACATGAATTTTCGAACAATTTCTGTATTCGGAATGCTCTTTGGAAATTCGGAGCGACATTACTGTCAATATAACATTCAACACCGTCGTATACTTCCAACATATTTTTTGTAACCCTTAACTAAGATGAAACAAACCTAATGCATCTTGATTGATGCTATTGATTCTTACATCAAGAAAAGATGACAATACAAACTTCCGTTTTGAGCTTAGATATTTTCGTCATTTTGTTTGAATTACTGATTTCCTCGATTTCTCTGTGATGAAAGAAAAAGTATTATCAGACACCAATCCAATTGTTTCTGTATGGATTTGAATTAAAACAGAAGGATGGATCATACGAGAAAGCGTCGTCCATCTCGTCAGTCAGATGTTTTCTTCAGCGCTAGTCATAACAAACTCGAGAGTGACCATCACAGACATGTTGACGAGATTAGCTCGTTACATCGTGAATTTTTGAGAAATCACAAGAAGGAAATGTGGGAAGTGCATCGTTCACTTAGCACCATTAAGCAAACGGATAGTCTCACGTTTGCTGATAGCAAGAGGAAGACCAATTTTCATCTTGCTGCTGTCAAGGCGCGAAAAGAGTTCGCTTCCATGCCTCCTGGAGTCTTAAAGCGGGAACCCAAACTTATGAACATCGCTGAGCTACAGCAATGGCACGAATCCACCTCGCCGGCTTCGCAAATGATCGACGATGGAAAAAATGAGCGCTTGCTGACGAGAGAAGGTGGATCAAGGAAGATGCCAATAGTCGTACAAGCTGGAGTGATACCGAACAGACGACACACATTTCCATCCGTGACGAAAATGTCATCAGAGTCTGCTCTGGAGAAGATTCCTTCGGATGTCAATCGCAGACGATCATCAGCAGGTGGACTGCATTCAAATAAGAAATACTTAGAACCCATCAATAAAAATTCAATCAGAGATTTCCATCAGAGATCCAAAACATCTATCGGACGATACCGATCATTAGATGGAGCTAGAAAATGAAAGAAACATATAGGGAATAAAGGGAAACATTATAATAGTGTGTATACTTGTGAGTAATTCGTCGACCTCACCATCATCCCGCACATCTGTAATGTGCCTTTATTATGTGCCTTATATATATACGTTACTGAATTAATGATAGCTTATTGAAAGTTCCGATTTGTTTCTCTCTGACTACGGTCATTTATTGAGTTGATATCTGTCGAGAGATTTGGCATGAAAAATAAGCAAATTATCCAGAAGATACTGCTGCATCATTTTGACAGGCAATGGTTCCGTTGATGTGAATGACAGTGATCAAGTTCGTTGTCATTGTGTCCATACATCAGTACGTCTCCAAATGATGAGCGATTGATTTTTCTGTTCCAGCTTAATGCATTTGCATGGTTGAAATGCAGTTAGTGTATCATAAGCAACACACTTCATAATCATTCTATAGTGCCTGTATTTACACCGTTAAGTGTGTTGGAGCATGTATTTGTCGCAGGTTGTTTTATTTCATCATCATTATTATTATTTTTTTTTGGGGGGGGGGGCGTACCTAGAAGGGTCTTTGATGAATGACTGTATAGATAAGTAATTCATGGTGTACTATTCAAACATACTTAGGAAGTAATTAAAAATACAAAAGTGATTTCTTATTCTTAAATTATTTTCCTTTATCCTATCTTATCATATTTTTGCTGTTTTGTATTAATGGTTTTTTTTGACAAAACAAATACAGCATTCGGTTCTTGCAGCATACAAGCAATACTAACTACCAAAGTTTGCTGATGGCAAGCATTATAGACAAAACACAAGGGAAAATGTACAAAGGGAATCTTCCGGAAGGAGGGTTGAAAGAAAAGTGTAACATGAGAATGACAAAAAATGGCAGGCCAATTCAAATTTTGTATACCTTTATAAGGGAAGATTGTATTTCATTTGAAAACATCGTTCACACGGTACATGAATATTTTGTTTCACAATACATAGGCATAATGATTATTACAAATATGAAAAAAAATCCTGACATTTGCAAAAACTCATATACGGACGATATTTGTATTTGACATTATTATGTACATTATAAGATATATTTGACATTATTAGCACTTCACATGATAGAACAATTATTATACATGTAAATGCTATTAATTGTAAAATGTGAAAATACACCTTTAGTAATGCACATATCTCAAAAAGGTAAATCATTTCACATGAAAAGAGGATTCTTTACAAAAATGTAATATTTAATTCCAACTGAATTGAACTGAATGGACGTATAAGGATGCAATAAGCATCTCTTTTCACATCCAGATCATTTTAGACTGAAAATTCATGTAAAACACGGGTATTTTTTTTATAGAATCAAACATCGCATCATAATACAAAGAAAGCAATTTTAGTGGACCATGATAATGAATAGATTAAAATGCTGTTAATGTGGCCATTTACAAGTTACAAATATTATCTGTTGTATTTAACATAAACTAAATGTTGTATAATTTATTCATGAGGATTTCAAATGAATGAATTTATTTCAGATATACTTCAGGTAAATCCTTCTTGTACTTAAACACTTTGATAACGAAATTGTTATTAGTGTACACACTTCATATTTCACATTTCATTTTTTCAGGATAAAAGCTCTTATACATACTATTAGCATGCCCTACCCAAAACATATCACAAAGTATCAATTTTCAGAATTAACGCTTAAAAGCATCTTTTAAAAAATGGGAAGAGAAAAGAAAATGGCTAAAAATATATGAAACTCGGAAAGGCAAGACAGAAAATCTGATGCAAATGCATGATTGAGATATAAGAATGCATGTAAATAAAATGTGATTTATCAGTGTAAGCACTAAATCTCTTTTATATGGGCATAAAATTGACAATGTTAATGAAATAAGGAAAAATGGTTTTCCAATGGCTATAGTAGTTTTGTATAATTATTCAAAATGTTGAGGATCAAATTCATCCTGACAACAAAATTCAATTGAAAAATGCTACACAAATCCACATAAGAGCTATTACATTGGTTGAGAAATCCTACATAATACAGCTTGAATTTTGAAAAAAAAAGAAAAGAAATTTGATTCTTTGTTCTCCTATTTAAGTAAACTTACTGCCATAACCATGATAACGAATATCTTTTTTGCTCAATATTTGGAGGTCTGTCACCATCAATATTGTAAGTTTATGCATAAGGTAAACAATCAAGTTATTTCTGCAAAAAAAAGAAGAGATATTTACTGTGATAGATAAACTACTAAAAGTCAGCTCTAAACATAGGATTTCTCAAAATTTCATACTTTTTACAGGGAATCATTTAAGAACAATATCCTATCATTATACATGTATTAAAGTACATCAAATAAAAAAAGCGAAATTATGAAACCCATTTTTACTCCTAACTGTTTTACACTAAAACTTTACAGTAACACTGTGCATCACCTTCAAAGAAATAAAACAATTATTAGTATGCAAGACCTTTTATGAATCACATATCATATATCCTTGAAGATCTTATGGGAAGATAGTTTACATACTACAAATGTTGTCATTTGATAATCTCATTAATCACGAATTGTCGCTTTTCAGCAAGATACTTTTATTTTTAGAATATTTCAGCCAATAAAAAAATGATTATGAAAATACACTGACAAACAAATTTTGTGAGAGTCCTTAAATTCACTATTACTGGTTTCCCTTTATTCTTCAGCTAATATCATAAATGTGGTATCATAATGAAAAATTGTTCTGGAACAAAACCTCTCTGTCACAACTGTAAAAATAGATATTGAAAGACACAAAATGAAATATCATCAAGAGCATTATTCATTGTAAATGGATACTTTAATGAATCTGTAGTACCATACATAGACTTTGTTGCAGGTGAAAGAAGGCAACCTCTGAGCTATTCATTGTCATGACTATATTTACAATCTTGACTGTATCTTTGAAGACCTATCTAATATCTGTTGGACAAGACCAGTCACATCTTTAGCACATCCCCAATGAAGAGTGACACCATTTCCTTCATGGCCGTAGTTATGAACAACCTGTTGTAATAGACAGGTGAATAAACAATGATAGTCATGGAACTCTACTGATAAGGTGTTACACAAATTTAATATTAACTATTTTTCCTTTCTAATATTTTGCAATTTCAGATGGAAATGTATCTGTTAGAAATGCATATGTATAATCAAAGAAGCAAAGAAGTAAAGAATGTTTTAAAAAATTATATCATTTACCACATACTGAAATGAAATGAATTGAAATTAACATTTATATCCTTGTCATCAGTACAATGTGAAAAAGGAGGTATACATAATAATTTGTACAATGCGGTATACATAGTGCACGATATGATAAATAATTCAGAAAATAGGTGAAAACCCGGAAAGCAAAGCTAGCGTTGGGAATGCCCACAATAACTGAACACAAGTCACTTTCCATATATTGAGCATACACGGACAAGATGGTAGATATAGCTGGTAGCATGTTTTTTTCAGAGGTAATACCAAAAGAAAATATCAAGTCAACCAAAGTTACTTTAAAGTAATAATCCTTGTCTCTGTTATTATTTGAAATGAAAATAGATAAGCTTAATACACAAACCAGAATGGGGGATTTACTTAAACCACTGATGGTTTATACCACTATAAGCAGAGTATGCAAGTGGCAGGTGTGCCAGAATGCTGTGAGTAGACAAGGTAATGCATCATAGGGGTATGTTACGGCACATTTTGGTAACAAAACCAAAATGTGCAATTACCAAAATGTGCAGCACTATGTTACTGCATATTTTGGTAACTGCACATTTTGGTAATGGAACCAAAATGTGCAGGACATTGACGGCACATTTTGGTAAACATACAAATCACACTCATAATATAGTCGTTCCTCTTAATCGCACACTCCTTCTTTCTCTCCTGCATTCACACACCCACACCCACATGCACCCTGGCACACCCTATCATCCCCTTTTTATTTTTAAACAAATATGCTTACGTTGGTATCAATATAGCGCTTAATTTGATGTACGATATAAAAGAGCAAATGCCTTGCTCAAGGGCATAATTGCCGTGCCGGGAATCGAACCTCCGATCCTCATGTTTCCAGACAAGCACTTTAAACCACTGGACCGCGTACGGCACCTCCCTCACACCCACAAACACACACACCCTCACACAAACCACACGCACCCGTACACACACTCACACACCACACATTTTTTTAAAAATAAAAAACACGTGCACACGTTGGTATCAATAATGCCTATAGCACTTTATTTATTTGATGTACGATAAAAGAGCAAAGTAGATAAAATGCCTTGCTCAAGGGCATAAGTGCCGAACCACAGGGATCGAACCCCGACTTTCACCTCTCCAGTCAAACGCCTTAGACCACTCGACCACGGCACCTCCACACACACCACATGCACCCTCCCGCACCCACCCACGTACACCCTCCTCCACGCACACACCCTAACTGGCAAAGGCGGCGCTCCAGAGTCCCAGGGTGGCAGGGCACAGTGCCCCCAATGTTAAACTCCCTCTCGAAAAACAACAGAGAGATTCCCCCCTATAACAAACTAATCAAGGCTTTATTCTACACAAATAATTCTCAGAAAAACAATTAATATTGCAGGTATTTTCCGTAGGACTATCATAACTACTTTGGACAGTTTCCCCATGGTCTCGAAGCTCCATTACCAAAATGTGCAAAAGACCAAAATGTGCAGGCAAATCCCTTATTAACTGCACATTTTGGTAATCCTAGAGTCTTGGCAGGTATAAAGTGTATCAAACAATTATTTGTACACCTGTGAAAAGACTACTTCAAGGCATATAAAATACAAAAGTCTGAAATTGAATCCCCCAAAACTACTTATATTGTAAGATCTACATGTATTCTATGAAACCAAAACCAAAACAAATTTGATTATTGCCATATTCTGATTTGGGGGGAAAATTAAGTGATTTTTGGCCCCCCCCCCCCAAATTATTTGTACACCTGGCATTTTAAGCAATTTTATTCACATTTGTCAGTCCAATTTGTCCTACCAGGAGGGTTTTCCATGAAAATATGGATTACCCAGCACAGTGCACAATATTACGAATGTCACCCAAGATTCCATGCATAATCAAAGGCCCAAAATACTTGTTTTTGGACCACTCTTTCACACTTGCCCTTGGTGCATTACACATATGCCTGAAACAGCATCATTTTTCTTGTAAGTTGTGCAAGTGATTTCCACATTGAAGCAAGTGTTTTGATACTTTTAGTTTACAGGTAAAATTTTCATTCAATCTCTACTTGGTCATCAGCAGAATGATTAGTTGTGGTTTTGCAACATGACTTAAGACGTGCTGAATACCTAATGCCTCGAGAGAAATGGTTTTAAAGTTCTGTAAAGATGGTCTTTACATTCATACTATATAACAGACAGACATGATATGAAGCATACTGTGCAGTACATTATTTAGAAATTCAAAACAGGTAGAGTTGCCAAGCAGAAGGGATGAGGGAGCAAGAGAATGACTATTCCATTTGAGAACAGACTATAGAAGATATAATTATTTGCACATATCAAGCAGGCTGGAGGATCTGCAGGCATCCAGGTTTCCACCATAATTGTCAGGAACAGCTGAAGGAATATGGATTGCACATCAAGGTTCCTGTTAAGAAGCCCCTCATCACTGTCCAAAACAAGCTGAAATGTCTGAGTTTTGCCAAAGAACATGTCTGTGATCCTGTCAGGTTCTGGAAAACGGTGCTCTGTTCTCATGAATTCAAGTATGAAGTGAATTGGATATTTGTCTTTAAGAGTATGGCATACATGTATACCTTGAACAATGAGTACAGCTCCAAATGCCAAAGAGGCGAAAGAGCAACTGTCAAGTATGGAGTTGGGAGCATGTGGGTAGCATGTGGGTAGCATGTGTTGGTGAGGAGGCAGTAATTGCAATGTCTGGTGTTGAAAATCTGCATTTCATGGAAGGAATATTGAATACAGAGGGCTATAACACCATCCTTTGACAGCAGCTGATCACATCTACTGCCAAACTGTGAAGGCATAAGTCAATATTTTGACTTGATAATGATTCCAAACAAGCAGGGAAGACATTCCTTGCCTGGATGAAGGGTGCCAGTACTCAAAGTCCTCCCTCTTCATGTCCTGATTTGAACCCCAATGAGCACCCCTTAGACGAGATGGAGAGAATGCATCCCCAACATGAACCAAGCAACAAAGAGGCCTGGAAAGTCATGCTTGAGCGCACACGGAACAGCCTAACTCCCGCACTATGTCACAAGCTTGTTGAAATTATATCCAGAAGCCTGTGTGCTGATGGTTATGCCAAAGGAGGACATATTCAGTACTACAAAGAACTATATAGCTAGCAGTACACAAGGTGTACAAATAATTGTTTTTGTGAAAAAATATAAAATTTTAATATATTATGTTTGGACCTTGTATTGCGCCGAAAGAGAAAAGTACCTGTTATGTTTAATCAGTCAGGAAAGTGCTTCTTTAAGCAGTAATTGTTTTATCCTAATTTGAAACATGATTTTACAGGTGTAAAAATAATTGTTTGATACACTGTAGGTGCACTACTGGCACACTTTGGTCACAACGCCCCGTTACCAAAATGTGCAGTTACCAAAATGTGCAGTACTGAACATTTTTGGTTTTGTTACCAAAATGTGCAATTTACCAAAATGTGCCGTAACATGTTACAGCACATTTTGGTAAATTGCACAATGGTTAACAAATTTTTGATATATGATCAAGAATAGAATTCTAAGAACAATAACATTAAAAATTTGATGATTTCAATCAAAATCAATGCATTTTGGCAAATTATTGTGATAAGTCAAGGGTTGACCTAATGAGGTATGACGTAGATGTGGTTACCCAGCTTCGTGCATTGCAGTTGTGCTGCACGCTAGACTGTACAATATGTATTATACCTTGCGTGCATTTTGCTAGAATTGCGCGATAAGATACCCACAATGACGTCATTGTGGGTACCCAAATGAAACTGGGACACAGTTGAGGGGCCAAAAATAGGCTGAAATCTTACCATATCGTCCCTGTTTTCACGAAGTGACGGATACGAGGAAAATCGTAATTTTTCAGTTTTTAGTTTTTTTGCATTTTTGGACATCTTTCACTAACATCTTGAACTTCACAGAGTTTCAGACCGTAATAACGTCTAATTACGTAACTATGGCAATGACGTCAACAAGAAAATACCTAGTAAAAGGATTTTCTGTTTTCACGAAGTGACGGCTTTCAGCCGTCCCATATGCTTTACGTGTGCGGCTGAGTTCCGTCAGTTCGTGAAAACACATTAAAGAGCGCGTCTTCGCTTTGAATATGTGATCGCGCAGAATTAGGTCAAATGCGCGCTCATCAAGTCCCATTTGTTTAACACGCATGCGGATGAGATCCGTCACTTCGTGAAAACAAAATCACAGTGGAACCTTGAATTTTTGTTTTCACGAAATGATGCCATTGTTTACACCTCGTTTTCTTTTAAAATATAAAAAGAATAAGCAAATGATTGATAATGAAAATTGTCCAGAATATGCCCTATACGAGGATATAAAATTTATTTACCCTTCATACATTAAAGAGGTTGAGATTGAGGTCTGAAACTTTGAAAGCGATTTACTCAAAACTAACTTTTTTAAAGTTGCGCGCTCATCCGTCACTTCGTGAAAACAGGGACGATATTTTGGATTTTTCTTGGCAATATGACTTTTTTCAAACTTTGGGCAGATGATTTTTTGCCAATAAAATCATTCTCTTTTGAATGAAGGAACATTGTTTCAGCATTGGGTACCCCCTTTAAGAGAGCAATGCTCTGCCCCCTTAATGCATTGTCTGCTCTAAACATTCTAGTAGGCTTGCATTTGGCTTTATGCTAAATGAATGGGTCAAATATGCCTTTTTGAATAAATGGTAGTGATTTTGGTCCCATTGAAATTTCTTACCTCTAGCTTGAATGCACCGAAGTTCATAGTCTCAGCTTCCAGTCTTATCCCTTCTGAACGAGTTGGTCTTAATCCAACAAGATGCTTCACAACCTCACTTCCCTGAACAACAAAAATTAGATCAAAGCTTTTATCTGTGGAAGAGATGTGCATCATATAAAGCCTCAGATAACATTTCATATAAAGGTAATAACATAAATGTACAACAAAACCGTTACATACACAGGACCTTTACTTTACTAGTGCTTTCAAATTACAATTTCCTCCAAAGTTAAATGACAATAAATGCAAAAAGAAATGTTGTGCATTGCCAAAATTCTGTGTTGTATCAATTGCAATTCATTTTGCATTTCATTAGAACAAAAATCTTAACACCTTTTCTAAAAACCACAGAACAGCATTAAAAACAAACATATTTCAGCTTTGTGACATGCAAGTTGAAAACTTAAGTATCAGTGTATTTTTAATGCTATTCTCTGATTCTGCAGTACCAAACATCTTTTCACTTTTCTAAAAAGATGATTTTCATAATCATGTAAAACATTGTAATTTGCAAATTTTCAATTACAAACAAGATATATTCTGCAATGACTTCCAGTAAGAGAGTCTGATATTTACATAGGGTTCTTAACATCCATAAGGAGAGTTGCTTTTACTGTATATACTTATGTCTTCATACTCTTCTATGATTCTATGTAAAGCACACCTTGCTTGGAAATGTGTAAATACCTTACACTTACAGAATTCCTGAAGAACGATCTTTGCCTGTATGTAGTAGTTCTACAGTATGGAGGAGTTAACATAAAATGCTATAGTTACCTTGAGATTTGGCAGGACTTGTGATGTTTTATCCCAGATATATTTAGCATCTATTGGATCTGGTGTGGTATCCCATCTTCCATGTTGTAAAGTTCCTCCTAAGATCACCTGACCATTCCTATGCAAAACATTCATCAAAAGAACAGATATTAAATAAACTTATTTACACTACAAACATTTAACCATGTAAGGTTTCTGCACAAGGGACAACACTTGGATAACACCAAAGGTAATTCTTCTACCAATATTCAGGCAAAACACCACATTTCTGACAATAGATGGTGCTAATCAACTATAGTTCAATAGAGTACCTATTTAGGTACTACATGTAGTACTCTATAATTCAATAAAGCAATTGATAACAATATTACTACTAGAGTTTAATTTTGGGAATGACAGAACAAGTAAAATGCTGCATGATAAACATTCAGAATTAGAGAATTACAGATTCTGTAGAAAGTTCAAAGTCACTCTTTTAAACAGATAAGATTATCTAACATGTCTTTCCTAAATTGACAAAAGTAACAATAAACTGCACGACAGATGAAGTAATATTTGCGAAAATACTTAAATTCTCACAGTACCTCATTCCCTTTCCACTTTGATTTTAATATATTGAGAGATAAATAGAATGATATAACATTATAGAGATATGAAAATGGTCTTGATGGAGAATAATGACCGTTACAGTCTTTTTCTATGAGAATTTGACGTTTTCTTTTGTTTTTTAATTTTTTAATTTTTTATTTTATTTTTTATTTTTTATTTCATTTTTTTTCTATCTATTTATTTATTCATTTATTTATTTATTTATTTATTATTTATTTTATTCCTTTTTTTTGGGGGGGGGGGTTACCTTGGAAGCACATAGAATGATCTATCACCCATTCCTTTCATCCCAGGCAAGCGACTGTACAGAATAAAGAAATGTTGCATCGGAGCTCGAACCTGAAAGTTAAAATATAAGATAATCACTTGAGTTTGCCATTCTGACACATAAAAGTTTGTCACTCTATTCTCATTATTACTACGAATCAGAATGATCTCTGAAATAATAATAATGGTGGCTTCTTGTATAGAACTCAGGTCCGTCATGTCTGACACTCATGGCGCTCCAACATTATTACCCCGGTCATAGCTTAGCAGCCAAATATGTAGTGCTCTAGCATATCGGGTCCCCATTTACACCTGGGTGGAGAGTGGCAAACATGGATTAATGTCTTGCCAAAGGACGTTAGTGCCAGGCTGGGATTCGAACCCCTGACCCTCTGATTCAGAGTCAAGTGAATGAACCACTACACCACGCTCAAATAATAAACAGCAATGAAAATAATGATTTTACAATGTCAAATATCATGTAGCAGAGACGTAGAGGGGCTTGAGTCTAAAGGGAGAGAAAGTAAATACAGGAAAAGAAAGGGAGAGAAAGAACGAGAGACAAAGAAGCGAGAGAGACAGAAATATGGACTGACAGAGAAAGAGAGCAAGAACAGATACAAAACTATGGGTTTTTTTTTCACAAGGAATTACAGAATTAGAGAGGAACATGCATTAATTATCAGAGATTGATTGGATGAACATAACACTATTTTCACATAATTTTACTTCACAATCATCAGATGAGTGCTAGAGAGGCACTGATTCTATCAATTTTAAAATATCGACTGACAGAGAAAGAGAGCAAGAACAGATAACAAAGCTATGTTTTTTTTTCACAAGGAATTACAGAATTAGAGAGGAACATGCATTAATTATCAGAGATTGATTGGATGAACATAACACTATTTTCACATAGTTTTACTTCACAATCATCAAATGAGTGCTAGAAAGGCACTGATTCTATCAATTTTCATAGAGTTAACATCCTTCTGGATCTAAATTATGTGATGCTATATCTTCCTTAAACCTTCATAATGGCAAAATGCACTTGCTGTATTCTAGTAGAATGATTCTAATGTCAGTATTCTATCATGTACAGGTAAAGTGGAAAAAATATAATCATGAGGTCAACAATCCAATAAACTTGTTCCTTGATCTATGTTAATTACAGTGTAAACAATGAAAGACAAGCACAAGCTGTCGGTACAACATTTGTTCAAGAATGTTTTGTCAAGATAGCAATTTCACAAAATGTACTTTAAAAATTTTTGCAAGGCACACAAAGATAGGATTTTCATTGCATCTTGTATTTCTGAAAGATTAAATTTCATTCCCCTTTTATGATGTTCCTCCTAAAGTCATGATAAAAATATAATCCCAACAAATTTGCAGGATATCATGTATGTATACCATAATATCATCATTATATCATATAAAGCTATCTTTGACCAGATACCGCTCAAAAGATGTAATCATATGTGTAACCACTGCTGTAAAGTATATAATAAACTTTATTTAATGACTGCTTACATAAAAGTTCAATTGTAGTAAAGGTCTATAATAAAATATTGAAATGCAAGTAACAGCACTATTTCAATAGGTTGGGATTTGTTAAGGCATCAGGTATGACAGGTTTATGATTCCAATGTTGATTCACTGTCAATGTGGAGCTTAATATAAAAAAAAATCACGTGAGAGATTTTGCTTTCTTCAAAGGGTGGGTGGATGGTTATCAACCCAAAGGCCCAATGTATTTTCCTGTTTCCATGTTCCATGACATTTGATTGTTACTTACTAGATCAATGATCACAACATGCATAATGATTACAACATATTTTCCAGTAATGACTTAGGTCAATCAATATTCATTGTGCAATTATAGTTGGTCCTACCCTTAGCCAGTTTCTTGTAATTTACTCCAGAAGAGATAATTTCATTTCAGTCTTTTAAACTTTTGTGTTAAAGAGAGTCATCGTAACTGGAAAAGGTTCATTTTAAAGAAAATTTAATAGAAATTCACGTAATTCAAAACTATGCCATACAACAATGGTCACAAATAAAAAAAAAAGTGCCTACTGGCCACTCTATACCCCGATCCTTTCCTTCCCTTACAGTTTTCACATAACATCACAATGATTACAAAAGGTGCTTTGCAGCTCTAAGCATGATACCAGTGGAAGCATATTAAATAATGAGAGAAACCTTTGAATTACAAGAAAACCTTGAGGTCAAATATTGCAAGAAACTCTCAACAAATAGATTGAAAATATATCATTTCTCAAATCTCTCAAACTGATTCCCAGTTCATCTCTGAGGCTAGAATCTCATTGATTTGCACAAATTCTTTTGATGAATATCATCTTTCCTGAAAACATTACTATTTTTTTTCACTCACTCGGATTATTTGACCTCTTGATGGTTGCATAGAATCATCGTTCACCAGAAACTTTGCTCCTAATCCTGCACAGTTTACTACTACATCAGCAACACCTGCAAACTGATAGAAAATGTCAAATAAGTCACATTAACCACGGTATATGAACTATTATATCCATTCCATCACTGTAAGAGTTTTTTTTTAAATATGATGAAGTAAACTGCCTAAAACAAACAAACAAAAAAATCTCAGGAAAATAATCCATTTCATGCATGTATAGACAAATGGCCAGAGAGGTTAAAGAACGCAACTGTATGTAATGACGTACACTCACTCGTGAGTGATATGATACAAAAATCATGAAGTGCACTTCATGTGCACTTATGGAAATTCTATTTTACCATTAAAAGAAAAAAAATTGGAGGGGGAGGGGGGCAATTTAATGCATTAATGCATGAACTAAACTTAGTAATGTTAGAATTTTATGGCTGCCAATCCTCTGTTTTGATGATGAAATAACTAACTAAAGTGAGGAGATGAAACAAACCAAGTTGTGCTTCTAATCCTGGACAAATTTATGAAACATAAAATTTTCTCTTTGCACTACATAATGGAGACTTAATAAATCACTCCAAATAGTTTTTTGCCATTTCTGACAGCATCCCTTATTCTGCAACCCTGTCAGTACATAGCCAGAATTTCAGGTGACTACCTAACAATAAAGAGAATTAATACTTCACTTTTGGAATGACCTTTTGCATGCATTTATTCTGGACAGATACAATATACTGTCAAGGCTTGTTTATGCAAGAAAAAAAAAGCAAGAAGGGGGCATTTTTTGTTGTTGTATACTTAATAAATGACAAAGGTCCGGCATGCATACTCACTAACTTGTGCGTTCTAAGATACATTATATGGGACTGTATGTAAATACAGTAAGTGAAGTATGCTAAACCCCACCCTCACCCACCATGATTCCCCATAGCATATGCCAACAAGCTTTGAAGGGAAATGAATATGCACTACTGACCTCTCCTAAACTGCCGACCTTCCTCTGTAAAACCTTTCCACCCTTTTCTCGGAAGCTGCATGTAAACAATTTCAGAAAATGGACTGAACAGTGAAAGAAACTGATACTTTTGCACCATACAGATATGGTTCAATACAGTTTATTTGAAACACCATAATAAAAAAATTGTGAAGCATATATATAGTTAGGCATAATTAAACATGTATCATTCACAGCAGCTGATCTAAAAATTATAGAAGAGATAAGGAAAATGCAGAAAGTCATACTTTAAGCCTATATCAAGGATAAAGCAGTAGATTGATAAAACCAGTTTACTTTGAATATATAAGAAAGAATTCTAGCAGCTGAGTAATTTTAATTCATTAGGACAGCATTTCTGCTTGTGAAGGAAAGAGAGATAGCAGAGCCAGAGGCTAGTGGCTAGTGTGTGTGTGTGGGGGGGGGGGGGGAGGGGGGCATGGATGATGGAGGTGGGTAGCAGAACATAACATAAAGGTTATCAGTATGGTATGAAACATATGAAATTAAACTTCTCCTGATTGAAAGGCATGTGTGGAGCAATTTGTGAAGCAATTTATAAGTACAATAAAACACTTTGTGTTTTGAATTTAATAATAGTATTATACCCATGGTTCTCACCAGTACATAACACCCATGGTTCCAATACCATGCGTAAAGGATTTCAGACAAGGAAGAACCATGTGTGAAATTGCTGAACCATGCGTGGCAACAAGGGTAAAAAAACATTGGAGTATATATTCCTAACAATAATGATAAATGCCTCAGATTGTTTTGCATTTTGGCAATGTATTTTTACTATAATGCCATTAGTAGACAACTCCTGCTTACCAAGAAGTATTTTTCATCCTTTTGCTATAGACTCTAGATAGGTCTACTGCTGCCACACCTAACTTTAGGTGTTATTCAGTAAAACTTTTGTAAAACTTCCGAAAATTCCGCGCTTGGCGCAGAGGGGGAACCATGTGTGGAGTTTTTTCTAGTGAGAACCCTGATTATACCTTGACATCAAGATCTAAAGACTAAAGATCAATGATTTACGTTAAAAAAAAAAAATTAATATAGAAATCACGGAAACATTGAACATTACCGTTTCATGAGATATGGCAGGTAGATGAGGCAATTGGTGATTATAGTCATATAGGAATAGCCATCCCTGTGGAATGTTCAATGTTAAGTACTCAAGGTTAGATCATATCTTGTCATAAACATTTACAAACTGACTTTAGGCTGTTGATACATGATAGTCCTTTCAGTAAATAAAAGAAAGCCCTACATTTTACATAGAAATACAATGAAAATACACTGTAAAACAGTTACAAAAACTTTTAAACTTTTAGAAAATAGTACTCTTGCTCTATGTACCATCCGGTCTAATGGTCTCAACACATAGAGCATACAGTGGATGATGAAGAATAGCCAACTTTCAAATAAGTGAAGGGCAATGGATGACAGGATAGTATTAAATTACCTCAATTATGACCAGGGGTGGTATTCTGAACACCGTTTTAACTGTGTTTTAAGTTCTGTTGTAACTTCTGTTTTAAGTCACCGACTTACAACACCGCTAAAACAGTCTCTAAACGGTATTCTGGGAACTGTTTTAACAGTGTTGTAAGTCATCAAAGCCACACCCACCACAAAAATATCATCCAATAGGGAAAGTCGTAAGAGATGGTTCTAAGATGATTCAGCCAATAAGATCGCCCCCTGGGGAAGGGGTGCGTGAAATGTGTGAACTTGTATTCGCGTTGTAAATGAGCACATTAATTTGCGCTTAGTTTCTTGTTTTAATTAACTGATGCGATGATGTGACAGAATTAGTTGTGCAAATCATCTCTGATATTATCACAGACAATTGCCAAATTTCTTCGCGCGAAGCAAAAATTCTCTTGAAATGTTGTTTTGGAATATCAGAAAGGTTTACTGGATCTCGTTATCCCCCTCATTGCAACCAAAAACACAATGAGCGAGAAAAATTGCCGCCATGACATACCACATACAAAGTTAAAAACCTCCCACCCTGTTTTATCTCATGACCATGAATTGTCCAGTGGAAAAAGTTAAAACAGAAGATAAAATGGTCTTCAGAATACCGTGTTATTGCATATGGCATTTTTATGCGCTTGCGTACGATTTGCGCCAAGCATGCAAATTAAAATGCGCAGTTAGAAAGATAAAACAAAAGTTAAAACAAAAGTTAAAACAGAGATAAAACGGTGTTCAGAATACCGATTTGCTAAAACAGACTTAAAAACAGACTTAAAACAGAGTTAAAACAGTCTCAGAATACCACCCCTGGAAATAAAGAGCAAATTGTGAGTCCAAGATAGCAGTCATTAGTTCATTGTGTGAAACATGTGAAACAATTCTTTTTCTACAATCAGTAATGGAAAAAAGAATTGTTTCACAAAAAACTTCACTAATCAGATGAACCTCTTCATCACATTTGTAAAACTCATAGAAAATGGTCATAGGAAATTCTTAGGTAAGTTTACAAGGAAGATTGACTAAAATCAGGGGATTTATTGTCTAAGAAAAATGAGTTCCAAAACAGTCATCTTTTTTAGTGTATTTTAAAGATGCCAAATGTAATGGTAATTATTGTCTTTTGCAAAGAATAGCCTGTTAGTGACCAAATTTTATGTGAATATGAAAAAAAGAACCTACTGGAAGGTAGGTGCAAAGAGTTGTTGAATTTCCTTTTGAGGAACTCTTCGGTATCCTATGACATCATCTTTCCACCATGGGTCCTCCTGTAAGACAATGATTTATGAACAATGTTAGAATGTTCTCAATCCAGAATCAGATATAAAGAAAAGCAGTCAAATCACAAGAAAGTTTTCAGTCTGGTTTTTAGAATATGAAGAATTCAGGTTTTCTTGAGCAAGTATTTCCAAATGAGAACACTGAACCTGTAATGAAGCCATCCTCTTATAACCTATACAGCTTAATAAGAAAAATATAAAAACTTGCTACTGATTTTGTCACAGGCCAAATATAAGCAAAAAGAAAAAAAATGCATCTTCCACAAATCCACGACTTCAGCTACTATGATTGTTTTGTCAAATATAATTAAACACATATTCCCAACTTACAACTGCCTTAATCTTTTCAGGATACAAACGGTAGCCCGGAAGGAACTCTATGCCAAATTTAGATGCTTCTGTACTCAAAGCTAAAGGAAGACTATGATCCAAAGTCTCTCTGCTCCATTTCCTGGCAAAAAGAAAATAAATGAATGTAGATCAAGAAAGAGGTTTAATTTGATGTTCTTTTTATAGTTCTTAAATAGTTTCTTTCATATCCAACTGTGTATACCAGTGCTCTAAATTTCCATTTTATTTTCATCATCTCCACATAGTTCATATTCTTCTTCATATTCATATTTCTTCTTCTAAATCGAGTTCTCAATCCTCCTTTCATCTCCATGCACATACCATAATATTTCTGTATAAAACAGTTGGCATAATTTCAGTTGGTTATGATGAGACAAGTCATAAACCATTTCCAAAGCAAAGCTGATAATCCTCTCTATTAGAAGCAGACTTTGCAAGTATTGTGTGTGATACATAGCAATGTATTATAATCATTTTGTTCAATCAAGATGCCTACCGGTAATCGACCTCACTGTTGTTCTTCCGAGGCCAGCTAGTGGCGGAACGACTCTAACTATTAGTGTTTATCTACTTGGACTTACTGAAGGAGCTTGACGGGTGTGTTGTTGATAGGTGCTTCTCGGGGGTTCCACAAGCCACCAGATAAACAGGAAGTAACATCTTCATTAAAATGTTGAGCTATCAAAGTAACCTCAACATCAGGAATTGTTTCAATGATACTAACGGCTGATGACAGCCCTATAACACCAGCGCCGATGACAGTTATTTTCCTGCGTTTCTCAGCTGGTATTGCCATGTTGCTGGCTTGGTAGATCATCCGGCTATACCAAAGGGCTATACTATACTCTGGCCCTATGCTCTGGCCTCTCCGGCTCCGCCCACATTTACAATAGTCTAATCATTCATACTCTGTAGAGCTCGTATATCGTTGCACCTGCTACGGAAGGCACACGTGAGGTGGAGAACGGGTAGGAAGGCCTAGGGAAATCTCAGAGATATTAATTTCGGCAGCATGGTAAAAAAAAAAAAAAAAAAAAAAAAAAACAGCACCAGTTTTCCCTAAATCAGCAAAAAAAAAACCACGTTGAAAAGTCCCATCTCTGCAGCAAATTGGGCCATGCTCGAATATATATATTACACTCTTTTAAAAAAATGTGCCACTCATGCAGAGAACACTTTTTTGTCCCGTATTTAGAATCTCCAGAAAAGGTATGCTATAAAAGGTTCTTTCGATTTTTAAGAGCTCCAAAAGGTTCCTGTCGGACCCCTGTGAAAAACAGCTACTAGTACTTAGCTGACCAGTGCCTATCCGTCCCATGGGTGGAAAATAAATAAATTAATAAATACAAATCCTTTTTCCATTGCTCAATTTTTTCTAAGAGTGTTGAGTGTGATATGTCTTGTGGTTTAACATCTGCTGCATTTACTGATGCTCTTTAAACTATTATACAATGTCTTGTGGTTCAACATCTGCTGTTTTTTTTTTAACAACACAGGCACAAGTTAGTATCAATATGCATATAGCACAATAAATCTGCTGCTGTTTTTACTTTTGCTATGTGAACCCAGGTCGAAAAACTAGTTAGAACCAGTTGAATTTTCAACTGGTATCAACTGGCATCAACTGGTACCAGCTGAATCTATTTGACCGAACTGGTATATGTGCCATTTTATTCAACTGGTTTCAACTGGCAGTTACTGGATCACATTATACACCAGTTTATTCCAGTTGAAACTAGTGGAATATACTGGGCAAAATTATACCAGTTAAAAACCAGTTGATGCAACTGGCAGATTTACCAGTTGATTCCACCTGAAAGCAATGAAATAAACTGGCATATTAAAATATACAAGTTGATTCCAGTTGAAATCTACTGGTCAAACTGGCAAATTTTCAGGTTGATTCCAGTTGAAGCAACTGGATCAAACTCCATTTGATACCAGTTGGAATCATCCACGTCACGCGGGACTGGCGGAGTTACCAGTTCATTCCACTTAAAAGAAAGCAATCATGCTATAAACTAAAATGTCTCCAAATGGAGTAAATGCCAGTTGATTCCAAATGATTTTGTTGTTTAAAAAACAAACTAGGATACTCACAATTGAAACCATTATCGGGATCTGGAACTGGAGCAAACCATCAGTTTTAAACCATTTCCAGTTGAAACCATGCACTATATTCAACTGGTGACTGTTATTTTGAAAACAGTAGAAAAACTACCATTTGAATACCAGTTAAGAACCTATTAATTTGCATAAGCAACTACTGGATGTGAGCAGATTCATATTTTAATGTAATTTATTTGAATTTCATGCATATTTCTTAATTACTGATGATTTAGTCTTGTGAGTACATTTCACAAACACAAAGAAAGTGAAATTAACAATCCTCAAGACATTACATCAATTTGTATCAATAACAGGTAATTAAACATGAACTAGGAAATACTCATGGCTGTACGCAGCAGGGGGGCGAGGGGGCAGTTGCACCCCCCCCCCCGAAATTTTGAAAACTTACATTCTTTTATTGACTTTTTTCCTCTCTCCATGCCATCAATAATTATGTTTTGAATAATGTACTTTTTCACAATTTTTAATTCAGATACTGGAGATAGACTTTTATATAAGGCTCTGCCTTTCTGTCTTCTCCGAATACTTTCATTATTGTACCTTTCATTATTATACCTTTACATGTCTACTTTTTATTGTCACCTTGCTTATTCTCTCCTATATTGTCACTTATTTATGCAATATTTTGATATTTGTATCTGTTTGTCTTTGTAAGTGTCCTTTTTTAAAATGAAAGTATTGAATAAACTTGAATTGAATTGAATTGAATTGAAAATTTTCAGAAAATCCATGAAAAGTGTGCACCAAATCCCTCAATTTTACTTTAAAAAATGCAAAAGTGCTCTCGTGACCAGCTTGATTGCTTCGCTCCCTCGCTTTCGAGCTTCTTTGAAAATTTTTACCTATCTTGCTCCCCCCCCCCCCCCGGAAAAAAATTCTGCGTACAGCCCTGGAAATACTAACCAACCTAAAGTGCATTTATTTGAATACAAGTATATGGAGAACATACTTGTTACCACCAATGTCCTTTGGCAAGATATGAATATACATTTGCCACGTCTTTCGGATGGTGACGTTAAAGGTCGGTCCCAGACATAAATAATAATATTGATTGATACACGTCTGTAAAAACCTAATTCAACAACAACGTTACCATACTAGTATATACGCAAGTCTTTAATCTCCAATGCCCTTTACATTGGACGGATTTGAGGCAAACCAGTACTTCCATATACAGCTGTCATTGCAGCTTTTAGTACCTTCTAATTTTAGTACTGTTACTAATTAAGATTGACAACTGGAAGTCTTAACTGGTTTTCAACTGGTTACAACTGGTTCCAATTGGTATCCAGGTAAAGTATCCAGTATGGACCAGTTCAAGGCTACTGGTACTTGTACCAGTTGATTCTGAAATGGTTTCAATATGGAAATTGGTAAAATGGTCCTACCTGGTACCAGTTGAACTGATACTTCCAACTGGTACCAGTTGAAACCTGTCAACTGGAATCCAGTTGATTCCAGTTGATCCCAGTATACTGATTTCCATATTGAAACCAGTTCACTTAAATGGTATCAACTGGTACCAATACCAGTTGCCTTGAATGGGTCCTTAAGTGTTTTTTGACCTATGAAGGTATCATTGCATATCAAGACAACTACACACCGTGGCAATCATACCCCTTTGAGTATCATCAGCATGAAAATTACCCCCAGACCTGAGGACAATTACTATTTACACACAACAACCCGGAGGACATATTACCCACATGATCCTCCCCTCCCCCCCCCCCCCAGTAAGTTACCCCCTTGGCCCCTTGCACAATGAGTTTCATCATCCATGAGCTAATTGATATGGTAATCGTCCAGGAGGAAGCCTAACGCCCTGGAGGCTGTATAGATACCCGGGTATAGATATCATCCTTGCATTGGCTGAATGGCTTGGGGGGGGGGGGGGGGGGTAGCCCATAGATATATATATAGTAGACTCAGGTCCTGATTACTGGGGGGGGGGGGGAGATGACTGCCCATAGATATATATATTCATATATATATATATATATATATATATTCATATACGCTATATGGGCACTGATGAAGAGTGTGACTTCGCCTCTCATTTTTGAGAGCTATGCTCCGTTTTCTTTTAAAATCTATGATTTTATTTTTTTAAAGCATTCTACTACCAACTCTGATTCTTGTTTTTTCTAGATGCCACGCAGACTAATTTTTCACTATATACATACATATATATATATATATATATATTGAAAGAAATTTGACAAATGCAAACAACTTTGGCAACTCCCTTGTAAATAACAAACACTGAAAGAAATGAAAATGGGAGAATAATAATTGGCGTTCTAAGCCAGTGACCCCGGTTCGATTCCCGGTGGAGGCATTTTTTCAACCCTTGATTCAAAATGGATGACAGCTCTGGGGAACATTGAGGGAGCTACGCAATTATTATTCTCCCATTTTCATTTCTTTCAGTATATATAATATTATATTATATAAATAAATAAATATATATAAATATATAAATATATATATATATATATATATATATATATATATATATATATATATGTATATACACCCACTTCAGAAAGTGGGGGAGGCATATAGCCCCCCCCCCCCCCCCCCCCCCCATTTCCCACTACGTGTTAATGCCGGGTGTTAATGGCATCCGATATGTACCCATTGTTCTTTAAAATTGCCATTGGTATTTCTTTTACATTTACATGGGGTGACCTTCTCCACCCCCCCCCCCGGTTCTTGTCAAACAGTCATGCGTCTGAGCTACAATATCCAGTAATATATGCAAAATGCATAATTAATTGGTACAGCTTCATCAATCTGTTGATTGGCTTGATTAAACGCCAGTGCTGCTTTGGAGTTTCCACAACCATAAGAGTCTGTATTAGCAGACTAACATGAAGGTTTTTCGGTGATTCACATTAATCTTTTAGTCACTCATTGAAGTACGATCCAGCTGATTGCAGCGAATCATTCGTACAAAGCAAACATGGCGTCCACCACTGATGCGCAAAGTGGCCAAGTAAACGAGAGTCAAGGCACAGATAATGCAGTTATTCCTGAGAATGGGGCGGTAAGTCCTAGAGAAAAGAGAGGCAGTACTCTGTTACCAATAAATCTGTTTTTTTTATGGGAGAAAAAATGCCAGAAAAGTGGTTGATTTTGATGGTGACTATCGTTGGGTGATGATGACTCGTTTTCGTTTCGTTGCCATTCATGTTTGGCCTATGTCATGTGGCTGTTCTGTGTGAGTGTGACTGTATGATAGTGCCAGTGGCATGGCAGTGCGTGCATGCAGCTGCGCACTTCGTCGTAGGAAAGGATCGGTGACCAACTGTTCAGAGCTCTCCAGCTCTCCCTAGTGAATTATTTTCTTATTAAATCGGTATGAAGGAATTTCAGATACAACGGCGTACGGATGATTTTTGTTATAATTTTTGAAGAGGATGATACAAAAATGAGGCTATGTTTTCCCAGATCTTTGATGAATCTTTTCCACAGGCCGCTGTTTGTAATGTTAGTTTGCAAATGTGCATGTGCAAGTTCTTGTTTTGTTTCTGCGATCACCGGAATGGCTTCAAATTGGCGTGCAAAAAAGAAATTTGATGTATTCTAAACACATTTGAGGTGAATATGATTAGTCCAGGGATGTCTGGAGAGTAAAAAAAAACAACAAAAAACGCTAACGCTATTACTCTCCATGATGTCCAGCCTTTTTATACCCACTTTGCACGTAGCAGCTCCCCCAGAGAATCAAAACAATTCTTGAAAAATCACTTTCCCATGGGCCAAAGACTAGACACTACCAGCCTTGTAACTAAAGGCTGTAGTAACAGCAAGCCCAAATTAAACTTGGGACTTGTAAAAACATGTCATAATATGAAAATTTAATTAAAAATTTATCGTAGGGAAGCTGGCAAAAACTCACCAATGTTTACATCTCCATGCCATCCATTGTAATGCAGAAAGAAAATGCCGACTATCTCGCTCATGTGCATCGATGCGGTACTAGATGCGAGTGATCTTGCAGGTGTTTTTACGAAATTCACTGCACATTTGCTGTGAATTTGTGCCGAGGGGGGGGGGGGGGCATACATGTCCTCCTGACCCTTATCCCCATCTACCCAACAAAATCCTACCTTACATCTCATCTCCCCTACACCATGTACTGACTCCATCCTGACTCCCATGAACACACCACCGAGTCTACCAGGGAAAGTTACAATGCCACAATAATAAATGCAATTCCTTTTCACTCATGCATAAAATATTAATCCCATAAACCACAAATTTCACTCAGCAAACCCATACTCATCACGACTGATCATACTAAGGCATTCGAATTTCATAGCGGCATCCGTTGTCTGTCTGTGATGCCTATGAAACTTGAATAACTTTGCAACCATTTGCTCATTTGTAACCAAACTTGGATGATAAATGCTCTATAGGACCTCAATGTTATTTAGGGATCAAAGGTCAAATGAGGTCAAATGTTGAAATTTACCTGTAAGTTTCTACTGGGGTTTGTAACTTTCCAACCATAAAATCATTTGTATCCTAACTTGGATGATAGATGCCTTACGGGGACTTCAGTGTTATTTGGGGTCAAAGGTCACATATGTAGATCAAAGGTAAATTGAGGTCAAATGTTACAGTTTGTCTGCAAGAATAATTGCATACGAACATGGCTATCGCCTTTTTTTTGTCTGTGGTTGTGCATAGGCCGCTCCTCGACTTTGCAACCTCATTTTGGGCAAAAATAGTGTGTCTTTATGCCGGAAAATACTGTATACCAAATTAAGAGATGTGGTTGGTAATGTGTTGGCAAAATATAGCTTTGACTTGCCTATGATACTTACAATGCTATTCATGTTACTTCTTCCCACCTCAGGCTGGAGGGGAAGGTGACCAGCAGCAACAACAGCAACAACAACAGCAGCCAAACATGTGGCAAATGATTAAGGGTATGGCATTCCGGATGTTTGTCATCTACATGATTATGAGTTTCTTCAGAGGTAGATCTAGTACACCGTCTGATACACCAGAAGATCAGCCAGGCAAAGTAGCTATGAAACCAGGCAGTAACCTCTTCTCTACTGGAACTCTCATGGTATTGCTCTCTTACTCATATTTCTTTCTCCATTCACATTCTGCTCTCTTGTTCTCTGTCCAAACTGGCTTTCTCCTGTCAACATAAATTTTCATTTGTATTTTCTTAGTTTCCCAACTACCTTTCATAACTTGGAAATGGTGAAAACAATATTTTGCAGATTTAATCTATCACTATCTTTCAAAGCATTATGCAATATGCAAGTGATTAGCCTTTTGCTGTTTTAGTGAGCTGTGCATCTTTAGTTGAGTAGTCCTGGTTAATGATGAAATGGTTGAAGTGTGAGTTAGTGATCTTTCTCTTTTGTTTGTTGTCATGATTTGTTACAGGATCTGAGAGTCTATGTATCAGAGGAGGAGACCTTTACAGACTTTAATAACTCCCAATATTTATTTTGGGAGATTGAGGATTTAGAGTATGGAGACTGGGAAGGTGGACCCAACAGAGATGGAACTTTTGAATTGGATGGACAAATTCAAGCCACAGAGGTAAGCCAATTAGGCCTAAAAAAAATAATTGTTGTATTGGCGTAACCCGCCCGACCCTAAAAATACCCCCGACCCTAGGTTTTTAAAATATTTTTTTTTATTGCTATCGATATCGCGTATGATCGTGCTGCCTCGGCGATCAAATTTGCTGTGTAGAAGTGTTGCGGACAGAACAGCTATTTCCCGCCATAAAATATGTGTTTCGAGCGGCTTCAGCGAGATTAAACCTCTTTTTCTTCATGAGCACGCCCAATGCCGCTTATTTGGGCAATATCCTCGCCCGCATTGCTGTGTATCTTGCTCAACAAAGCGCTAGCTCGCCAGCTGTGTACCTCAGCATGGCGTCGTACGCTGTGAAGGTCATGGGTAAACTTGGGCCTAAAACTCTGTTTAGTGTTCTCCGAAAGTTTGACATAAATGCTGTAATAGGTGAAATATTGCAAGAAATAGCCGACAATAGTGAATATACATTCACCTTGAAATATTTTTCTAAAATAAAAAAGTTTACGTCACTATTATACTCATGAAAATGTTGGTATTATTTGTGAACAGCCCCTAAAAACTATATTTAACTGGCATCTTGGTCTGTGGTGTAACCTGTTGGAGATGGTGCATGAGATATCTCAGGCAGGGGTGTATGGGAAACCAGTTTATAGCAAAATGAACCCATCTTCAGTGGGTTGTATGTTTGTATGTATGCATGTACACGTATGGGTGTGCGTATTGGTTGTATGTGTGTGTATAAATTGTGGTATATGCAGATTGGAAGGGGAAAAAAAAAATTATAAAAAAAAAAAAAAAGCGCCCTACCCACCCTATTTTTCAGTGACCCGTTACTCCAATACAACAATTTTTTTTTTTTTTTGCCTTAGCTTGAGTAACACATTGTCTTGAAAATTCTATCTTGTTTCTGTCATCCCATTAGAAAACTGAAAAGATATTTGTCAAGATAATACATTGTGTTTCTGTTGCACAGATCACTTGAGAAACAATGTCTCTTTGCACTTCCACGGTGCTTTTGGCTGTCATTACCCTGGCTTTAGCTCATGGCCAGGATACAGCACTTGGCAATTAAATGCAATCATTGCTTGCTAAGTCTCCTTACCAGCCCTTAATCATGTGTAGGATACGTATACTAATACACATGTCTATAACTACTGGTAAAGGTTGTAAGAATTTTTCCTGAAATTCAAACTTTGTCCCCAATGCTTCACCGACCAATGGTGCCTTTACTCCCTCCACCCCCTCCCCCACTAATTGTGTGCAGCACCAGTATTGCAATCCCTTCAGTAATAAATTTGCTGAACAAGTGACTCCTTGATACAGTGGTCCTATGTTCCTTCATGATGCTGTGGAAAGAGTAGTCTTCCAAAAGAGTCAGTTTTTATCTATAACAAGCGACTGGAAGAGCTCTGCAGCCTTGTTAGATATTTAGACTTCCTACAAATCTGGGCTAAAGTAGGTGAATGTCACTGTTTTATCTTGGAACACCAGGGGAGTGTTTCATGAAGAGTTTTGTCGGTGAAAATCACTGACAAATGTTACAAGCTACTGAAAATCCTTGCATCTGATTGGCTGACAGCAAATTAGTCGGTGAAAATCACCGACAAAACTCTTCATGAAATGCTCCCCAGATATTGAAATGAAGTGGATACATATAGTAACTCCTTGAGTAACTCCTTGATGTATGGTCTTTGTTGCAGGGTATGATGAGCAATGCTTCAATATACCTCCATGTGTACTTCACTAAATCAGGGTATTCCCCAGATCCAAGACAGAGGGGAAAGTATGCAAAAAAGTATACTGTTTCAATCACCAAGAGTAAGTATTCAGAAGAGGTAGAAAATTTCTATTATTTGTGTAATAAATGTAGTATTGTTTCATCTACACTACAAGTTTGTCATCAAAGGATATAATGTGAGGATTATGCATGTATATTACCCAAGTCATGTACTAAGGTCATTCAATTAAAATATTGACATGACCTGTGGATTTGTAGTGTTGGTAGTAGTGTATTTCAATTTATGAATTGAAAATCTTTTAAAGGAAGTTATTGTTTTACTTGCATATTACTGAAGAAAGAATCAATTTTAGAATAGAGTAAATCTAATCTGAAGGCTGCATATGAAGTAGCTATTTTGGAGTAATTTATGATAGTGAGGCTTAACTTGTCCTATACAGTGAAACCTGTATATAAATACCACCAGAGGAAGACAAGAAACACAGCGTCTATGAGCAGGTGTTCTTTATAACAGGTTGTGGGAAAAATTCAAGGGAAACAAAAATTGTGGTCTTTATAGAGAGGTTGTCTTTCTATACAGTGGTCGCTAAAGTAGGTGTGCTGTAAGTCATGTTCTGACTATGCCGTCGTTTCATTGTTGATTCATGCATTTAAAAGAAGTAGATAAAAAGTTCATTGTCTGATTTTACTCTTGAAAGGAATAAATAAATTCAAGAAGAGACGTTTCCAGAAGACGAAGAACTTGCTGACAGGTGAAACAGAAGCTGACCCAGAAATGATTAAGGTACCGTAACTGATCTTTTCTTTGCAGAAAACTCCAGCATGTTAAATTTCACTGTCTAAAAGAAAGGATGAATACGGAAAAGCCTGTATAATCCATTAAAGATGTGTAGGTCAGAGAACCTCAGAAATACAGTTAGAAGGAATTTTTATTTGGTTGAATTCTCTAAAAGTGTATGTATTCTGTTATATAATTACACATAAGTACATCACATAAGTACTTGTAGCTTTACAGATGTTTTCATGAGACACAAAAGAGTGAGAGTTGATAATCTGTTTGAGGTAGAAATACTATGTGGTAGCATGTTGTTATATGCATGGTAAAATTACTTTGATAAAACAAATTTTCTTCCATTTTGTTTCCATCTACAGAGAGCAGAATCAGAGGGACCAGTAGAAATTCTTTCCCACTGGCATCCCAATCTGACCATTGCTCTTGTACATGATCATTCACCATGGAAACAAGGCAGTGTTCCTTCACCCCTGGACAAAAGTGAGTATCAGAAAATCTGTTTTCTCTTCTGAGTTGATGGGCCACATAATACATAAATAACTTTTTGTGTAATGCTGTAAATTTTGCTGTAATGAGCATATGAAGTTATTGATGCATGAACCAGTTCCAGGATAAAGTGTGAGTCATGAAGATTGTTTTATACAGATAACCAAAGGGTAATATATTTTCAATTACTGAAATTTTGTATTCTAATCATATAGCATTTCTTTTGTTTTGTCAGTGATAAAGTTCCATCCATCTGGTGACTATTATCCCATTGTCTTCATTAATGACTACTGGAATCTCAACAGTGAATACCAACCCATCAATCAGACAACACCGTGAGTATTGGATTCAAGTTTCAAATACTCACAAACTAAATTTACGTCAAACACAAAGATCTCATATACTATATATTTAGTACATTGTATATTCATACTTTATTAACCCATTCGTGACAGGAATTATTTAAAACCTAATTTGATCAGCTATTATTCTTCAAATTGGCAACACCAACATTTTTATTTTATTGCTACATTTTTCTTACAAAACATCATGTATCTGAAATGAATATAAATTGACAGAAATTATGATAAAAGTAAAAAGTTGCCAATTTGCAGGGAAAAACGGTGATTTTAAACTTTCTATCACATTGCCAATTTAAAGATTTTAATGCTTATTTTCCTTTAAAAAATTTTCAGCATCAAACAACGAATATTGACGCAACCAAAATGGGCACAGTTTGTGTAGAATTTTTTGCTCTTCTGCTCATGTATTTGGTATGATTTTTAGGGCCTTGCATCAAAAGATATTAGGCCAAACCACAAAATGTGGACCTCTGTCATGAATGGGTATTTTCTCTTTGTTAAATGTGTAAATGTATTAGAACCTATCTGTTTATACATTAAATGTTTAGTGTGGCATATCTGGTAGTTTGAATTTTTAAAATTTATTTTATAAAATAATAGATTTGATAGAATTTTAAAACATCTTATGTGCCTTGATAAAATATACTGTTGATATAAATTAATTTGATATCTAGAACATAAATTTGTATATTATTTTTATAACTTGCCAGTATGAGCAGTAACTTAAAGCCTGCCACTCACATGTAGCAAAGGCTTCTTTTCATTTTATTGTCATGTACAACTTGCTTAATACACTTGTGAATTTACTTCATGTATATTTTTTTATTATTGACAGGGAATTACCCTTCCGACTGACCTATACACCGATGGGTCTATTCAAGCTTCAGTTCTATGCAGCCCAGACGATGAGGAATCAGTGGTCTGTACTTCTAGGAGAGGAACAAGGAAATGAAGATGAAGAGGAAGATGGTCTTAAGGTGATCAAAATTCATTTCTTTACAATTTTTTTTTTCAGTCATGCAGGTATTTCATTTCATAAAATAGCTTTTAAAAGTGTATCATATCTGTGTTGTGCTAGCGGTTATTCAAAATCACAAAATGTAAGCTGTGGGGTGAACATTTTGAAGGCTATAATTAAAGAATCATTTAGGTAGCTTAGCGAAAAGCAGCATAAAAAAGTGCATCTGGAACACAATACAGCACAAACAGTATGCACTTCGCATTTTTTTGCGCCTCTTTTCTTGTTTCCATGTTTCACTGATCTACCTTATGAATGGTCAGTTTTAATACTTTACTGTTTATCTATGATTATTGATGAAGAAAAGATGTTCTCATATCAATGTTTATGCTTTTTTATATATTCTTTTAAAATATTAGAATTAATTTATTTGACTATAAGAAAGATTTTTTCTGATGCTTGCATTTCAGAGAGCCATCTTAGAGACCAACCCATACCTGCTTGGTCTAACATTTGTGGTATCCATTGTACATAGTGTATTTGAGTTCCTGGCATTCAAGAATGGTGAGTGCTTAATCTAGAGGTTACCTAAGTGTTGGTAATGTATATTAGCACTTCTCAAACTTTTTATCTTTAGGCCCAGTTTAGCTTAGAAATTTTTTGAAGCCCTCCTACTGAAAACTTGATGAGAAAAACCCCCCCAAATATATATAGCACAAGAAAATAGAGAATGAAATATATGGTACCGGTACTTCAGGAAGTATGTTGAGCATTTCTCATTTAACTCTTCTCTATTATATTCTCCTTTTTTCCTCTCTATTGCAGTGCATAGAGACATCTGTGTTATGCACTATTAGTCCGGCAGCTAGGTGATTTTTGATCAAACAAACGAGGTACCAACATCTGAGTATTGGAACACCTGAGCATTAACCCTGCATATACCAGACTGGGCGTCTGCCATTGCACCTCTGCTGCATGTGGCCTCTGGGCCTGGCAGACGCCCCCAAAGGGCCTCTTCCGGGCACAAAACAGCGGGAAATTTGTCTGCCATTGCCCATTCGGTAGTCTGCAATATTGACCTGACCATTTCAAATTGGTTTTACGTGGTAATTAGTGGTAACTAGGATGTTTAACCTGAGTCAAACATACGAAAAGGGCCCTCAGGCCACTCTTTGGAGGCGTCTGCCGGGCACAAAGCAGCAGAAAATTTGTCTGTCATGGGCCATTCCGTAATCTGTGTGATGAGCCACAAAATCTCCAGTGTGTTTCATGTAGTACCTCGTTCACTTAACCCAGGTTAAATGTGATATTTGGCCCTTTGGGGGCGTCTACCGGGCACAAAGCAGCAGATTCGTCTGTCATTGGCCATTCCGTAATATGTGTGATGAGCCACAAAATCTCCAGTGGGTTTCACGTGGTACCTTGTTCACTTAACCCAGGTTAAATGTGATATTTGGTCCTTTAGGGGCATCTGCCAGGCACAAAGCAGCAGAAAATTCATCTGTCTTGGGCCATTCCATATTTAGTGTAATGGGCCCCAAAATCTGCCGTGGGTTTCATGTGGTACCTTGTTCGTTTGATCGAACGCATTTTTTTGGCCCTTTTAAAAGGCTGGTATATGCGGGGTTAATGCCCAGGTGTTCCAATACTGAGATGTTGGTACCTCGTTTGTTCGTTTGATCAAAAGTCACCTAGCTGCCGGTCTATATGCCTACCTGTCTTTTCATAAACATTTTTTTGTGAACATTTTTTAAACATGTATGTGTATCTGATTTCCAGTTTTTTTTTTTTTTTTTTTTTTTTAAGTAATTTTTTATTTCATTCTTTTTTTTTTTTTCCAAAAAATGCTTTTGGTCCACCTCACAACCCACATGAGAAAGCTTTGCAGCCCTCTAGCTGAGAAGCACTGATGTAAACTTGAGCTGGATTAAAATGTTCCTTTCTTGTCACATCTGTAATATTGAAGTTCAGTTCACGTCCATATTATTCAGCCTTGGGTATTCACATAGCCCTAACCCCCCCCCCCCCCCCCTTTCTCTGTCAAAAAAAAAAAAAGTATTTGGTTAGATGCATGGACACAGAGAAACTAGAAATATCTTCACACTTTAGAGACAGTGGTCTGAAGTATACTGTAACTGTTTGACCTTCATATTCATTTTGTGGCTTAAAAGCTGCATGCTGTCTTTGTTAAAAAGGATTTATTTATATAGAACTAGAAGGCAAGTTGTTCATCATCTTGTCTTATTTTACGATATTTTACCCCTGCAATTCTTCTCAGATATTCAGTTCTGGAACAGCCGCAAATCTCTGGAAGGTCTGTCTGTACGATCTGTATTCTTTGGAGTGTTCCAATCCCTTGTGGTGCTTCTGTACATATTGGACAATGAGACTAACTTTGTGGTCAAAGTCAGTGTATTCATTGGTCTTCTCATTGACTGCTGGAAGATCACCAAAGTCACCAATCTAAAGGTTAGTCACTAACAATGAAAAATAATTTTTTTCTATTGCTTTAGAAGCATTAATTACTCTTCTGTTTTTACTTTCTGTAGGATGGATGCAGTCATGTTAATGTAAGTACAGGTATTTTTTATGTAGCTCTCCATTGATGGAGGCATTCAGAAGATTATTATTACTTCAGTTGAAAGAGTCAAGTACAATTATGATAAAAGATACATTTTTATGCTCTGTCCAGCGAAGAGGTGGAGCGAGACTAAGGGATCCTTAGTGGCATCCGTCCGTCTGATCACTCTGATCATTACATGTGTACATTGTTGCATTTAACTTTTATGTTGTGTTCTTGTTTTTCCGTCCAGTTTGACAGAGAGAGTTTAATGCTAGGATTCATACCCAAGCTAACATTTGCTGACAAAGAATCCTACACAGAGTCAAGTACAAAGGAATATGACAAGGTTTGTACATGAATTCTACATTGATATGTTCTTCAGAATTGTTAATAATAATAATGATAATAATGATAACAATAACAAACAGTTTTTGTATGGCACATAACACATTACATCAGTATGTCCCTTTGCGCTTTGGGAGAGAAAGAAAAGATGAGTTATCGAGTTCACTTCCTTAAGCTAAGATACACTCTGAATAAGTATGTTTTAAGGGCAGATTTAAACTGATCTATTGTTTCTATGTTTCTCAGACAGTCATTTTTTTTTTTTTTTTGGGGGGGGGGGGGGGTGGTTTGCTTAAGGTGTAAGATAATTGTGAAATGGTTTATTCTTAAAAGTCTGTATTTCAATATCTTTTAATCTACCGGTATATATTGACTAGTGGTAAAAGATATAACTTGGACTTCTGTGAATTTATGTAGTGTGATGAAAGAAATTCCTTGCTCTTGCAGCATACAACAAAACAGAATATTTGGCTGATATGTCTATATCTAAGCAACTCTTCATTGTGAAGATATTGCCATTCATTTCCTGTAGATAAGATTGATAGCTGGGGGGTGTTTCATAAAGTTGTTTGTAAGTTACGAACGACTTTATGAACAACTGGAACATGTTCTTGGGTGCTAATCAGATTCTCATTCATTTACATGTAGCACAAGAAGGTATCACCAGTCGTGCGTAAAGTCGTTCTAAACTTCCCAACAGCTTTATGAAACACCCCCCTGGTCTGTTTCCACATGGGATGGGGATGTAATTATTCAAACAGAGGAAAGTCATGCGACTTGAATTAACCTTTGTCATCATTTTCTGTTCCTGTTCTAGATGGCCTTTAAGTACTTGTCTTGGCTGTTATTTCCTCTACTGGCATGTTATGCTGTTTACTCTCTCTTCTACCAAGAGCACAGAGGATGGTATTCCTGGGTACTTAGTATGCTATATGGATTCTTACTAACATT
The DNA here is from genome assembly GCA_029962745.1 of Echinometra lucunter. Taxonomy (NCBI): domain Eukaryota; kingdom Metazoa; phylum Echinodermata; class Echinoidea; order Camarodonta; family Echinometridae; genus Echinometra; species Echinometra lucunter. Next base: position 6,205,647 of record CM057152.1, on the reverse strand, counting down.
TGGTAAGATACAACAACCCTTTACTGATGTAGATGGCTCTAATGATACATGTCATTACCATAATCAGAAACCATGAATAAATTCATTGGATTTAGGGGCTTGTTCTTATATCGATTTAAATTCTCGTAAGGAATTTTATGTCTCCCCCCACCAAAGATGAGTGCCGGAGGCTTTATGTTTTCGGGTTGTTCGTCTGTCTGTCCGTCCATCCGTCGGTCTGTCCATCTGTTCGTCCGTCCCATTTTCGTTCTCTTGATAACTTAAGAACCGTTTGACGGATCAACTTCAAACTTGTTTTACCAGATAAAAGCTGTCACCAAGAATAAATGAAGTTTTTCTTTTATTATGACTGTCTGTTTTTTATTTCATCAAAAAATTTGATTGATAGATCGCCATAGGACTTCAGCATTATATAAAACCCTGAGATATATTTCATGATATAGTTTCTCTATATTATTCTCTCTGGCCAGTACAATAGGTTTACACTGCTCATATTCTTTTGATTCAGTGTTATTAATAATAAGAGTTCATGGTGGTGACCATTATCACCACAAGAAGGTATTGATAGGACAAACAGAGGAAACATTTATAGATGATGTCTGGAAGGTTGATGATGATGGTATTTAATATGAAGGAAAATTTATTAAGATAGTCATTGTCAGTCTATGATGCTGACAATGATGTAGATGGTGACTATTGCATCATAAAAGAACCTGATGAGATTGTGCTTGATTCTATAAAGATCATTATGAGAAAGATGAAGACAGTGATAAATCTTGATATGTTCTTACACAATCAAGGTATGATATATTTGTAGTATGCATGGAGATTACAGAGAGATTTTACTGACTTTTGCTGAATGAGTGAGGTTTACTGAAGTCTTTATATGTTTCATAAGATTCATATTAAAACACTTCAGATTAATTTTGTTTTTGCCTAATGTGTGTGTGTTTGTAAACTTATCTGTATTTCTTACTCATAATACATTCACCCAGGTTTTATCATGATGACACCACAACTCTTCATCAATTACAAACTGAAGTCTATAGCACATCTTCCCTGGCGTATGCTGACCTACAAAGCACTTAACACCTTCATTGATGATATATTTGCATTTGTAATCAAGATGCCTACACTCTATCGCATTGGTTGTCTTAGAGATGGTGAGTACACTCTTTGTACCGAAGACACATAGTCGGACACATGTAACCCATATGAAATAGTGTTACTGATATCTACATGTATGAATGCAATAGACTGATGTATCAAGATACTATTCTAGGTGAGTGCAAAAAATGTTTTTTTTTCCAAAGTGGGGCTTATGAGAGTTGAAAATTATTTGTTTCCCAGGATGTTATATTCACTTTGCTCTCTGTGAATTTTACGATGTGCATCTGAAATGAGCAATTGTTTAAGATTTTTTTATAATATTACCATAGGAAAACTTCATAAAAATGATTTTCCAAATTGTATTTCCCAATCATTTCTCTTCATTGCATTTGAAAGCATGCATTAAAAATGGTTATTTTTAGATTATTTTACTGTTTTCTAAGTGCTAGAGATTATGTTGCCCTGACCCTATTACAGGATACTTGATATTATTTCATCCTACTACAGAATATTTTTCAATGAAATGTTATCAAAATTCACTGACATATGTAGACAATACTAGTAGATAAGGTCCACTAACTATAGGGATATGAATCCATGGTTTTGCAAGGACTGTCTGAATAATAGAATCATGCAAATTTGCCCTTAAGAATTTTTTTTTTTTTTAACACTGGACATTAGTTTTTGAATAAATTATTTCAAATTTAAGATAAATATCAGTCATATTTTAGTACACCTGTTACAAATTCAAATGATTAGAAAGATCATAATTATAGAAAAATGTCAAATATGCAGATAACATGCAACTTTGAAAAGGACATTTTATACATATTTTTCCTGATGTAGACATTTGAGAATCTTATGTTTTTCCCTGTCAAAACTGTACAATTGATAAATGCACCTATGGAGATTGTGTAGGGAAGATGCAATGTAGATCCCCCAACTTAATCTCAAGTTTCCTTTAAAGCCATTTGTAAAATTCATGTTATCTTTGTCAGCGAAACCTTTCTTGCACCAAATTTTGATAGAGAATGTCCTTGAACTTTCTTATTGCAGTCGCAGCTTTGGTAGAATCAAACATGTCACAGTAGTTGTGTTTAAAGGCAAAATGTTGAAGTAAATGAAACAACTGCAATTGTGCTTCTGCTTTTAAGAAGATTTAAAAATCTTCTCTAAGCATGGGAATGCACACAGTGTATGCTTGTTGCACTGGGTGATAAGTGCAAGTAGGTTACTTGTAGAATACATTTCCTCTTCTGAAGATGTACAGCATTTTATGTGGGAGTCCAGTAGAAAGAGAAGGATGGCAATGCGTTCAGTGTTTCAGTTCAGAGTTTGGTCGGTAATTTTCACAATTTCAAAAATGTTATAAGCTTCTGAAAATCCTTGCATCTGATTGGCTGAAAGCAAATTAGTCAGTGACAATCAACGACAAAACTCTTCATGAAACGCTCCCCAGATTTTGCTCTGGATCAGTGACTGTCCAACAATCCTTCCAAACTCATTAACGCTGTATGACTACTTTATTCCCTATCTACAGATGTCATCTTTCTTATCTACTTATATCAACGTTACATCTATCCAACCGATTACAAGCGAGTGAATGAGTTTGGTACTACGGGTGAAATGCATGAAGCTGCAGACCAAACAGCGGCAGTCAATGGGGGTGCCACACCTCCTATTCAAGCAGCAGAGAAGCCTAGTCAGGAGAAGAAGGATGATTAAAATATGGATTTTTATGCCTCCGTCCACCGTAGGCATTATGTTTTTGGGTCATCCGTCCGTCCGTCCGTCTGTCCTGTTTTCGTTCTCGCGATAACTTAAGAACCGTTTGACGGATCAACTTTAAACTTGGCTCGTGTATGCACATGGGAGGGACAATGATCTGATTAGATTTTGAGGTCTCAACGTCAAAGGTCAAAGGTCATAGAGGTCATTATGTACATAAAAATGGTTCGTTCGATAACTCAACAACCATTTGACGGATCAGCTTCAAACATGGTTCATGTATGCATATGGGAGGTTTAATTATCAGATTAGATTTTTGGGTCCCAAGGTCAATGGTCAAAGGTCATAGAGGTCATTATGTACACAGAAATGGTTCGTTCTCACGATAACTCAACCATTTGACGGATCAACTTCAAACTTAGCTGATGTATGCATATGGGAGGGATAATGATCTGATTAGATTTTGAGGTCTCAAGGTCAAGGGTCAAAGGTCATAGAGGTCATTATGTACATAGAAATGGTTCGTTCTCGCGATAACTCAACCATTTGATGGATCAGCTTCAAACTTGGTTCATGTATGCATATGGGAGATTTAATGATCTGATTGGATTCTTGGGTCTCACGGTCAAAGGTCAAAGGTCATAGAGGTCATGTACATAGAAATGGTTCGTTCTCGTGATAACTCAACAACCATTCGACGGATCAACTTCAAACTTGGCTGATGTTTGTATATGGGAGGTTTAATGATCTGATTAGATTTTTGGGTCTCAAGGTCAAAGGTCATAGAGGTCATGTACATAGAAATGGTTCGTTCTCGCGATGACTCAAAAACAATTTGACGGATCAACTTCAGACTTAGTTCATGTGTGCATATGGGAGGGACAATGATCTGATTAGATTTTTGGGTCTCAAGGTCAAAGGTCAAAGGTCATAGAGGTCATTATATACATGAAAATCGCTTGTTCTTGTGATAACTTGATGATGGTGTCATTAGATTTGGTGGTCACAAGGTCAAAGGTCAAGGTCAAAGATGTCATTGTATACATGAAAAAAAAAAAAATCACCATGAATGTGCCATATATTTCTGACCTGGCAATGGCGGAGGCATAAATTTTGACCGCGCGCGGTGGAGGATTCATTATTTATCTGTATATTTAATGGTGCTGTGAATGTTCCTCTTTGAAAATAGGAGTGTTTAACATGCATATGGACAGGTCTGAATTACAATTTTCAGCCATTTTCTCTCCCCCCCCCCCTCTCTCTCTCTCTCTCTTTCTCTCTCATGTTCTCCAGTAATTTGTAAATCCAACACTCGGTTTGACCATGAACACATAGCATTTGGTCTTATATGAGGCCAATTCTTCTTAGAATAGATGGTGTGTATATTAAAATTGATTGTAAAACACCATTAAAACTAATTCAACAATAACCACAACACCATATTACAATTATGCATGTTATATAACTTTCAATGCAGGATTGAATGGATGTAAGACCAGTGTATTTTATGCAGCCCTGTTTTTGTAATTAAAAATCCCTGACATGGTCTTGAGCCTGTATGCTCTAATGATTCACAATATGGCCTTATGCCATATTGTGAATCATTAGTAAATGTAATTTTTATGCAGTACTCATGCAAGAAGTAGCCTTTGTCATCATTAATATCTTGCCCGGGCAAGTATTCTTATTTTTGGACGTTGCTAGTGATTAATTGGACATTTAGGTGATTTGTTTTACAGACAAAGTAATCATGAAATTATTAATTCTTTGTGATGATCATGTCCACGGCTGTATAATTGCAGGTTTAAGACTCTTGATTTTGTTTTGTTGTTGTTGTTGATAGCATTTATTGTGATGTCAAGACGGGTTTTAATGTGCTTTAACTCACTACATGGCCCATCTGTTCCTAGTGAAAATTATGTAAAGATCTACTGCAAAAGTGGATATTTTCGCGTGATTGATTTTTTTGCGCTCGGCCGAGTTTAGCACAACGTGCATTTTTAATTTTTGCGGGCAGACCAGATAACTGCACTCATGTGCAAAATAAGCAAAATATTTTGTGTGGTTTTATTTTTGCGCAGGAGTTGTGCCACACGAAATGCTCGAAAATTTCCACACCACAAAATATTCTACGTTTACAGTAGAATCGAGTGTATACTCAAGGAAACTCAAAACTTATGAGATTATGTGTAAGATATGAACCTTTTTAAAATTATTAATGATGCGTAAGGTATTAGTTGTGTTACATTTTTTCCTCTTCACTTACATTATGTATTCTGAATTGAACATTGGTTTGTAAAAGTAACAGTGGTTTGTAAAAGTTTATGTAATCAAAGCATATGAAATTTAAACTCTAGGTGTTAAAAACCTCTGTCTGTTCACATAGTTTATTGCATATTATAAAGTCGTGGATTCTGAAATCTGTATTGTAATTTTGAAACATGCAGTCATACATGACTTTGTGTAACTGTGATTTCTATTCAAGTGCAGTATATTTTAATAAGCCATACATATTGATCATAAGTAACTTGTAGATATCTTGTTAGTGTCCATTTTAATGAAGTATATATTACTATTGATTTTTTTTTTTTTTTTTTATTAAGAATCAAAAGAGGCTAGAGCCAGCAGTGTTTTAATATACTCTCTTATTCATATTATTATCTCTGAAATGCCGTAACCTTTTTTCTCCTTCCTCTATTCCTCTTTCCCTTAATCTTTCCTGTTAGTGTTGGATTCTTCACTCCTCCTTTTCATATTAAGTGCCCCATGAATCTCATCTATAGTCCCTTTATCATTATCTATAGTCCCTTAGTTATTGCTTGTTTATAGTTTGGTAATGATGCAGGCCTTAAATTTCAATCATTTTACCCATAGCAGTACAGAGCTTTCTTGAGGTCTAAATTAATCATCCTCAATCCTCAATGGCAATCATTTTTTTTCCACATGTACATAGCTTGAAAAAAATAAATATGGATATAACATAAACCAAAATGAAATATAATTGTAAAATTTAATTAGAAATTGCCAATTTGAACATGGAAACATTGATTATGTATTATTCACTGCGATGCCAATTTAAAGAGTTTAATGATTAGTAACAGTTAAACTGCTCTAATTTGAGAACGCCACACCACATGGCGATTGGAATGGGCTCAAGTTTGTCAGTGCATTTTTCTCTTTCTGCTCATGTATGATATGTAATGCCCAACATTCTGGACTAACAGATACTGCAAAAGTGTCTCCTAAAGGTGACACTGTACCTCTATGGGTTAAGGGCAAGGCCACTTTTCTATAAGGCACATTCATTTATTACAGCATAAATAGGAAGAATTAGAAAGGGCACAATCTCCAAGGTCAATGAGAGGGGCATTGAGGCCAATCAAAAGGGCATCCCCGGCCATGGCCTTGGTGGCCTTCATTGGATTAATTTAAGCCCAATGATGAAAGCTAGTGTAGGAGTGTCCAATAATAGAATTCTAGTTCACATATCTGCCTTTGCTGCATGCCTATATTGGAGTTATTATGACATTATCTGAAAACTGGGCTACACCAGTACAGAATTATGACTACATGTAAGTGTTTTATACTGCAGTTTAAGTGACCATCTTGATGATTTCAGGTTTGAAGATATCCAAAGGAATAAGTAAAATAAGTGCATTGTTTATACAGTAACAAAACTAGTTAAAGGTATGCAATTTTCCCATCTGTTTTGCATAATATTTAATTTTGATGGAACATCAGATTCAATTTGGCAAGAGGGGAAATTGGGTAAGGAATCATGAAAATCTATGGATGAGTGAAAGTATTATTTTTGCTTGTAACAGCAAACTGTTCAGATCTCAATATGAAATTATCTTTCCTTTCATCAGTGATCGTATTTTTTTTAAAAAATTTGTTATTTGTAACTTGTGGGATGTTTTTCTTTTAACCCATTCGTGACAGGAATTATTTAAAGCGTAATTTGATCAGCTTTAATTCTTCAAATTGGCAACACAAACATTTTTATTTTATTGCTACATTTTTCTTATAAAACGTCATGTATCTGAAATGAATATAAATTGACAGAAATAATGATGAGAAGTCAAAAAGTTACCAATTTGCAGGGGAAAACGGTGATTTTAAACTTTCTATCACACTGCCAATTTAAGGATTTTAATGCTTATTTTCCTTTAAAAAATTTTCAGAATCAAACAACGAATATTGACGCAACCAAAATGGGCACAGTTTGTGTAGAATTTTTTGCTCTTTCTGCTCATGTATTTGGTATGATTTTTAGGGCTTTGCATCAAAAGATATTAGGCCAAACCACAAAATGTGGACCTCTGTCATGAATGGGTTAATAGGTTTGTGAGGTGTATGCATGTCTATAAGTTTAGAGAGGGTTTGTCTTTAGTACATGTTTGAAAAACACTTTTGGATAATAATGATATTTTTGAAAAGAGGCACCTTAGCTTTGTATAAACTACCATGTGAGAACATCAGATAAACAGGGCTCAAGGATATGATTAGGAAAATAATTTGTTAATGAGATATTGGAAGAATGCCATGGGCCTAATTGAAAGGTTTACCATGATGTGGATTCCTTTAGGAGCACTAATCAAATTAGCTTAATTCACCTAATTGTTATTGAGGAGTTGACGAAAGGTTGGGAGTGGGAAGGAAGGGGGGGGGGGGGTTGCAATAGGATTCATTACATAATCATGTTACATAATTCAAATTTTATGAATTAATAAGAATCTATAAAATCATGCCTTTCTTATTCTTCAAAACAATGAACATATTTTTCAGCATTTTTTGAAAATTGATAATTTCACTTATCTTTTATTCATATTTCAATTAAAAAGGGAAAGAAAAAAAATGTTAAAGATTATTGTGAATGAAAAGAAAATCTTTCTTCTTCTGTGTTGGCTTTTGCATTTTTATCAGTCATATTCCTTTCTCATAAAACTTATATTTTGACATTTACCAAAGTAGCAGGCATGATTTTATCTCCATATCCTGTGTAGGTATATTATTTTTGTCCACTATTTGCAAAACTTGTACAATGAAGTGATGTAAGCCCTCTTTGTGCATCTGTTTGATTTTGTTATTAATATTTGTCTCAGAGGAAAAAGATTCCTTCCATATGATAAATGTCCCCCTACGCTGTAAGCTCAGAGACTTGGAATGGCTTGATTTATCTGCTCAATGTCATTTTAAATATATGCACTTGGGTATCATAACATGTGGACATTTTACTGTTGATGTTTTCCTCAAACCATAGGCCCCCTTTTAGGCTTGCACACACACTGAAACTAACTTTTAAGCAGCTATTGTAGAATGATAAATATTTGTTTGAAGCATTAACAAGTAATAGTATGAACTTGTTCAGTAGTTTGAGGTTATTATTGAATTACATACTTTGTTATTTCTGCCTGTTCATTTATTTGTGAAGAGTAGTGCCTTGGAATATTATTTTGTTATTTTGGATGATCACTGTCTTTGTGGAGGTAGGTATTATGCATTGATATGGTAATGTGTTGATTTGCAAATCTGATTTTATAAAATCAACTCCATTTTTTGAATGCCGATGATTTACGTGTTTAGAAATATTCTGTGATTGCTTGGATGCACTTTAATGATTGGAGCTTAATGGCAGACCCCCCCCCCCCCCCCCCCCCCCCCGTCTCGCAAAGAAAAAGGATAAAAGGATATTGTATATTGTTTGCTGATTAAGACTCTGGGCAGATTTAAATTATATTACCATGAATGTTACCCACTTGGACTGTTTATATTGAATTTTACATGGAATTCGGCAATATGTAAATTTGTGTGTAAAATAATGATATATACATGTATACAGCCCATGGCGAAAAATATCTAATAAACTAACTAGATAGAATGGAACATTCAGTGAACCTTGGTAATCTATGTTGCAGAAAAGTATTATGTTTGCAGTATTATGAATACAGTAAAGTCTGTTGGCCACCAATTCTAATCATGGAGAAATAGAGATCTACCTTGAAATTGTGGAAAATGATGAGAAAAATATAGCCCTTTAAAGGAGTAGGTATTGCTAGGCAATGAGATGAGGCATACCGAAATGAATACCTTACAAAAGCTGTAGAAATATATATATTTTGTGGTAAATACCAATTTCATTAAGCTCTGTCATACCACATTCAATGTGTGTATTAGAATAACAGTAGTTCTCTTTGATGCCATTCATTACATTTATATTCTAGTTTTATCCCAGACATTACAGAAGGATCATAGCCTATAAGATAGACATTGTTGGTCTCGTTGGCCTCGTTGGCCCTGTTGTCATTTTGCCTATTTTTCTATGAATGATCAAGCTAGGTTTACTGAATTACCGATATTCAACTTTACATACCCTTTATCAGTGGTGCCAACTGTCCTTTTTTGTTGTATTTTGTATCTTTTTTTTATAGGGAAAATGCTGTGGTGTTCAAGCAAAATACTGTTTTTCCTGAACTCTATTATTATGCAGTTGTATGGCAGTAAAGTATACTATTTTTCAACTTGAAATACTTCTTTTCAGAATACTGCAAGACTTGATAAAAGATTGCATTTATTTGAATCTCTGCTTTATTGTAATTCATCAAGAGTACTAAAATTTTTTTTTTCTTCCAATTTTTGGTGAGTGTAGATGTGCAAATAAGAGCATTTGTCATTAACTGTAATAAAAAAAAAATCATGTTAATCAACTGTTTGACTGTTTTTCTACTGTGTAATTCATGGATAGCCTACCAATAGTACAATCTATCCAGTTATGCATAAATATAAGGAGTAAGAAATATAAATTATGATAATGCTATCGGATCGGATAGTATCGGATATGTTGGCCTCGCCCTCAAGGTTCTTAATTATTATTATTATTATTATCATTATTATCCTATTAAATTCAAAGTAAAGGCAGCCAGCTGTTTTTAGGTGGATCAATCTCAAATGTGGGAATGAATCTGCTTGCATATTTCATAATGATATATGATGACATGGTAAATACATGTATTAATCCATTATTATTATGTGAAACCTGTTGTCATTTTTAAGTAGGGGAAAACCAGAACCCTCGCAAGACAATAAATTGTCATTTATCAAGTTCTTTCAAAAGCAAAAGTGATAGTACGTGTTCCTCATATTCCATAATGAGACAGAATTATGGTTGATACTGATCTTTGCCCGAGATAACAGGTTTCATATTAAGAGTTGGCTCTGATCTTTTTGATGAAGATAAAATGACTCCATTCAGTTAGTCTTTGTGGGAAGACTTACCAGGCATTGTCAAGTACAGTTGACTTTAACATAATTTGAAAGTCTGAAATAAAACTCCATTTGATTTGTGATAATTAGTCCCATGTCCATTCATGTCAGTATTACAGTGCATACAGTGCAAACAGTGCAACAGCAAAAACCCACTTAACTGACATGTAGTGCTCTCCAGGCTTTTATTTTCGATACTTGGAGGAAACAGAATACAAGATATAGCTATATATGCCTAGAGTATTAATTTTTAGCTGTTTAGAGTGTACCGCCAAACAGACTATCCTACTCATGTTATGCCATTAGAAATTGATATTCAACTTAAACCATGCACGAAGGATGCAATACTGTAATAATTGTGGCAATCATCATTGTGTATGTTAAGTGTGATGTGGTTGAATTTATGATTGTGAAACCTGCATTATTAAAGAGGTTGTTAGCTTGCGTGATGTTCAAATTCTGTATCCTTGATACCGGTATATTTCATGACATGCAGATGAAGTGATTGTATGATGTATATAATAAATGAAGACAGCCATTAAAAGCCATACAGTGTATGGATACTTTATTTTGTGTATTAGCTAAGTTGTGAAGGTGTTTCAAGTCATACAGTCCTTGGTCAAAGTGCTTCTTCCTTCCATCTAAAGACTTGTTAACATATCAAGTGGAAAAATCTTGTATAAAAAAAAAAAAACAATGGGGGGGGGGGTGTGTCTGTTGCCATTTTTTGTAGCTGACAACAGAGGTAAGTTAACCAGGTAGGTCCTAATTTGTTGCACAAATCATTCCCACCACTGGTATAGGCACTCATTAAGTAGTCAAAGTAGATTAACCCTGGTATGTCTGAATGAGCTCTAGAGGGAAGTTGTGAACAAGTTTTAGAATTGAGAGCTATTATTTTGCTAAGATCAACTGATGGGTCTCTTATACATGTATGTATCAAAACATCTCAAGTTTTATGTTGGTGACTTCTCTTTCTGAACAAATCTTATAGAATGACTTGTTCCATTCTCTAATAATTATGCAGGGAAGAAGTATAATTTTGAAAGGTTTCCATTTATATGAAAACCCTTCAATAAAGTTCAAGAACATGAAAGCAGATCAAATTTAGCCTGGCTTGGCTTGCTCCCTGATTATGAATCACCAATATTATCCTCTCCTTGTATGAATTATTGCAAAATTTGTTTTTATAAAAAAAAAGATGAATGATCAGAATTAACTCATATATTGATTATGAGACATTCATTTGTAGAAGGCATTTGCTTCTTCATATTGAAAGCATCATGCCATAATTAAAGTGTATGTGGGATGAAGTGGTTGACCTTTGAACCTTGATAAATCAGATGACTACTTTAACCTGCTTAGGTTAATCTTGCTAGGTCATTCACTTTCAAGAATAGATGATTTGTTTATTACTTGTTAATCATTCATGGATTCATTTATTTATTTATTCATTCATCTTTTCTATTGATTTATTTATTAACTTAATCTATTTATTAATTGATTTATTTATTCTGTTTATCTTTTAATCTATTATTCATTCCTTCATTATTTTGTTCATTTTTATTTGTTCATGGGGCATATTTTGTTTTCTCATTTGTTATTTTGTTTCATTTGTTATTTTTTATTTAATTTCTTTTGAGGGGGGGGGGGGCTATCTAAAAAATAATACTAGTAATGCCACTTTAATATGGATCAATAAATGCAGATGAAATATGGATGCTGGTTAGGATGAGACAGAGACAGTACAATCTTGGAGTTTCCCATCACAACTGAATGATTAGTGATGGATCAAGTTAATAGGTCTATTTATTCCCTTCCTAAGATGCTCCTCAAAATAGAAATAAATAATTTTGGTCAAAATTTCAAACTTCAATCAAATAAAAATGAGGATTGCTGCCTTGAGGAAACATATACAGCCAATTGATGTTTAATACCTTATTCTAGTATACGAGTAGGCCTACTCTGAAATTCTAAAAAATTGGTATTTTTTCTCTAAAAATTTGTTGATGACTGGAATATTTGCTGGGTATTCTAATCTTGTGTATATATTTTTCCCCTTAACATGGAAAAACATTAAAAAATTTCAATTTAAAAATTATCTCCCAATTATTACTGTATAAAAAAGAATTATCTAACTTCTTGATCTTTTCAAGTTCATGTTCATCCATGTCATCAGAATTCAGATATTAACGTTAGACCTAACTTAAGACTTTAATTCAACTAAGTCTAACAGTTAGCATGGTTAGATCAGTGGACGTTTCCCCAATTATCACTCAATGAGTCTATGGAATTTGTATTTGCTTTGCCTTCTCATCCCACTCAGTTGTAAGTTGTGTAACTTGTGCAGGCTTGTGCTTTTGTGCAACATGCAGATCATGTCAGCGATCCCTCGAATCCCATGGCCATGCCCACTCATCCTGTGTACTCGATCAATGAATTGACCTCGGCCTGCAAAAGCAACAAGACTGTACTGAAACTAAACAGCATGCTTTTGTGTGTGTTACTCGATGGCAGTGGCAGATCCAGCCTTCCCCCCCCCCCCCACTTTTTTTTTTTTAAGCCAAGGATTTTTTTTTCTTATCAGCAAATTTCGGGGGTAAAATGGACACCTAAAGATGCCAAGGACCCCCTTTTTTGTTTTTGTTTTTGTTGTTGCTTTTTTTTTTCAGGCAAAACAGACACCTGAAAAAAGCTACCCCCCCTTGAAATTCTAGATTTGCTGCTGCAAGAGGCCTATCTGAATTGTTCAAATACAAACATGGAAGCTTAGTATAATAAATATGAATATGAATTTAGTTACAAGAATAGTGTAATAAAAAATGATTTGAAATCATAGTCACATAGTTATCACCCCAAAGGTGCATTTTTCAGATTTCGGTTCAGTAACAGTAAGATTTCAAAACACAATTCAAACCAGGCTGAGTTATCAGCATATTTGGAAACAAAAAAAAGGAAGAAAGCCAGGTAAGAAATAGTCATTTCCATCCATGGAAGTGCACCTCCATGTTCAACTGCATAAGGCCTAAATGCTATGCGCCACGCCCACCGGCTCCCCAAGAACTATATTCTAGGAAATTTGAATTTTGCTACCTAATCAAGGTTGAGATGACCATCTTTTGTAGCTACTCGTGTGTGGAAACTTTGTGATTCCATAGACGTTATGTTTGTTAGATAGATAACTTTACCTTTAATATTGCTCTATGGGCTTGCGCTTGCAATGTGCCTAGCATGAGCTCGGCGCGGCGGCGTCCGTAGCCGTTTATATCGCGATATCCGCTTGCACAGTGCATATATGCATTACGCTGCATGCATCTAATGCAGCTGCATATGCAGTGCTAGTGAGAGTGAGCGTACGCTAGTTAACCCGGTCGAGACTTTTAGGGCGAGGAAATGTGACGTTTCACGTTAGAGTTTTTCCACTTTTCATTGATTTTTTTATCCTCGCAAATCTTATCAGCATGGATTATACAAAATTGAAGGGGTTTTCTGCACTATTTTTTTCATTTTTATCGGCCTTCGTGGGTTCTGTTCTTATGATGGGTCCGATGTTGCCGCTGATGATTCTAGCACCTCAAGTCTACCGGCGAGTTACGGACCAAGTCATCGGAATGTGGCTGGCATTGCCTGTGGTAAGTGAAAGTGCTGCAGTAAACATGGTGTCTGATCTTGTATTTTTCAAGTATTCAACTCTAAAAAGAATGCATACGTAATGATACAGTCTAAAGTTAGGTAAGCAAAAGTGATTTGGCTAAAATTACATTATTTCACTGTCATCCGTTCATTCCCATGACACTCGTTGACAAAGTCAAAGTCAAAAACCACCAAGGCATTGCATGGTAGCCAATGTTTGGCTTTGAAATATTGTTTGTTTGTTTTTTTCCTTTTGAATTGAATGTTTTTTTTGGGGGGGGGGGATTAGAAGGGAAAAAATGAAAACATTCACAAAAACAGTTGATCTTGCTCAGAATGCATTTAACAATACATGTATTCATAATCTAAACAAAAATGCAAAATAACATTGCAGTAATGAAGAAATAAAGTTTGAAAAAAAATACCAGTCAGATATCTCTAGACTCTAAGCATATTCATATCATAAAGAACCCATGATGATATATAAAAAGAAAAACAACATAATTTAGACTCCATTTCTGAACTTTAAAGAAAAAGAAGAATAGGAAAAAAAAAGAGGTCATATTCAAAGGATGCAGGGAGGAGAGTATCTGTTTGGAATTTGATGTTAAGAGTTCATGCACAGTACACTTATCAGGGAGGAGATGGAAATAGACATAATGGATGTCTAACTGTTATCTCTGCGTATGCGATGTCCACTCATATATCATCTACTCTCACTTTGCCTGTGTTTGCTTCAGCTTCAGTGAGATGTGTCATCTATAGATCCTAGTTCTTCAGTAGTCATGATGAATCATATGGTGACTATTAAAGTGGTAGTATTAATTTGTTGGTAAGGATTGCCGTCTTGTGCATGCATGCATTTCCATCAAATTCAAAGTATGGTAAATAGCTTACTTTTTCATGATTTTGCATTTACTTTTAGATCCCCCAAATGAACCAATTTATTCTTTATTTTGTACAGTAAAGATGTTATTGATGTCTGTCTGACAATGTTAAGAAAGATACACTCTGATGAGTCTGATCAGACAATATGGTTTTCACATTTCAGTGAGGAAATTTGGGGTAATACTGTATACCCAGTTGTTGGGTGTCTGGACAGGTTGTGTATCCGGACAGTCGATTTTGAACAGCCAATTGAAAAAAATTCACAAGCAAATCTCTTAAATGTTTTAGCACAAAATGTTAGACAATATTATAGAGAACAAATATTGATGATGATTAGTACAAATCAATGCATAGTTTTTGTTTAATCCAAAGACAAAAAAGAAGGCTTCATTTTTGTTAGGTGTCCGGACACCCAACCCCCCATCCTACATGTACATGTATGTAGGTAGTGTGAGAGAGGTTAGAATAGATAGAGTTCCTTAAATTGCATGTTATATAGACAGTTTATGATAATTTGAAGTTCATAAATAGCTCCATACTGTCAGACATGTGGTATGGGTACACAGTGTAGTTTAGAGAAGGTACATGTAGTTGTCTTTTAGAGCCAAAGTGTCCAGAGCTTCAAGGTTATGTACGGTTTTAGTAGGCCCTCAAAAACTATTCATCAAATCAGATTTCTTTGCTTTTAGGTAGGTAGTCATTAACAAGACACAAGCAAAAATAGGACTGAGAATTTTTTTCCTCCTTAAGTTGAATATTAAGCAAATTACCAGGCAAAATATATTTTTGATCACAGGTCAGCGACATTAAATCTTAAGTGCACCGCACACTATACGATCCGACTGCGACCCGATTTTCAAAAAAATTACATTTTTGCATTAAATATGAAAGTTTAAACAAGTGAAATGATCTTATTTGGAGTTTGGAATAATAATAGGAATACTGAAATCGAAATTTTGGTTAACTAAAGGAGTTGTGGTCAGATTAAAGGCCAAATCGGCTTCAAATCGTAGCCGATCGCAAGCTTGTTATGACGTCACTACGATTCCGAATTAAGTTCGCTTTTATTCCTACAGGGAGGCAGCCGATAGACCGGAATTTCGATTTTATTAATCATACAACTATTCGGAACTTTGATCATTAAGATTTTATATGTTTGAATGTTCTTATCAAATTCTATAACAAATTTTCCCAAAATCGGATCGCAGACTGATCGTATAGTGTGCGGTAGGCTTTACAGTGCCTGCAAGCCCTGCATGTGTGTAAAATCAGTGAGAGTTATGTCTACATGACAATGTTACGAAGCACTGTGATCACTGTGCAGGGAGTGGTTGTTATGCAAGGGTCCTAGCATAGGGCAGAACTTTTAGCCCATTGTATTACCAGATATTTACTCTAAAATTTACCTGAAATCATAAATGAAATTCAAAATGGAATATTCCATTATCTCACTATTCTGTACAAGGTGGACAATGTGAGACTATTTTCAGTTTCATCCCAAGTTTCATTTTGCTACCAAAATTGTTCATGATCTGTAAAGCCAGGCAGAATGTTGTCCTAAAAAGTAGAAATGTATACACTGTATATGCATGAATAGTTCAGGGTAGTTATGGCATGGCACCTTTTCATGGTGGTTTTTCATGGTGGTTTAATCTGCTGGTAGCCTTGTCCAGATTACATATTTACTGATTGGATAATCGATGTCAAATGATGACCTTTGAGTGCTACACGTGCATGTATGTCCATGAATCTAAACTGACAGTCGTATAGACACCACTTTTTCCCCCTTACCAGCTTGTCAATTTTAATTGGAACTTACATGTACATGTACATGTACTTGTACAGGCTGACATAAGTTCTGATTGCTTAATATTTTTACAGGAACATTCTCAGAGAATCATTTCAAACAGTTACATGGTATATAATTGATTTTTAGTACATTAGCATTTACATCTCTCTATGATACCCCGTCTGTACTTTCAAGATTGCACCTAAAAGGCTAAAGTAAGATCAAACAAATTTATTTCCAGTAAATGAATTAAAATTCTACCTTATTAAGACATAATGCACTTCATGACATTTATATGGGCATGTGAAAAATGTCAGAGCTCAGCCAAGAAAATATCTTAAAGGCTTGTTCAGATAAAAGGGGGAAAACTGCTGTTTTTTTTTGTTATAATCATACTTTTTGTGTACAAAATGAATGGCAATGATGCAACAAAGGATTGTGCTTAAAATGTCTCGCACTCATTCCCTTGTGTGTTATAAAAATGCACTTACATGCAGGGTTCTCACTAGAAAAAAATCCACACATGGTTCCCACTCAGCGCAAAGTGTGGAAGTTTTGGAAGTTTTACGGAATAACACTGAAAGTTAGGTGTGGCGGCAGTATATGCTATAGTAAAAGGATGAAAAATACTTCTTGGTAAGCAGGAGTTGTCTACTGGTGGTATAAAAGTAAAGATACATTGCCAAAAAGCATAACAATCTGTGACATTTATCATTATTGTTAGGAATATATACTCCCAATATTTTTTTACCCTTGTTGCCACGCATGGTGCAGCAATTTCACACATGGTTCTTCCTTGTCTGAAACCCTTTACGCATGGTATTGGAACCATGGGTGTTATGTACTGGCGAGAACCATGTTTACATGTAAAAACCATCTCGAAAAAACCCCCCACAGTTTCCCCCTCATATTTCAAACGGCCTTTAGGAAGAAGATTAGAAGAAAATTAAATGTTGAAAGAAAAGTAGGCCTTATAAAACAACCTACATGAATACACTTGCATTCATACAATGCTGGCTAGCATAGCAGAAGTTGCAGGTCTAACTAAAGCTAAATCTACCTCATGCATTTGAAATTTTGAGACCTGTGATGATGTGATGAGGGAGATCACGTATGTTGGAGCCTCTAGCCCTAGTATAAAGTTATGTGAAGAATAATAAATAGCCTTCATGTGAACGATTTTATTCCTTCACAACTCGACCCTGTGGACATGAAAGGTTACTTCTCATTGTATAATTATTCCCCATCATCCCACTTGCATTGTGAGACATGGAGCGGTTGCTGTATTGTTTGAAAAGCACAAAGGGGATGTAAGTGGGTGGGGGTTTTCTTTGTTAATGAAGCATTGTGAACACTGGATGATCTCAGTAGGACTCTGTAACATGTACTGTACATGTACGTATACTGTATTTTTGTTTCTATTAGGAAGAGCTTGACACTTACAGGCACCTGAGATATTTGCTCCCCCCCCCCCCCATTTAAAGAAAAAAAATGGGGATAACTGATGACAAATACTAGAGGAGAGTTGGGGAAAAGAGAAAGTGCGGATTAATCCATGGGAAGAAAAATCAGTTGGTATCTGGTATTTCAGTCAGTTAAACTGAATTGAATGTACTGTAGGGTAGGAGAATGGAATAGAATATTTGGAGGAATATGTTTGTGAAATCTCCATGGTTTAGTCTCTTCTTTCAGTTTTCACTGAGTCTGATTCAGTTTTACTGAAGGAATGAGACAGAAGCTCACACATGCATGACAAAAGTACTTGGAATTGGATTAAAACTGGTGAAGTGCCAGCATTTTTTTTTTGTTAGTTGTGTACTTATCCTGCTTATCCTACTTGGCTTTTGTCCAGATGAATACAGAGTGGAAAGTAAAGTGTAGAGCACTTAAAGGAGAATGCAACTCAGATATCAGTGTAATTCCAGTAAATGAAGAAGAACAAGAAGAGTAAATGGTGAAAGTTTGAGGAAAATCGGACAATCTGTTCAAGAGTTATGAACATTGAAAGTTTAAAGACATTGGTTAACATTGTTATGATTTTTAAAATATCTCGTTTTCTTACTTGAAAATGGGATAAACATAAGGGTTATAGTGTAAAAAATACCAGTCTGAAAGTTTCAAAGTATAATATCCACAGGAAGTATGTTTAAATATAAAAAATGTGAAACAATGTTTGAAAAATATACGAGGGTCGGTTGCACAGAATAGACATAAGGAGTGCGCATGCGCGAATGACTCACCTTACCGTACTGTGTGTATTGGCGTATCACGCGGCGGGAGGCACATAACGGGATTTTCAAATTCAAGTCCTCTTAGTGAGTGTCTCGTGAGACGAAGGATAATAAAATCGCCGTTTGCGTCTAACTTACACTTTTTCATTCCAAATTATGGTTGATTTCAGGGTTTTTGAGTACAAATACAAGTACTCATACACATGTTTCATCTTAGTTTGAGAATTTTTCAAATCAGGTGCTCACAAAGTTAGCCACTGCCTTTAAGTAAATCCCTGTTATGGGGATCCTTGAATTGGCAACTTCGCCAGCATCTGTGATGTCATCATGGACAACTCTCCATTCATTTTGTACACAGAATTTAACATTTTCTTTATTTTCAAGAAAAATAAAAATTCTTTTGATTTATTATTTGAGTATGACATGGCTATATAAATTCTGCAAGCATTTGGGGAAGAATTATGTTGAGTCCTGACTTGAAATTTAATATAAATCAATTTTTTTGGGAAAAATTATGTACGAAATGAATTGAGAGTTGTCCACAGTGACATCACAGATGCTGGCAAAGTTGCCAACTCAAGGATCCCCATAATGGGGATTTACTGAAACTTTCAAAATTCATAACTCTTAAACAGATTGTCTGATTTTACTCAAACTTTCTTTGTTTTACTCTTCTTGGTCATCTTTATTCACTAAGAGCACACTGATGCCTGGATTGCATTCTCCTGTATTAAAGTCCTTTGGCTGCTCTCACATATTCTAAGAAGTCAGATCATTCTTGCTTTTGATAGGAAAGAACAGAAATTGGGATTTATCCTCTGCTTCCTAGAACAGACTAGAAAGAGTTTGCAAATCTAATTTATTGTGAAGCTAAACGATTTACCAATGAATCAGAAAAAAAGAAAAAGAGAGGGAAAGAGAATAAAAACAAAAACAGAACACTACGGTGAAAACTAAATGGGCCTGTAGCCTTTATTCTGCCTTGCTTTGACAAAAGGAAGCAAATTGTGACAAAAGTGACATTTTCTGTAAAAGAGCAAAAACGCTGAAAACAATGCAATACCATGATGTCTTGCCAAACACATCTCTTAGCAGGATGAGTGTTAATGCATAAAATTTGGCCTGAAAGAAGAGTATCCTAGGTAAAATATGAATATATCAATAACTCAAATTTTGCTGATACTGTTTGTCACTTGCTTCCTTTTGTCAAAGTAGGGTGATATACTACATATTCTTTTTGTAATCCTGGGCTGGTTATGCAGGATGATATGAAAGCAAGATATACTGTAGGATTTTCATGAAATAGTTATTTGTGTATGTTGGCCTACAGTACATACATGTACATGGACATGGACATGCAGTAAAGTGAGCAAACCAGCAATTCCAGGAAGTTAACAAAAATCATAGGTTTCAAGTACCGTAAAGCAAGGTTTTGCCACTTGACTGTTTTTTATACCGTAATAATGAAGCATGTATGTGGTATGCATTCAGTATGCCTACATAAAGTTATGTGCATCTATATGACCCAGTATTTTGACTTACAGTCAAGTACGTGTATGAAAGTTTACATTCACACGGAGGTCTGTAGATTTATTCATACTGTATCAGGATAATAGAATTTTACTTTCTGTATATCAGTGCTGTTTTGAACGGTAGTCATTAATTTTCATTATTGGAGAAAGTGAAGAGGCATCAACTTGTTTGTAATTTTTCTTCCATTATCAATTTGCTTTGTGCTGTGTATTAAATAACATGTGAAACCAACCTATATGCCCATACACTTGTACAGTGTAGAACCCAATTCATTACTGGGCATTTGGGGGCAAGATCTAAAAATTCACAGTACCTGGTACTGCTTTTCTGCCGAGGAGCATTTCAAATCTGTAGGAAACAGTCCCTAAGTTTGAAATTTGGGAATTCATACAAATTACCCTGAGCACCAGTGTGTATCAAGTTTAACTACATGTACATGTTCAAGTATTGATCAAACATTGGAATTCTCTGGACATCAGCATGCTTGCTTTTATTTATTTATTTATTTTTTGTACAATATTTGACACTACAGAATTTTAGATCACAGTTTTAGGAGAATAAAATAAGATGAAACAAAATTCCAGTGGTTGTAATGATTTTTCATGTACATGTATTTTACAACACCAAGTATTTATTTTCAATTTTTCTAATTTTATTCAATTTTTTTCTCTCTCTTTTCATTCTCTTTCATGCCTTTCATTTGGCACTTCTAATGATTAATGAATCCAGTCTTTGCTAGGTAAGTTGATTTTATTCTTTACATGTGGATACTTGTACAAATAAATGCATTTGGATAATTTCTGTTGTGATGTACAGGTATTAAACATTCTATGTTTTGCTTGTAGTTTTCCAATTTTTTTTTTTTTTTTTTTTTTTGGGGGGGGGGGGGAGGGGTTCAAACATTTGATATTTTTTGGACAGTGAAACCATTTGCTTGTACATGTACATGTACAGTGTTGGAGGGGAGGGGTAGAAAATTCATTTTCTCTATTTGATGATGAACACTATTAAGCAAATAATATGTTTGTTTATTTTGGCTTTTCATTTTAAAATTTATTCAGGTATTCTGGGAAATGCAAGCAAATTGTGTTTGGTGAACGAGAAACTTCGCTTGCATTATTCGATGATGGGGGGAGGAGTGGAGTTATTTCAAATGAAGAAAAAATGTGGTTATCTTACCCAAATGATTATTTTATCAAATGATTATCTTACCAGAGCCAAACTCAAATTAAATGTCATGGTTTTTTTTTTGTTATGTTAAAATGTACCAATCACCCTTTAAAAAATTTGTACAGCTTGTAAATGTGCAATACCTGCCCCCACCCCACACCCTCCCCCAAAAAAATTAAGTGTTAATTGAGAGTATATTTGATCTCACAATATATTTCTATAAAATTAATGTTGACGCTCACAGTATAACAACCCCTAACATACAGAACCAAATGTCTTTAAGTGCTTGGTACATGTACATGTATTCATGTGTCCACTTTATTACAAACCTTTACATGTATATTGAATTATTCACACTTTTCCAGTATTATTTTGTGGCTTGCATACCATCATTTTTTGTTGCCTTATTTTTTTAAAAACTCTTTTTTTATGAGTAATAGCAATACATGTACATGTAGCTATGTGTATTTTTCTCTTATTTCTTGTACAGAGACGTTTTATGGCACAAAATTCAAAGCCATTGGTGATAAGCTGAAACCAAATGAACGAAGTCTGATCATCATGAACCACAGAACAAGATTGGATTGGCTTTTCTTCATTGCATGTTTACTGAGACACTCCCAACCGTCCAATCTTAAAATCATCCTCAAATCTCAGCTCAAGTCAGCTCCGTGTCTTGGTAGGTCAACAACATTTTAAATTTTATTATGTATGTACATGTACACATACGAAACTTCAATCCCATTCCTATCACAGCTCTCTTCACTCTTCTTTTCATTTATATTATTTGCATTTATTCTTCAATTTATTTACCAGTAGCTATAATAATTAATAAAGGATGAAATCGACCACTTCATATCTATGAAAGAAACTGAGAAACCCTTGTGTTGTATCTTTACATGGAATTTGTGCTAAGTTAATTATCAAAGGTTTGCAGAGTTGTTCGTTTTTTACCTGACCATGACCATGTTTATAGATATGACCAAACATAGAAAGCCTAAACTCTTAATGTAGAATATGAAGTCTATGTATAATACACTTTTAGCAATGTTGCATACATGTACATGAAACTACAATTTATGACCTAAAATATGTACTTCTACATGTACATGTAGGTTGAAATTCACAAAGGAGGTTTGTATCATGGGGTGGTTAAAAGCCCCCTCCTTGGCTTTTAAGCATATATTTGCACACAGAATCAATTATTTATTTTCTTTGAGCGCATGCATGAGCAATATCGCCTATTCATGCTTATTTTAGTACGCCTACTGAGGTTCAAACCACTGGTATGGAGGTTTACACTGTACCAGTAGTTTAAATCTCATTTATGAATTCAGGCCCTTATGTTTATGTTGTTGTTTTACAGGTTGGGCTATGCAGGTGTCTTGCTTTGTCTTCTTAGCCCGTCAATGGGCCAAGGACTGTGTGTGGTTGACCTCTGTTCTCAAATACTTCTCTGAGATGCGCTATGACTTTCAGCTTCTTCTCTTTCCAGAAGGTTAGTCCTGGCAGTCTTCTGCCAAGCAACTTGTGAGCAGGAGCACATTTAAGCTCTTTAAATTGCTCATATTAATACCCTTAAAGCTACACTAGGTACATTGTGTACATGCCACTTTTCATATCTCTTTTGAACAGATACAGATGAACAAAGCAGCTAAAAGATGAGTACAAGTATTTTTGTAATTCCCAGACTTTAACATTAATCCCAACCAGTCTGTCTTATAAAAATGAAAAATTCAGGTATCTTTGTATCCCAGCAAAAATGTTTTCTTACAGATTTCTGAATTCTGAGTCAAGTAGAAGAGAAACATTTTCAGTATTTATCGCCTTTTTATGTATACTATTGCATACTATTGTAATGGTATTTTGTAGATTAATATGTATTCATGTGAAGCGCATGGAGACTTTTGTTCGTATTATGTGCTATATACATGTAAGAAACTGTTATCATTGTTATTCAAGTATATGTACATTTGTAACATTGGTTAAGGGTAATTTACAGGAGATGATAGATGAAAGTTTTATTAGGCTTTACAGTTAGTTACAAATTTGGATCTGTATTAGGCTTTTCACACCTCAAATTCGGTGGTACCAAGGCCTTTTTAGTACCACCTTTAGTACGGGACTAACTCTCGGATTCACACCTCAAATTAGGAGGTGGGTTAGCACCGCATTTTAGTACGGGACTAACTCTCGCTTTCACACCTCAAATTTCGGAGGTGGGTTAGCACCACATTTAGTCCGGGACTATCTGACCCTGGTCAAAAGTGGGGCTAGCCGACCAATTGGTGGGCTAACCCCGCAATTGCAGTGCTAAGCTTTGAGGTGTGAAAACATAGTCCGGGACTAGGCTGCCTGCGTCTTGTGAACAAAGGCAACTGTGCATCAGCCAATGAAACACCAGCACGTAATGTATTCATAATCGGCCTGGTGCGCACTGGCTGACCGGTTTCGCGGATGTAAACAATGTGTTCAATGTTGTACATAAATATGTAATGAATTCGAGAAGATGGGTGCATGCACGGTATACGTATGGAATACGGATCGCACATGTGCACGAGTTTTCTTTTCTTGATTTTCATTCGGAAGATTGTGTGCTTTCACTCTGACCGGAGGACGACCGATGACCCCAAAAGTCAACTTCCGCCCATACTGCGCATGTGCTAATGTTAGTCCGGGGTTGAAAATTTGAGGTGTGAAAACCATGTAATTTCTCGGCCCGGGCTAGGCGGCTAGTATGGGACTAGAATTAGAGGTGTGAAATGCAAAAACAGATAGGCCGGGGTTAAGCTTAGTCCGATACTAAGCTCAGTCTTGTCCGGGGCTAAGCCTAGTACGGGACTAAAATTTGAGGTGTGAAAAGCCTATGATATTGATTTAGGGACAATGCAAGGTTATAGGCATAGCTAGGTCACAAAATGACTTTGTTAGAGAAAAGTAAACAACTTGACCATGAAAAACCTGCAGCAGCTCGAAGCCCAAGGTTATTGTCCTAATTTACATGTAAAGTTTAAAGTATACATGTACATGTACATATGAAGAGTTTGAATACAAAAACCAATATATCCATTTTTGTCAAATTGGGATATTTGCATTTAAAGATCAAGAAAAATAAAATGATGAGAAAATTTATGCTCTTTTTGACCGTAACTTCAACAATGCACCTTTTTATGTAATGAGCAATGTATCATTTGAAAAGTATTATTTTGTACCACATTGTATATAATGGTTCCTTTACTGTAGTATTTTCAAAGATGACATTTATCATTTTTTGCATAAATAAACACTTCATATATAGTACTTCAAGTGGACTTCATGTGCTCAGGCCTCTTGGGGTTTTATTTCCCCTCTGAAATTAATGTCAGTTTAGCAATCTTTACATTATCTCTTGATGATAAAATTTACCTTAGTTAAGATACATGTACTGCATATAATCAGATCTTTTGAAAGTGTGAATTTTAAACAAACATTTTTGCATGACATTTACCACCCCACTCCATTTTGAGAACCACATTGCATAATAAGTTGTAAGGGCTGAAGAGTGACTGACAGCAGTTTTCTCCAGCAGCCATCACTTATAAAGTGTAAAGTCTACTTCATGGTGTCACTTTTGTTTAGAATGCCTGCAGGTATCTTTCATTCTGCAAATTCAGTGTTGTTCTTAATTCATGAAATGGAATATCTGGTTTTCATCAACATGTACATGTACATTAAAGCCAATATTTGTATACAACCATGTAGATAAAATGTTGATTTTGCTTATATTATGGATGATTGACAGGCGAAAAGGATAAGGAGTGCATGATTGGCACTGTGTGGTTGTTCATGTATTATTAAAATTACCCTTTATGTTAAATGTCATGTATTATTACTGTGACATTTACATGTATGTGCACAAGAAGGTCACATAACTCCTAGTCGGAACTATTAATCAGATATAGGTGTGATGACACTATGAAATCTGTTGGCATTTTACCAAGCATTGTCCCAAGCTGTTTCTTCTTCTTGTCATCTTGGGGCTGTCTGTTGTTTAACAAAGGCCAATCCTAGATATTACATGTATGTTCACAAATCATTTACTATTACACCAAAATTCAGGTTTCTAGTATCAATGAGTGTGTGCAGAGAATGGTTTGATTGCTGGTAAATGTAAAGGGTTATCGAACTTCCGGGATAAATCACGGTAGACTCTGGAGATCTACCTATTGATGGGAGTCTGTTTATACTAATGAACTTCCTGTTCGTTTACTGTTTTGTGAGGTTTAAGCTTTGAACTAGATTTTGAAGTCATGCAGTAGGAAGTTGATAAAAATGTTTTTACTACCAGAATCTTGTCTTTGTTTTTTCTGATTTATAATTTATTTTAAAACTGAAATTGAAGTTGATTCTGTAGGCAAGATGATCATAAAGACACACAAAGTGATTTTGTACATTATACATGTGCTGAAAACTGGAAGATCTTGTGTCAATGAGGTGCCTGGAAGCTCAAGTGGACTTTGATTGTCTTTCTTTTATCATTAACAATCAGTCTACGTGAGTTTGCCCCTATTTGTTCTTATGATCAATTCCAGATTTGATGTACCATTCAATTTCAAATTTCATCAAACAATATTGAATGTAATCAGTTGTTCAACTTTACAAAATGATAAGGGGTGTTGAGTGGATGTGAATGATCTTTCTTTATTTTCTTTTCTCCTCAAATGCATTTTTTAGTGAACAGTATTCTTTGTAAAGGTCTATTGTATTCCAATTTATCTGAAAAACTCCTTCATTTCCACTGACCAATTCCTTCCTTTGTCAAGCCCTTTCCTTCACTGCTGCTGTAAGCTCCCAGTGGTTTGTGCACTAGCAAGACATAGTAGATCAACAAATTTTAGTTACCGAGATATGTACATGTATGGGTTTTATGTTTGCACTGCACAGGTGCATATTGACACAAAACTAACAGACTCAAGATGCAGAAAAGAAGAAAACTATATATTCTGCTCTCCCCCCCCCCCCCCCCTCCTTCAGTTAGACTGTATTAATTGCATCATATATTCATTATACTGCACATAAACATAACATGATAACAGTTTTTATTGCTGTTAAAAATTCTTATCAGAATATCTTTGGAGGTGTACATGTATATCAGAGAATTCAGATATAATCCATATCATAGAATGTGTATCGTTTATAGCAGACAAGGTCATACACCTGAATTATCACAGATATAGAATATTCCATCGAGTCGTGTGTGCTCTATTAAAAATGCTTCTAGTAGTTGCAATGGCTTACAACACACTGCTCTGTCATAGTTGCATTAAAAACTGCATAATCTCTGCAAAATGGTTTCCACAGCAACCATCATAACAGTGTTAAACTCATGTCGTTTCGCATGATTCAAGAGCATTGATGTGGAAGATGACGCTTTGGTAGAGAATACTGAGCTGAAATAATTTTAGCAGTATGCAATGCAAACAGTAGGATGTGGAAGATGACTCCTTGGTAAAGAATACCGAGCTGAAATAATTTTAGCAGTGTACAATGCCAACAGTATGATCATTATGATGACACGTAAGGTCTGATATTATTTTATTCATTTCCTCTGTAAAAATGAAGAGTAGAGATGGGAGCACTATCATTTTGTATCATGTTTTTGGGATGAATTCAATAATGAACTTGAATATTCCAAGTTTATGAACTGGGCCCTGACTCTAACTATTTGAGTCCATATTATATTGCTCATCGAACATAATTATTTTTTTTTATATTTGTGTGACACCGACAGCAGTTCAGACTTTCTACCTTAAAGTTTGGCTCACCGCTAGTCCATCAGAAAAGTGATTTCAATTTCCTATTTTCACATCTGGTTGAATTTCCTGTCAACAGTGTAAGTCCAGTTTTAACTGGAGACTGATGATGATGGCTTTCAGGTATACAAATAAGCTGTTGTATTGGCACAGTGCCTATACATGTACAATGAGCATCAAAGTTTCCTGGTGTTACACTCTCTGTGCCTGAGGTTTATGTAAAGTTTGTACACTTGCAGTGTCCTAGGTAGCAGGCTCTTACACATGACTGATGCTGTCAGTTCTTATACCCTGGTCTCACTAGATGCTGCTGCGATCCTCAAAAATCGACAAAGCGTGGTGGGTCGTGGCTTTAGCCTTTTCAATCTTCTCAGTCGTATCATGAGCCTTTCTGAAGCAGCAAACAAGAAGTGTGATCTGAGGAATGAACATCATTATCTCTGTTCATATGCATGAATGCAGTAATGGATTGTATTTGTTGATTTGTTCATTATTCAATCATTAATGGGAACAAAAATGCAAAACAACAGCAAAATGAAAATAAAAGTAAGACTAGATACAGTATATTAAATGATATGAAATTAAAACAAAGAGATTGAAAGAAATTTAAAAGATATCATAATTAAAACAAAATGAAATAAACTTGAAACATAAATTACAATAAAATAAAGTGGATAAAATGCAATAAAATGAGGGTGAAGTTGTAAACTAACCTTTAAGATGCAAACACATGTAAATTGAAAAGTAAAAGTTTCCCTTATGCTGATTGTTCATGAACTTAGAAAAAAAAGAGGAACCTGTCACATTGAAATATGTGGTTGATTAAAAATTTATGTTTTGTTCTTGTTCTCCTATTTAGGAATCAACTTTTGTAGGACAGGACAGGAAATCAGCAATGCTTTTGCCCAGAAAAATAACTTGCCAATCTATAAGTATGTGCTCCACCCTCACACCACTGGATTTGCCTTTACTGTGGATTATCTCAGGCAAAGTAAGTAGAATACCCCCCCCCCCCCCTTCCCCCTCCCATTCTCTACCCATTTAGCCTTGTTGCTATCAATGGACTTTCTCTTTCAAGACATGGATGAAATATCATTAGACACAGCACAGTAAACATACAAGAATATCTCCATTTCCATTTTTTTTCTCTATTTTCTTATTTTTCTCATCGTCATTCAAGGGGGAGACAGGGGTATGTCCCCCCCAAAGAAAAAAATGAAAAATATAATAAAATTGAGGTTGAGGGACACAATAATGCATTTTTGCAAAATTGATATTGAATTATATTTTCTTTACCACATAGTTTATAACTGTTAATGTAAATGCAGATGTTTTAAACCAATTGATAATATTCCTTTGCTTCACCTCTAAGAATATGGAAGACTAGAAACTAGCTAGAAAATTGGGATTTTTTGATATTCATGTGAACAGGTATTAAAAGAGAGACATGATCGAAAATGCTTGTGAAAGTATGCATTTAAGTTTAATGTAGAACATATAGTTATTGTTGAGGGTTATCTGGCATTTTAACAGGACTAATGAGACAAAGGCTGTTAGATGTGTAGTCAGTTTTAGGTATTTTGTTGATGTTTATCTTTTTTTGTGAGGTTGTTATTTCTTGATACTTATTTCTTGGCATCCCATATTTATCTTCCTCTATCCAGCCAAGATGATAGACACAGTTTATGATGTGACAGTGGCTTACTGCGACACTGTTCCTGAGAAAGGCGAGATCGATATCTTCAGAGGTAATATCCCAGACGAGATGCAGTTCCTAATCCACAAGTACCCCATTAGTGCTCTGCCTCAGAACAAGGAAGACCTAGACAACTGGTGTGTTGAGAAGTGGAAGGAGAAGGAGCACCGTCTGGAGAAATTCTACACCGGCTCCAAGACCTTTGAGGGCCAGGAAGATGGTGAACTAGAGAATCTCTCCAGCCAGGCTGTCTACAAAGTCATCTTTATCATTTTATTCTGGGTGTCTTCTTTCCTAGTCTCTGCTTGGCTCATACTCACATCCTCTTTTGTGCTCTGGGGTTGTGTTGTGATTATGGCAGCATATGTAGTAATTGGAAAGTACTTTGGTGGAGTAGATAACATCTCCATCGCAAGCTTTAACTTCACACAGGATCTGACGCATAAAGCAAGGGCCACTTGATAGGTGACTGTATAGTCAGATATCTGTCAAGATGTTCTTTATAGGCCTATATCACAGAATATAGGGTAATGTTTATAAACAAATTTCTTTCAGGATGGAGTGGGGAATATTGTATAAGATAAACATTTACTAATTTCAAAATTATATATCTAGGATCACATGTAAGCTTTACAGTGTTGATTTTTCAAGACATGATTGAACAATGTCAAATTTTCAAAAGATATAGAAATAATCCCTATTTTTCATCTTTTTCTAGTATGAACAGATTAAAATATGACTACAGGCACTTTTATGTATGAAAATAGTTATTTGTCCATTACTTTATGTGAAATTCAAACACTGGTATTGTAATACCTCAGCATTTTGTATGATCAACTGTAGTTATATCTTTTTATAGATATAATAAATTTTGATTGAAAATTCATAAATCAAAATTAGCCCTGCCTCTTCTTTTATATAATGGTACTAAATTACTAAATTATTTTTGTACTAACATATTGCTGCTAATGCAGAACATAGAAATAATTTTCTTTTTTTGTGGTTGACGAATTTGATTCCTGAATTATGTGATAGTCTTTTTGAAAGAATTGTTGTTTGTTTCAATGTCCTTTGATAGTTGGTAGAAGGTTCTGATATCTTCACTTTTAAAGTAGATATTAGAGAAATGAAGAATGTTCTCATTATTTGAATACTAGGCCAAAAGAAAAAAAATTGTTGTATTGGAGTAACGGGTCACTGAAAAATAGGGTAGGTAGGGCGCTTTTTTTGTGTTTAAAATTTTTTTTTTTTCCCCTTCCAATCTGCATATACCGCAATTTATACACACACATACGCCCAATACGCACACCCATACGTGTACATGCATACATACAAACATACAACCCACTGAAGACAGGTTCATTTTGCTATAAACTGGTTTCCCATAGACCCCAGCCTGAGATATCTCATGCACTGTCTCCAACAGGTTACACAACAGACCAAGATGCCAGTTAAATATAGCTTTTAGGGGCTGTTCACAAATTATACCATCATTTTCATGAGTAAATAGTGACGTACACTTTTTTATTTTTAGAAAAATATTTCAAGGTGAATGTATATTCACTATTGTCGGCTAATTCTTGTAATATTTCACCTATTACAGCATATATGTCAAACTTTCGGAGAACACTAAACAGAGTTTTAGGCCCAAGTTTACCACTGAACTAAAAATTTAGTTTATTTATTTTTAGTTCAGTGAAGTTTACCCGTGGCCTTCACAGCGTACGATGCCATGTCGAGGTATAGCTAGCTAGCGCTATGTTGAGCCGCTTGAGCGAGATACAATACGGCGAGGATATCACCCAAACAAGCGGCATTGGGCGTGCTCATGAAGAAAAAGAGGTTTACTCTCGCCGAAGCCGCTTGAAACACATATTTTACGGCGGGAAATAGCTGTTCTGTCCGCAACACTTCCGGGTTTTCTACACAGCAAATTCAATCGGGAAGGCAGCACGATCATACGCGATATTGATAGCAATAAATAAAAAAAAAAAAAACCTAGGGTCAGGGATATTTTTAGGGTCGGGTGGGTTACGCCAATACAACAATTTTTTTTTTGTAGGCCCTACATGAATAATTATGAGATTTAATGAATACTGAACTTGTTAACCTTAATGTATGAAAGAAAATCATGTACATCTGTATAAGGTTTTGAATGTGGCTAGTTGTGATTGTTCATTTGATATATACTGTATATACTTTATATCTGAGCTATATGTAATGTTTGCTTTTTATTCTGTTTGGCTTGTATATCAGTTTCAAGACATTTGTGGCAAGTTTATCACAAAATTTGGTCAAAACTACAAGATATGTACCTATATAAGCATCTTATTAATTTGTGGTATAAGTGAGAACATGCTCATTTGCAGAATATACACATACTCTCTGTGAGAACATTATGGTGTAGAAGATGAAAAAAAGTCATACATGTACATTAAGTATTGAGTACCTAGGTATGCTATCAAGTAACCAACCACTGTAACAATGAACACCCTCTTTCTTCACCTTGAGCAGCAAGCAAGAAGAAAACATGAGTTTAAAACCATGTAAAAAAACCAAAACAAACTGATGTTTTAGTTTAAAAGATTGATGTTTGAAAAGAGGAGATATTACTCATTCTGAAAATAACTTAAGATGAAAATTTAAATATTTGAATTGCCAAGCACCAATTTTTGCCTCTATAACTGATAATGTTGACTTCAACTTCGACCAGATTTTTTGTGTGGTAACATGTCACCAACAGTTCTGTGAAAGTCAACATACATGTATGTGTGGTTTAGGAAAATAATCGTTTTTGCGATTTAAAAAAATATACATATGATTAATAAAAGGTACTTAAAATATATATGTTTGCCTATGTATTATCTCATTTTCATGTGTTGTTAGATTCATGACCTTGAATTAATTCTCAAAAGTCATAAAAACAACAGACTCTTGAAAATGATGGCTTATACATGTACCTTAGTATATTTGTACTGGTAATTTTAATTTGATCATCATATTAAAAAAAAAAAACATTGATGTATAATGTCGTCACCTTCCCGGAAAAAGGCCGTTATCGACCTTTTCTCAATTTTCTCGCCATTTTTTTTCATTGCAGAAATGGAAAAAGCATGTCATAAGCTTTCTTCTCGTATCATTCTCGAACCTCAATTTGACGTCATTATGACGTAATAAGCCAAAAAACAAAATTATGTGAGCATGTGAATTGCTCCTCACTCAACGTGCTTACGCGCACAGACCGATTTGCAATAGCGTCCCTTTTCTGGGAACTATTGCGCATTTTTTGTTCCCAGAAGAAAGACACTATTCTTCTCTCAACGTGCTTACGCGCATAGACCGATTCGCATTAGCGGCCTTTTTCCGGGAACTAGATTTATGTACTCACACATATTTGTTCCGGGAAGAAAGCCGTTAAGGATTAAATGCTAATGATTAGAAAACCTTTAGAGTGTTTTAAATAAAAGCACAAAATATCATTGAAGAAAAAATCTTGCTCTGTTAGAAAGTTTGAGAGTTAGGACGGAAAAATAATACACTAGCTGCTAAAAGCTCATAATAAGGTCAAAACTTAATCGCATTTTTCTCGAAAACGTACATTTCGCGCATGTGCGCGTTAGTGGCCTTTTTCGGGGTAGGCGACAATGTATTTTATGCATTATGGATGCTAACGGATATACTAGGTGATTTTATTTCAGAAATCGACATGGCTGAATGAAAAGTAAATGAAGAACAACCTAGTTGTGATGATACTTGATTATGCAATTGATGGTATGAAATAAGATGAGAAACCTAAGTATTGATCTTGTATTGATGGCTGAATTGCGTTATCTTTTAATCATGATGTGTAATTTTTGACAAAGTAAGGTTTATGATGACATTGTATGTCTGATTCCGTGTGTACTTTTCATGCGTACTTGTTGATATCTTATCTGTGTAGTTGTTTGTTTTGTCGATGTGAAGTAAGGGTAAATATTTTTGATATATATTACATCCTGTGCAAAGATTTCATATGAATTGCCTCTCTCTACCCAGGACATCCATGGACTGAGCTTGCCCTGCATGAAGACCTTTGTGCATTTAGTACTCTATGTGAACACTAATAGAAACGAAGTGTGTATGTATGTATGTGTGTGTGTGTACTATAAGGCATGAATTACAGATTGGAGATAATCATGCTTGCATTATACATATAAATCCTTCATGTATTTTGGTATGTGCTTAATTCTATCATGTTGCTATCATTGAAAGTAATGGTAAAATTATTTGATCAATGCCTTATATTGTAGTTTGAAGTGAAAGCAGATTATGACATTTTAATCATATCATGCACTCATTGCTGTGGTGAAAAGATTTAAATTGATTTCAAAGTTCACACTTTTTCAGGGTATTTGTCCATATGTGGTATGTAATAGCAGATGAATTTTGTGTAGATTTTTGATTGAATGAACATTTACATATGAATTGAAATTGATGCCGGTATCATATGTCATAGAGTCATGTATCAACAGTTTAAACAATAACCATGAAACTACATGTATAATATTATAATATTATGTCAACGAGAGGCAAATAAGTTTATAACTTTAAATGCCTACATCCAAGGTATATTTCCAAGGTATATTTAAGTATTGAAATAATCATAATTTAAATTTGGCATCTAAACTATTACTGATATCAAAGGTTTTAACTTAAGCATCTTGCCATTGCATATGTCAAGCCATTGCACTTGCTGTTAAATGGAACATAAAGGCCTGTTAATATATTAGGGGGGAAACCACGGAGGTTTAACCCAGGTGAGTGAGTGCAAGACATTTTAAGCACAATCCTTTGTTGCGTCATTGCCATATATTATGTGTACAAAAAATATGCTTAACAGTTTCCATCCTCATATCTGAACAAGCCTGTACTGTGTGTTAGGGCTAGGGGAACCAGAGCTGAACAAGCCTTTACTGTGTGTAAGGGCTAGGGGAACCAGAGCTGAACAAGCCTTTACTGTGTGTTAGGGCTAGGGGAACCAGAGCTGAACAAGCCTTTACTGTGTGTTAGGGCTAGGGGAACCAGAGCTGTAGACTAGCAATTTCTATGTATTGTGCCCATATAGTCCAATCAAACAGATGTTCAAAAATTGTATGGTAAATTTTTGTAACATTTTCATGTTTGCTTTGGGCTCTCTGCACCAGAAAGAGGACTGTATCAATATCAACTACACAAATCATGACGTTGCTTTACTTGAAAATAGGTCAGATGGGAGAAAGAAGTAAGAATTATGATTTTTTTTATTAGAAACCTATAGTTCTTAAAAATGGTTAATGAAAAAGTATTATAAGTGATCATGGCTGAAAATGTTGACAATGATAATGGTTTCATTGCTTCAATTTTGTTGGAAAAAGTAATTATTCTTTTTTTGCCACTAAATGATGGTTCCTTTGATGTTGTCTCTTTTTCACCCTAATCAAAACATAAATAGAAATGCATGTGTTTTGGGATGCAGGGCTTATCTGATTAAAGTGTGGGAAGAATTGAACAAATACTAAACAAAAAGGAAAAATGCCTTCAAAACAACAAATTTTCAGTAAAATTTTCTTTAATGGTGACTCAACATACATGTAATATCTTACTTTGACTTGGATATGAATTGTACATAAAGTTGAAGAAATTGTTGTGTATGCCAGACAATCTGAATCTTATTTTTTCAATGGTATTCAACTTGACATTTGAATCTCATCAATGAAATGTATGTGGTTTTGCCCATCTTAACAAGGTGTTTTTTATTGTCATGACTATGCATTTTAGTTTGTTATGTTTTGTGATAAATCAATCAAGCATACATTGTAAATGTCTAAATAGCTATGATTTGAACTTTTCATACATTGTAGAAAATATTGTATATGTGTGTGAGTCTATCCAAACCGGAGGTAATGAACTGAACGGCTGTGATCAAATTTGTTGTATTGTTTGTATTGGTATGTTCCCACACCCATTACATCACCTTTAGTCTAAAACAACATTAGTGAATATATGTTGGAAGGGGAAGGTATGCTTTAACAAAAATTAATGGAAACTTTTTTAAAAATTGACACTAAATGTTTCATTATTGTTTTGTTTTTGTTTTTTGTTTATTCACTTTGATATGAATAATTCACTAGGATTACACCACCAAACTAGTTGATGCAACACATATAGTTCTCCTCATTATATCTTTATAGTTATATGCAGGGGAGTCACGTCCTGCTATTTTCATTTTATTCCCCCCCCCAAAGAAAACGACAAACAAGCAAACAAGCTAGAAACATTATTGTACATGTATTTGTAATGGAGAATTTATTAATACTTAAAGGGGGTACCCAATGCTGAAACAATGTTAGTTCATTTGAAAGAGTATGATTTCATCAGCAGAAAATCATCGGCCTAAAGTTTTTTAAAAATTCGTGTTGCCAAGGAAACCCCCAAATGTGGTAAGATTTCAGGATATTTTTGACCCCCCAGCTGTGACTCAGTTTCAACTGGGTACCCACTTTGACGTCAAAATGACGTCAAAGTGGGTACCTTGTCGCGCAGTTCTAGCAAGATGCGCGCAAGGTATAATACATATTGTACAGTCTAGCGCGCACCACAACTGCAATGCGCGAAGCTGTGTACCCACTTTTACGTCATACCTCATACTCAAATTTTTTGGTCAACTCTTGACTTTTTATGAGTAAATTAGCCAAAATGCATTGATTTCGACTGAAAATCATCATATCTTTAATGTTATTCTTCTTAGAATTCTATTCTCGACCATATATCAAAAAAAATAATTACCATTGTGTAATCACTTTAAAGAACACGCTTGATATAACTTTACTCTACAGTACCATCAGTGATTATTTATATTGCATACCATGATGTTTGGTGTCTAATGCTTTGTGAGAGATTTTATTCATTTATTTTGTGTTGCTTTTATTTTTTGGTACTACTTCAAATCCATAAACTGTACTATTAAACACAAGTCATATTGATGTACATGAATAAGTCTATGCAAGAAATATAACACTGTTAATTGTATCCCCATAAAAGCAGTATGTATATGGTTTACAAGGTTATTGTAAACCTCTTTGCACAGTTTGCAAAAGCTCAGATCCTCCCTTCAAAAAAAAAAAAATAGTTGGTTAAAACAAAACAGAAAAAGGAAGATAGAAGAAAAAAGAAAAATTAATGTCCCAAGTTGTATCAAAATGTGCATATTCATTCATAATGAAGCTGACAGTAAAACATTTTGCCGGAAATCAACCTTTGTCTTGCTTTTTTTTCCCTTTGATGATTTAGGGGGCAAACTTCCTTTTTGTCATGTTTTATCCATTCTGTGTGAAAGCTTTCATGTAAGTGTTGTACTATCAAGAGTAACTGTGGTATATATTCAGTATTATATGATTGGCTGATGAAAGAAAACAATTTAAATAATGTTACATTTCTGCACTTTATAATGACTTATACACTGTCTAATTCACTATATGTTCCATTTGCAGTCAAAAAATACTATTAAATACATGAAAATCAAGTTCTTGCTTTGTGTTGAAATTTGGTGTGTGATAATTTGTGGAAACAACAAGTATAGTGTTAAGTCACTCCCTGCAAACGTGCAAAGTCACAACTTCTCTTTTTCATCCTTTTCTCCTTTGTCATTCTTATTTTTCTTATCTTTTGGTCGAAAACATAAAGTTGAGGAAGTAGGCTTACATTGCCTTACATGCACAAGGAAACACAATTTTTGAAAAAGAAAATTTTCTTCTGCTGTTTCTAATACTCTTTATGACCAGATAGGCCAAAAGTGATTACAGGTAGGGGGTCCCATTTACAAATTTTAGAGAAGCCTCATGAAACATACAAGGGTTAAACAGTATACCATACTGATCATTTATGAAACATCATAGTCACAGGCTTTGCAAATTTTTTGTAAGAAATGAAAAACTATCCCCAATCCCTTTAAACCGTTACAACCATTTGAATCCAAGCGTTGAATAGATGAGTGTCTGCGCGAGGAAATGTGTCCGGATCAATGACCGTATGGGTGCACGTATAGGTGTGCTGGACATGTGGTGTGTACGTGTTGTGCATAATATTGTAGAGGCATCTTTGTATACTAATATTCGCAGGATATTCCCAGAAATTTACATCACTGAATCAGAAAACAAGTCCCTTTCTACGTAGGCACGTCATTGATTCAATTGAAATTAATTTCTTCCCCTATTAACAAGAAGTTCACAGTTTTCTTACCTCTAAAATCTGATGAGCTCTGAAGGTGAATTGATTATTGATTTTGGGGGCTGCAAAAGCGACCCCCTACCTTAAAACCTCATAATTTGAAGGATAGGCTCCATCACAAGAGTCTAGAAAGAAGTGATTTAAAAAAACACAGACAAACACCTCCCCCCCCCCCCCCCCACACACACACACAAGACGGTGTCAGTTATTGTCACTGATAAATGAAACTTCTTTTTTTGTTTTTTTTTTTTGGGGGGGAGGCTTTTTCTAACAAGTAAATTCAATTCACGGAGACATGGAGATGCGTCTCCCCCCCCAAAAAAAAGGAGGGGGACCATTCTTCCTACCTGAGGCCCCCCCCCCATTTCAAATCTGTTTGCCTGTGTTCCCAAGACAGATTTCCACCCATCGTGCAGTTAGTTCGATAATTGCAATCATTACGAGGAGACTCGATGCATCTGAGCTCTATGATTTATTCTCACTACCCCCTCTATTGTCAATATCGAGGCAAAGACTAGTGTAATTTTGTATTTATAGAGACAAAGAATCACTAATAGGCCTATACCAGGTTTTATATAATGTAATATGGTCGTAAGAGCTTATCAAAAAAGGAGGGGGGGGGGGGATAAAATAAAAGAAATTGACATCGATCTTTGTCTTTCAAATAAGGAATTATAGATTTTCTAACCTAAGTGTAAGATTGCCTTTTCTGACGACGTACACTATCTGAGTCGCCTTGTTATGATAAAAGAAATATTTGGGTGTAAAATCAAATGTCGAATCTTTCATAACCACCACAGACTTCAGTGCAGCCGAAGGTAATGTGAGGGGAGAGGATGGGGTGGAGGAGGAGGGGGCACGCATGAGTCTTAACTCTTATTGATTGGTTAGATAAAATATTTGGGAAGTAAAGTTATTTACCAACAACAAACGAGACCGACCGCGCGCCCCATCCCCTCCCCCTCCCTGGATCAGGAGCGGACTGGTCATGTGGATTTGGGGAAGTTTTATCCATGGGTCATTTGATATAGAGGGCCGTTATATCAATGGGCCGGTGTTAGCAAAATCCTCCTACCGAATTTCAGTCCCAGTCCGTGCAAGAGTTGTAATATAGTTTTCTCTTTTATCCCCTCTCTCTCTCTCTCTCTCTCTCTCTCTCTCTCTCTCTCTCTCTCTCTCTCTCTCTCTCTCTCTCTCTCAACCACTCACTCTCTCTCTTTCTCTCTTCTTCCCCTTTCTATCTTCCTTTTCCCACCTTTCAGCAATTCGAGCGCCCCCTCCCCCGCCGACCGGTTGGTTTTCAATATGTGGACTATATATGAATGCTGAAAACTTGAAAGACAATTCTCATAAAAAAATCAATCTAAAATTCATTTTTAGATTAAATTGTAATGATAGCTGGGATTTGGGTTCAGGGGCGTCGCTAGAACATTTTGGATGGGGGTAAAGACCCGTATTTGCCGACAAATTTGCCAGTGGTAACCCCGTATTTTCAGACAATATAATTATGCTGCATTCTCGAAGATTTTAGTTATTATTTGATCAGTAATATTGATTTTTCTTAATGTTCTTAACTGAAATTTTCCCCCAAATTACACCCAAAGTGTACACCAGATTTCAGGTCTAAAAATCCAAAGCTTCCTCGTGTGGGTGGGGAGGGGGTGGGCCCCTCCCACACCCTCTCCCCGCTTGGTCGCTTCACTCCTTCGCTTGTGTGTTCCTTCGAATATTGAACATAATGCCCCCTCCCCCGGAAAAAAATTCCTGCATAACGATCATGGAGCGAAGCGAGCTACCGACAAATAACTCTAAATTTCTTTTAGATTTCGTATAGACATGATAGATTCGTCAGCAAAATACACTAGATGATTCCACTGGCGTACTGGTGGGAGTTTTCACAACCAAGGGTGGTTTCTTCTTCTTCTTCTTCTATTATTGTTTGCATTATTATCTTCAACATTGTCATTCCATCAAACTTTCTTGAATGTCGAGCCGATTGGACTCTTTTCATTTCGTTTTTCTTCATTTTCCTTGAGGACTCTTTTCCCCTTCCTTTTCAGCATATCAGAGAGCGAGCGAGCGAGAAAAAAGGGACTTTGTATACTGAGAACAGGTTATTGTTTCTCCATTCTCATAAGGTCGGCATCTTTCGTCATAATCTGTTAACATAGGCTATTGATCACAGGCCATCCATCTATTTTAGGTCAACGTGCCACTCGATTCGTTGCAGTTATACATTACTAATGTAAGAATCCATTTTTGAAAGAAATATTATTTTTTCTTTCTAACCATTTTTGAAAAAATAAGTAAACACAGTGACACGAAACAGACCTAGTCCTGACAGCCTGGTGACCGATACACTCTCCCTGTCAAGTTATAAGCACCTCAGTGAGATACTTACTGGTCATTTATCTGCATTCCTTCTAGCTGAGTTGCCATAACTTCGAAGAAAAATAGCCATATTCCAGTTATATCCGACCATATAAGGAATTAAAGTTTCTTTCCACATATCAAATATTTCATTTTACTGATTTAACACCGACATTATTTATAAGTGTAATTCAGCATACATATAGACCAATAGTATCACACCCTGACCCACAACCCACCCCCTCCCCCCCCCCCCCCCCCCCCCCCCTCTTGCGACGCCTCTGCAAATATCACATACTAATGTTGTTATGTCGTAGATTTCATCCTAGCCGTCCTGGTTAATTTGAAGGCCTTCTCTGTTTAATAACTCATCAGATATTAATATTAACGCACCTCTCTTTATAGATGGACAAAATCAAAATCAATAATTGTCCTTCCAGACATAAATTTATCATTAATATTTTTTATTGATTTATCTATTCATTAATTATTTTCTTTCATATTTTTAGGGGCGGCGCCAGGGTAGTTTGATAGGGGCAAGATGACCCATAGGTGAGTTCAATACGTATTATTATGCATGACCCAGCCCTCTCTTTCCCTATACTCTTCTAATTCTTTCTTCTTCTTCCTTCTCATTTTTCTTCTTTTTCTCCTCTTTTTTTTGATCACTTGAAAAATCATAGGGGCGGTCACCCCCCTGCGCCCCCATGTAGCGCCCCCTCTGCATAATACATTATGAAGGCCTTAGAAAGATAATCCTCACTCAATATAATAATGGATTTTGTCCTGTTATGTATGCAGCATGTTTCTTTATAGAAGGTTCTCAAGTGACGATGCCCTCGTTTACTTCTGATGAATTATTTTTCTCTTCTCTATCCATGGCATCAAGCCCAAATTTGTCAGTGGTAACCCCAAATTTTCAGACAATTATGCTGCATTCTCTAAGATTTTAGTTATTATTTGATCAGTAATATTGATTTTTCTTAATTTTCTTAACTGAAAATTTTCCCCAAATTACACCCAAAGTGTACACCAGATTTCAGGTCTAAAAATCCAAAGCTTCCTCGTGTGGGTGGGGAGGGGGTGGGCCCCTCCCACACCCTCTCCCGCTCGGTCGCTTCACTCCTTCGCTTGTGTGTTCCTTCAAATATTGAACATAATGCCCCCTCCCCCGGAAAAAATTCCTGCATGTACGATCATGGAGCGAAGCGAGCTACCGACAAATAACTCTAATTTTCTTTTAGATTTCGTATAGACATGATAGATTCGTCAGCAAAATACACTAGATGATTCCACTGGCGTACTGGTGGGAGTTTTCACAACCAAGGGTGGTTTCTTCTTCTTCTTCTTCTATTATTGTTTGCATTATTATCTTCAACATTGTCATTCCATCAAACTTTCTTGAATGTCGAGCCGATTGGACTCTTTTCATTTCGTTTTTCTTCATTTTCCTTGAGGACTCTTTTCCCCTTCCTTTTCAGCATATCAGAGAGCGAGCGAGCGAGAAAAAAAGGAACTTTGTATACTGAGAACAGGTTATTGTTTCTCCATTCTCATAAGGTCGGCATCTTTCGTCATAATCTGTTAACATAGGCTATTGATAACAGGCCATCCATCTATTTTAGGTCAACGTGCCACTCGATTCCTTGCAGTTATACATTACTAATGTAAGACTCAATTTTTGAAAGAAATATTATTTTTCCCTTTCTAATCATTTTTGAAAAAATAAGTAAACACAGTGACACGAAACAGACCTAGTCCTGACAGCCTGGTGACCGATACACTCTCCCTGTCAAGTTATAAGCACCTCAGTGAGATACTTACTGGTCATTTATCTGCATTCCATCTAGCTGAGTTGCTATAACCTCGAAGAAAAATAGCCATATTCCAGTTATATCCGACCATATAAGGAATTAAAGTTTCTTTCCACATATCAAATATTTCATTTTACTGATTTAACACCTACATTATTTATAAGTGTAACTCAGCATACATAGACCAGTAGTATCACCCCCCCCCCCCCCTCTTGCGACGTCTCTGTAAATATCAAATACTATTGTTGTTATGTCGTAGATTTCATCCTTGCCGTCCTGGTTAATTTGAAGGCCTTCTCTGTTTAATAACTCATCAGATATTAATATTAACGCACCTTTCTTTATAAATGGACAAAATCAAAATTAATAATTGTCCTTCCAGACATAAATTTATCATTCGTATTTTTTATTGATTTATCTATTCATTAATTATTTTCTTTCATATTTTCAGGGGCGGCGCCAGGGTAGTTTGATAGGGGCAAGATGACCCATAGGTGAGTTCAATACGTATTATTATGCATGACCCAGCCCTCTCTTTCCCCACCTCTTCTAATTCTTTCTTCTTCTTCCTTCTCATTTTTCTTCTTTTTCTCCTCTTTTTTTTTTTTTTGATCACTAGAAAAATCAAAACGGGCGGTCACCCCCCTGCGCCCCCATGTAGCGCCCCTTCTGCATAATACATTATGAAGGCCTTAGAAAGATAATCCTCACTCAATATAATAATGGATTTTGTCCTGTTATGTATGCAGCATGTTTCTTTATAGAAGGTTCTCAAGTGATGATGCCCTCGTTCACTTCTGAGGAATTATTTTTCTCTTTTCTACCCATGGCATCAAGCCCATCCATGTCTAGGAGCTTTCGTTTTGCGGAGCTGCTTCACTCATTATACCCCTGCACTCGGCCATGCCTGAGAGATGAATGCAGGGCGCGCAATGATGGACCGAGCAGCGAGGATCGACATTACTGGTCACCTGATACACTCTGACCAATCATGATAGAGACGACGTCAGAGGGGATTCCCCTGTTATATTACAGTGCAATCTGATTAAAAGAGGTTTACAGTAATCGGTTACCAGTGCAAAATTATCAATATTATCACTTTTCAAAAGATAACATCAGTAGATCATTATGGTGAAGGTACATGTAGGTCCAAACCTGGAGAAGAGGCAAAAGTCTCCTCCCATACACATTCTTCGTTGTCACCCTTTTGCTCAGTCTAGTAGGAGTAAGATATTAAAGGCATTGGCTAACTTTGTGAGTAGCTGATTTTAAAAATTCTCAAACTAAGATGAAACATGTGTATGAGTACTTGTATTTGTACTAAAAAACCCTGAAACCAACCATAGTTTGGAATGAAAAAGTGGAAGTTAGACGCAAACAGCGATTTTATTATCCTTCGTCTCACGGGACAATCACTCAGCGGACCACTTTGCTTGAATTTGAAAATGCCATTATGTGCCTCCCGCCGCGTGATACGCCAATACACACAGTACGGTAAGGCGAGTCATACGCGCATGCGCACTCCTTATGTCTATTCTGTGCAACCGACCCTCGTATATTTTTCAAACATTGGTCCACATTTTTGATATTTAAAAATACTTCCTGTGGATATTATACTTTGAAACTTTCAGACTGGTATTTTACACTATAACCCTTATGTTTATCCCATTTTCAAGTAACAAAACAAGAATTTTCAAAATCATAACAATGTTAGCCAATGTCTTAAAATCAGAGACCGTGTGTTCCCAGTTCTGGCGAGTCTTGAACAAGGCCTATTTGTGAGAATATATGTAATGGAAAGTCAGTCTGATGGAGGTCGTGAGGAGATAATTGTGAGTGAGACTTGGTGAAGAAGATCCAGGAGAAGATAGGCTTTTCTTGAATTTCTCCGGGGAATGTCTATGATAATTACGTTAACTTGGTAACTTGGTCCAATGGGGTCTACTCCCCCTCCCTCCCCCCTCCCATTAATTGTTGTTAGTGTAATGCATGATGATGGTAGACCCGAAACAGATGACCTCTTTAAATGCAATAGAGAACAACAAAACTGATATCTATAGCTAAACCTTACTGGACAAAAAAAATCGAGAGTCAGATGGGCAGGCACGATTGTCTTGTTCAATGAAAGAGATACCGATGCTTCGAGATAATAGGACTACACTGTATTTTGCACACGACACTGGTGCATAGCTACATCAAATAGAGCTCGAGCTAGCTACAGCTTGCATGCAATTAATAGGTCTACGAGGGAAATTTCGCAATGCACGAAAGATTGGGTACATCGACCAGCTCGAACGTGAAATTTAGGGACTTCTCTCATCCTTTTTGTTCTGAATTGCGCAACACATCTTAGACAAGATGACTGAACAAGGTATGTGTCACGATGAATTAATTATTTTGTTGATGTTGTGAAAGTGTTGGTCTGTCTAGTAGTAAAACAGAGAGTATCCCTGCCCGCGCCAGGCGCTAGCCTGGGCTGGCTCGACGTTACAAAATACAACACACAGTCACAAGACTACATCATACATGTATGCATCCACAAGCAGCTCTGCAGGCGTTTTGTTTGTTTTTTGTTTTTTCTTCGGCTAGCAAATATTCATAGATCTTTTTTCATTATGAATATTATCACACAAATTATAGTAGGGGCTTGCTTGGTTAAATTGATTTAGTCCACTGGCATTATTCCTTTAACTAAAACTTGAGGAAGCTCAGCATGAAGCCTGAATTACTGAGTCTGAAGTGACTGAAGGGTCATGTCAACTGGTAGTTTATAGAATGAGTATGACTGAGTTAGAGTGAGACTTCAAAAAAAGAATAACTTCAGTCTTCAGTGCTGTACATACATGTATTGTGTTCAATGTTTGACAGTAAAATATTTGCTGCAACACCTGTCAACAACCAACTAAGGCAAGCCAGAGCACAGCCACAGGCAGGACAGGTCAAATTAAACTTGAACTTTATTGTTTCGTCAGCAACATGTGAAATCCTGACTCATCTTTCTGACTTAAAGGTGGCTATTGAAGGCAAATCAAAGACAAAATAGCCATACTACTACATAGACTAACTGACTAGATCTAATTTTCTTCAAATTCGTCATCATGCCTGGGAAGAGGACAAGTCGCAAACGCAAGATTATTAAGGTAGAGGCTGAAGAAGATCCTCTTCCGGAAGTCAATGTTGCAAATACCAATGCCAATGGGCACATGAATGATGTTGTAATTGCTACAGGTAAGTGAATAATAATCCGTGTGAATTCTACAACTACAAGTCATATGCATTCTGTAGTGTCACTGGTGCCTCGAAGGGAAAAGTGATTCTCGTCCTGGTGACCTTTGTGTTTCTTCTCACGAGACAATTTGAATTTGGCAGTGCAGGTGTGCCTCTGATCTGGGGATTTCCCTTTATTCTTTCATAAAGAGTGCATTGGGTTTTTAACATAAGTAGATTGTGACTCTCTAACACACAGGCATCCATTTAAAATCCTATCCGAGGGATGTAGTGCCTTTGGCTGTAGCCCATT
This sequence comes from Echinometra lucunter, assembly GCA_029962745.1. NCBI lineage: Eukaryota > Metazoa > Echinodermata > Echinoidea > Camarodonta > Echinometridae > Echinometra > Echinometra lucunter. The sequence continues at coordinate 6,160,866 of CM057152.1, read as the reverse complement.
CTGCGTGGGTGGAACAAGGTCCTGAAACTGAAGGCAAGTTAACCTACAGTACAGGCTGCATTCATTCACCAAGACTAGACGTGAATTCACAATGTTTGGTTTGACAGGCAGACATCATCTCATGTCTTCATTGAATGAATTACATAGGACTTAATGAGTAAATCCCTGTGTTCCATCATCAGTGACTGAAAACAGCTAGCATTATGCAAACAGCAGTCTTCCTCTCCAGCAAGCAAGATCACCAATGTTATATAGTATATTTGTAGTTGTTCATTTCTTGCATGTTCATTATAATATATGATTTCATTTTCCTTATTTTCCTCTAGAAATGGAGATGGAAACGGCTATGGAGGATATGGAAGAAATACTTCAGTCACTGAAAGCAAGTGAGTAAAACAGACTTCATGATCAGTCATGTAGCAGTTAAATACATTTGTCTTTTATAATAAAGAAATGTCCTGATTTCGTTGGGGAGGTTTTATGTTTGTTTGTTTGTTTGTTTTTGTTTTGTTTTGTTGTGTTTTGTTTGTCAAACCCAAGCTAAGTTTTCTCGTGATTGGCTGTAAATGAAATAAAATGTTGATTTACAATTTAAAAGAAAAAGTACCTTTTCTTAGCCCTCCCTTTCCTTTAGAATGTTAATTTTCGTAGTACCAAATACTCGATTTATTATCTGGGTTGGATAGCAGAATCTGCTTGCCAGGCTTTCCCTCTGCCCACTTACTACCAAAAATATAGGGAACATTTAATTTCAAGTTGAAGAATATATGGGTTTTCTGTAACGAAGAGAGGTATTATCTGGGTTGGATAGCAGAATCTGCTTGCCAGGCTTTCCCTCTGCCCACTTACTACCAAAAATATAGGGAACATTTAATTTCAAGTTGAAGAATATATGGGTTTTCTGTAACGAAGAGAGGTATTGTGTTAACTCAGCCTATGCACTCTGCAAATAAAGCAGAAGGGTGGTTTTGAGGTTGTAATGCTCAAGCTCTTCTGTCCCTCCACCCTCCTCCCCTCATGGACCTTTCCTCTGCTTAGTTGCTGAAATCTTCCTTCTAAAGGTTTACTTACTTTAATGCGTAAAGGAGTGATAGGGGATGGAAGCACATATCCAATGTATCTGACATACATTGTAGGTGAAGTACTGTACATACTGAATATCAACGGAAAATTAAATGCAATGTGTTTACTAGTTATATTTCCAATCCATGAAAATATGCAACTCACTTCTACATGTAGCCATTATTTTAGATGACTCACCAACTTGTCACTTATTGCCAGTTTAATTCACTTCAGAATATAAAAGTTACTAGTATGACCCTTGAAATCTACATCTCTAAATATGTACGGTACCTTCAGATAGAAATCAAGAATGAAGATTCTTTATCTACATGTACATGTACATACATTGTAGCATCCTGTTAGATGCAAGATTCTTTATCTAGCAGCTTGTTAAAGCAGTGTGTCATGATGGGAGACCCCTTTGCTTTGTAGAATTCTATATTTTGCACATGTTGTCCAGTCCATGTACAGTAAATACCTCTTTGTTTCAATGTTATCAGTTTAAGTGTTGCACATGAATGAGGCTGTTTGAGTTTGAGTTTGATTTATTTATTCACGGATAAAACATAAAAGCCTGCAATTCAGCCAAAAAGACTGCTTTTCAGCAAGGCCGTGATTTAGAATAAAATACAAGTTTAAAAACATCAAACATATTAACATATTAACATATGATTGTAGAAAACAAACAACATAAATTGAGGGAGGGGGAACAACACAAAAATAAAGGAAAAGAAAAGAGAAAGATGAATCATTTGACAAAACAACTAAAGCATTTGAGAAAAGGCATTTAAATTGGCAATTGCTCTGATTTCTTGAGGCAATGAGTTGAAGTAATTTGAGGCACAATACAATGGGCTCCGTTTCAAAAAATTTGTACGAGGTTTTGGCAACTGGATAAATCTTTCTCTATTTCTTAATCGATACATAGTGTCCCTTAGTGTTATACGAAAATGTAAAGAGTCAGGTAATAACTGATTTATTGCTTTGAAAATTATAATAATAGCAGATTTTCTCCACCTTTCTTCTAGCCGGTCAACACCAACTGTATTGTATAGTGCTTCTCTATTATACCGAGCATCCACTCCAAGTACAACACGAAGAGCTCTATTTTGCAATATTTGAAGTCTTTGCAAATCAGTGGAATTTCCATTCATCCAAATTATTGAACAGTAATCGAAATGTGGTTGAATAATTGTCTTATAAACCAATAGGGCAGTATCATAGTCTATAAACGTTCTTACACGTTTCAGCAATTGAAAATTTCCATTAGCCTTAAACCTGACTTGATTGATTTGAGATTTCCAATTAAGGTTTTCATCAATTTGTACCCCAAGATATTTGCAAGTATTCACCCTTTCAAGCATAATACCATTAATATTAATACTGATATTAGTACATTTACGTAGTGCTGACTTTGTACCAATAAGGATATATTTAGATTTGTTGACATTCAAAAGAAGATGATTATGGAAAAACCACTCATTCAACAGAGATAATTCATGATTTAAAGTTGTTTGTAATTCCATAGGATCTTTAGCAGCAAAGTAGAGACATGTATCGTCTGCATATAATGACACTTTACTTTTCTTAACAACATTAGGTAAATCATTCATCATCATTATAAATAACAAAGGGCCGAGTATGCTCCCTTGCGGGACTCCACTATGAATCAGTGATAGTGGAGATATATTACCATTTACAGTAGTTAACTGTTTTCTCATGAAAAAATAATTTTTGAACCAACTGACTGCCATATCATCAAAGCCCATATAAGGTAATTTCTTCAGTAAAATTTCCTGGGGCATAAGATCAAAAGCTTTTGCAAGGTCTAAAGTAATTATCCCAACTATGAGTCCTTTATCAACAGAATTTTGTAAGTCTTGAATAACATTAATTAAAGCAGTGGAAGTTGAATGTTTGGGTCGAAAACCATGTTGACATTCAGTTAACAATTTATTATTCACCAAATAGCTATACACCTGTTTAAAAACAAGTTTCTCTATAACCTTTGAAAGAACAGGTAGCACCGAAATAGGTCGATAATTTGAAGGATCATTTGCATTACCCCCTTTAAACAAAGGCGTAACTCGGGCTATTTTCCATTGGTGTGGAAATTTACCCTGGGTTAAAGATAAATTAATTACATGCAACAATGGCAATAAAATATAATTAACAGAGTCTTTAATGATGCATGCTGGAATTTGATCAAATCCTGTAGCCTTATTTGAAGAGATAGACATAATGCATTTCCTTAAATCAACTTCTGATATTGTATCAAAATGAAAGACACATGAAGCTTGTTTCATAAATTGTTCCATATCATTTCCAAACTGAGAGTTTCCCCTTTTCCGCATTGCTACAGTAGAAAAAAATGTGTTTAAACAAGTAGCAATGTTTTTATATCCAGTGATCTCACTTCCAAAATCAACGAGCTTGTTGATAGTTTTCCTCGTCTTTTTACTCGGCAAAAGATATCTAAGTGATTTCCACAACGCTGATGAATTTCCATGATTCTTGATAATAGCTTTACGGATGTAACTGCGTTTTGCCTTTCTGATCACCGATGTCACTTGATTACGAAGCTTCCTGTACATGCTCCAATGATCTTCGTTCTTTGTTTCCTTTGCTCTACTTTTCATTTTATCTCTTTCACGCATTTTCTTTAATATATCTGCATTCATCCATGGCGTTTCTCTATTTCGAACTCGTTTCTTTCTAAGTGGTGCGTGTTTGTCAAGAATGCGGTTCAGATTAATTTCAAATGCCTCATATGCAGTATCAACATCATTTTCTACAAGAACATCATTCCAGTTTATTTGACTCAAATCATTTTTAAAATCATTCATATCAATTTGCTTCAGATTTCGACTGTAAATAAACTTATGATTTACTGGAGGAGAGCGACATTTTCCATACACAGATAAAACCATATAGTGATCACTGAGACATATCGGAACAACATCACAATAAATGATCTTACTATGGTTTGATGAATAGAAAACATCAATTAATGTTGTAGTTGTTGACGTAACTCGAGTGGGTTTTTCCACAGACTGTTTTAAATCATAATCATTTGCAATGTGTAACAAGCGACTTGTATGATTCGAAAGTGGCGTTTTCAGTAGATCACAGTTGAAATCACCAAATAAAACATATTCATATGATTTAGCTTCAACACGCTGAATAACGTCTTCCATGTCATCGAAAACAACAGTTGGCGAATTCGGAGGTCTATACCAGTAAATTGCAATAAAAGGTTTCTGATTTGGAATGTCAATTTCAAGGGATATAACTTCCAAATTATCATTCATGAAGTCATGTCGAATTACATAGTGGATATTTTCTTGAACATAAATTGCAATACCTCCACCATTTCTATTTCGATCAAGCCGAACAATATTGTAACCATCTATACTTATTTCATTATCCGATAAAGTAGAATCTAACCTCGTTTCAGTCAATGCAAATATCTGAATTTTACTTTCACTTAAAATGCATCGTATTTCTTCAAAGTTTTTACAAAGAGATGATATATTCAGATGACCAATGCTAAGTCTACCCAATGATTTGACATGTTTAAAAATTGCATTCGTATCATTATATTTAACTTGAAACGGAGGATTTTCATTTATAACATCTAAAGAGTCCTCAAAATTTGGCAACTCTTTGAACAAACAAATTGTACAAACCCAATCCTTATCTGACAGAAATAATTCCCTTGTAGCACAGGAACATGAAAAATGTGTCCACTGTTTACAAGCTATACATAAAATGCCATCTTCGTTATATTTGACTACCTTAGAACATGTAATACACCTATAATTCTTCATCTAAAAATACAAACAATAAAAAAACAAATGACAGGCAAATGAGCCTTAGTACCTTTACAGCCTTTCGAGATCGCTCAGGGTTCTGACTGATACAACATGATGTCCTTTAGTCAGTGCTCGAATTCGACCATCGTTCGTCCATGCCTTCGCAACTGAAGGACAGTTGAGTGTTTCTCTCATCAGTTGTTGTCGTTTCACCGTCAGATGTTCGCGAATGTAGATGTTGGAGTTTTTCAGCTTCTTTTTCTCAGAGTACACCTTCTGTTTCACGTTATATCTCGCGAATTTGACAATCAAGGCTCTGGGCGTGCTGGGTTCATGATGACGACCGGATTCGTCCGTTGACCGTTTCTTCGATGTCAGTCGATGGCTTCTGTCGATGTCCTTTGAGCTTACATCGACGTTAAGCTTTGACTTGAAGAAATTCATCGCGACTTCGTCTGTATTTTCCCCGGACACCTCTGCTATACCGTATATCACCAAGCAATTTCGTCTAGAATACTGGGCTTGTTCTTCCTGATCAACCGCCATGCTTGCGAGCTCCTTCTCAAGCTTCTGAGTCCTTTTCTGCAGAGAACATATTTCTTTCTGTTTGTTCTCCAGATCATGATTCACTGCAGCGTAGACATCCTGCGAAACTTTATCCAAAATGGCGTCTGCAATGAGAGACACTAGCCGGTCAAAAATCGGCTTTGAGCAGATTACATCTTTTATCTGTTCTTGAAGTTCAATAGCTGGTTTCGACTCAAGCGTGACCGGTGCATTGTGTCCCTTCTTGCTATGCACTGGTTTTACACCTGACCGAACAGCAGATTTCGACCCCCGGGTCTGCCTTCTTTCTCCCGCTTCTTCTTCCCCACTGCATACTGATAGAGTTCCGTATGAGTCGTTGTCACTTTCACTGTCCGATATATCTTCCTTGTTTTTCTCCTTAGTTTTCTTCTTAGGTTTCCCCATTTAGCTCCAAGTTTCTCACAACAGTTCCACAATAGTCACCATCAACTGGGAGTAAGATCCGGAGATTGATCCCTGACTATTTTTAATGAAAAAATACAGGTTTTTTGGCGAAGTAAGTGTCATAGATTTCGCACGTTCGTTGTCTTTTCTTTTCAAATGTAGTTTAGGGTTAGTAGGAATACATGAATAGTTGCTGCAATGTTGTGCATCGCACGCACAGGGACACTAAGGTCTTGTAATTGTCATGGCAATGACTTACTGAGCATTGCAAAAGTGCTCACTAAAATCGATGACCAGCCTATTTTCAAAATGTGATGTAAAGATGGGTCTCCTTTGTCTCTTCCGAGAGCTGTAAGATCACACAATTTCAATTTAATTTTTAGTGCCACAACTGCAGTGAAATTATCCGCACTGTAGGACATTGAAAGTATAAATGCTTTGTTACTAGATTGGTAGAACTAAATGAGCAATCAATATTGTCTTTTCTTTTAATATACTGCCATTAGTAGCAGTCATCCTCGCCACAGTCCAAGTACGGTTGGGCCTGAAAATTTAGCTCCGTACACCTGACTTTGTAGAAAAACAATTTCAGTTTCACTCATGTTCGCTACATGTACATGTAGCAAATTCAGCTTTTGTGTTTTATACAGGAAAACCTGTATGAAAACTGCTTAACCCATAGAGGTACAGTGTCTTCTTTAGGAGATGCTTTTGCAGTATCTGTTGGTCCAGAATGCTGGGTAGTATATATCATACATGAGCAGAAAAATAAAAATTCACTGAAAAATTTGAGCCCATTCCGAACGCTGTATGGTGTGGCGTTCTCAAATTAGAGCAGTTTAATTGTAACTAATCATTAAACTCTTTAAATTGGCAGTGCAGTGAATAATATGTAATCACTATTTCCGTGTTCAAATTGGCAATTTCTGATTAAATATTACTATTATAATTCATTTTGGTTCATGTTATATCCATATTTATTTTTTTCAAACTATGTAAGCATGGAAAAAAAAAATTGTTGTTGCCAATTTGAGGATTGAAGATGATTAATTCAGACCTCTAGAAAGCTCTGTACTGCTATGGGTTAAGGTAGACAAGAAAAGTGGTCTTTATTAGTAGATGGTCTTTATTCACAGGTTCCTTTAATGCAAATTTCATTGAGATACACTGCTCAAGGGTACTGCACATGGTGGTGGTCACCAAACTGTATTAAAAGCAGGTTTGGTTGTACAAGTAGCTTAAAAAAAAAACTTTTTCCCGAAGTAATTGTTTCATCCATTCTCGGTAATTTTATATGAATGTATTGTACCTGAACAATTAATGCAATTGGTGTGCACCCCTGAGGAAACTAGAAGGCATTAATTATTTATTTGTACAGTGCATTCTATATTTCAAGTGGGCTGCCTTTCCGTGTTCATGCTTAGACTCAGAGCATGTTGTTGATCATGTCAGTCTAGTCTGCATGACTGAAAACTGTTTCAGTGGATGAGCATAATCAGAATTGAATTAGTGTATGAGATTAGTACGTGAGTTAGTGAGTTAAAACTTAGATTAGCTTGATGATAGGCAAAAAATAAAATGGAGTAGGTTATACACATTCAGTGTATACTGTACAGAATCTGATATCGCAATCATATTTCACCCATTATCAAATGTTGTAACACACATTTTATTATGCCTCCGCCCACCGTAGGTGGTTGCCGGAGGCATTATGTTTTCGGGTCGTCCGTCCGTCCGTCCGTCCGTCCGTCCGTACGTCTGTCCGTCCGTCCGTCCGTCCGTCCGTCCGTCCGTCCCGTTTTCGTTCTCGCGATAACTTAAGAACCGTTTGACAGATCAACTTAAAACTTGGCTCATGTATGCGTATGGGAGGGACAATGATCTGATTAGATTTTGGAGTCTCAAGGTCAAAGGTCAAGATCATGGAGGTAATAATACACATAAAAATGGCTCGTTCTCGCAATAACTTAAGAACTGTTTGACAGATCAACTTCAAACTTGGCTCATGTATGCACATGGAAGGGACAATGATCTGATTAGATTTTGGGGTCACAAGGTCAAAGGTCAAAGGTCATAGAGGTCATTATGTACATAGAAATGATTCGTTTTCACCATAACTCAACAACCATTTGACCGATCAACCTCAAACTTGGCACAGGTATGCATATGGGAGGGACAATGATCTGATTAGATTTTGGGATCTCAAGGTCAAAGGTCAAAGGTCATATAGGTCATTATGTACATAGAAATGGTTCGTTTTCACCATAACTCAACAACCATTTGACCGATCAACCTCAAACTTGGCACAGGTATGCATATGGGAGGGACAATGATCTGATTAGATTTTGGGGTCTCAAGGTCAAAGGTCAAAGGTCATAGAGGTCATTATGTACATAGAAATGGTTCGTTCTTGTGATAACTCAGTAACCATTTGACGGTTCAACAAACTTGGCTCGTGTATGCATGTGGAAAGGGCAATGCTCTCATTAGATTTGGGGGTCACAAGGTCAAAGGTCAAGGTCAAAGATGTCATTGTATAAATGAAAATAAATCAGCATGAAGTGCCATTTATTTCTGATTTGGTAATGGCGGAGGCATAAAGTTCGACCACGCGTGGTCGAAGATTCATCTAGTTTAGTCTAGATTTAGCATGTCATCTTCCTGTTCATGTGGTGTTTCCTGAGAGTGGACATTTCCTGCAAAGTGGCATGTTCAATGAACATCACCTTGTATGGAGGAAACAACATAATATGATTTTTGTATGTGAAATGCATGAGACCACAGTATGTTTTTTTTTTTTTAAATATACTTTGTAGTTATGTGGTAATATGTGCCAAGTACTGCTTAGAGCTATACTATTAGAAAAGTTTTCATTATAAAGTACATGTATGTGATTTTTTATTTGTGGCATAATCATTATATTTTCTCTTTTCTAAGATTTGCTTAATTTTTTTGAAAAGTGATGCACTATTTTTCAAATTTCTGATTTTCACTTACTTCATATTTGATCTTTTCTCTGAAGAAATACAAACAATTAAACAAAATGATTACTTTGTAGCAAAGATATGCTTCATTCCACTGACCGGATATTCAATTCTAAAGGATATATAATTTTTGATCATCTAGAGACAAATGTATTTACAATATTGTTGAGCACCATAATTGCATAGCAAATCTTCTTCTAGATGAGTACAGACCACCATCTGGTGTGTTCTCGTACTGGTGTCTGATCTGGTGCAGTATACGTACAGTGCATACTTACCCTTTTCATGATATTTTGAGATTTGTGATGATCTATTCCAGAGATTATCTTCTCAAGATGTTAGCAGGTGCTGTTCCTGGAGAATGGTCTAAAAGCAAGTCATTAATCTCCCATTATTGTTGTTGTTTAGAAGGAAGCCAACTGAGTGAACTCTTTTATATTGTGTGTGAAAAAAAAATCTCTCTACATTTACTGTGAGGTGATTTAATTTTTGGGCCATAAACCAAATTTTTATACCAGAACCACGCACATCAGATGATTTTACCTAGGCAATCTAACAGACTGGAAAGTTTAGTTTTAAAAGGTACCGGTATTTTGAGATTATATACATTGTACCAGAACCACCCACAACAGATGACATGCATAAGCAGTTTAACTGACTGGAAGGCATTCTCAAACTAAGATGAAACATGTGTATGAGTTTTCCATTTTCAAGTAGCAAAATGAGTTGTTTTTTTAAAATCATAGCACTGTTAACCAATGCCTTTAAACCTGCAATGCAGAACTGGCTAGCATGAGATTATAGAAGTGGGTTGAAAGGTAACCACACAAACAATAGCACCATAGCCTTGCCTGTCGGTTGTTGCAGAACTAACATTAATGGCATTGTGTAGATGAATGTGTGGTGTATGGGTGTGTGCGACTGTTTATGATGCCTGTGTATCGTCTGAAGTGGAAATATTAGACTTCCTTGTACATGTACTTTGTACTGTGCTTGACATTGAATCCTAATTTTACTAGCAAATTGGTACTGAAGTTAAATATCAGTAATGCCAATGGGTAGTATATTATACCAATATACACTTGACACTGATATCGATAGGGAGCCCATTTCATCTTAGAGCATAACATAGAACTATCAGCAAATTATGGCAATCGCAACCATTGTTTTTATTTTTCTTTTGTGACATACGACAGTAATTGTAAGCCTGCAGTTTGTGTTCATTCATGGTTTAAGTAACCTGCTGAGTGAGAGACCTAACAGCAATATTATTGCTGTTGGATATCTCAAATCATGGAATGTTGATTCCATACCTTTATAATTCCCAGTATGATAACATGTTGCATGCAGATTTGTGTTTTTTTTTAGAGAGATCATGAACCCATAATGGAGGTGTAAATGTATGTAAACATTGCAGTTGAAACTGGTTGAATACATACTGTATGTAGGATTGGTTGCGAATGAGTCAACAGAAGAGGGGCGTCATCTTATACGTGGTGCGCTGTATGTCAGCAAATAGGTCATGCGCACAATGTTCATTTGCATATAATGCTCTTCTCAGGTCATGACTTTGACCCTCCATGTCACCTGGCATTCATGATAGAACTATGCACGTATACATGTTTGTGTTATTAACCCAGGGCACATGGAACTGAAAATAACTGAAGATAGGGGGTTGAGCATGAAATGAGTCTGAGAATCTACCTTTAGTTATAAGGAACGGCAGTACTCCGGATTCATTCAAAAGCAGTCTAAAACTTACTTGTTTAATGCTTCCCATTGATTATTATATCTTCTCTTGTATTTCTACAAGTTCTCTACTTTCATTTCTTTATCTTACTCTGTGCCTAGAGAACTGTACAGAGTGGGTTTGGTGCATTATAGATCATATGAATTCATATTATTTAAGAAAAAACTGGTTTGTTGTTTTCTTTGAACATGCAGCATGTAAAAGATTTGCTGCTTTTTTATCTTGTGTTGATTTTGCAAAGTGTTATTGAAAGCTTTAATACCTGCATGTTGCAATACACGGCAAATCTCCATTTCTGTAACTTAATCCATCCATTACTGACTTATTTTACAAGATTTGCCCTCTTGAAAGGGGATATTGACTTTAAAAGAACTTTGAAAGGAAATAGGAAATGTGTTGTTTTTGAACTGGTGTTTTTTTAATCTAATTTTGAAGAAAAAACAACAGAAAACACCAAATATACCCTGTAAAAAGAACTACCTGGTAAGCTACATGTAGATCTGCAACCCCCTACATGTACATGTATTTATTCAGAATCTGTATCACTGTATTCCTTTGCTAATGAGTCATCTACATGCCATTTCAGAATTTCTTTCTTCCTTTCTTTTGTCTTCTTAGTTATTCATTTTTAAAAATCTCTATTAATATGTTATTTGTTTGTTCATCATTCATGTTGATCTGCATAGATTACTAATGCTTATGATAATCAGCCAGTGGCTGCATTGTGCTGGGTGCATTTTCATGTACATTCACTGACTGTCCCTAAACTTAAAAGTTTCTGTGTTGTTTCAAAACTGTATAAGGTTTAATATCTTGTAGTTCCAGGTTGTGTGGACATGCTCATACATGTAGTTTCAAAGCTTGAAGTTTAGTTGTAGTTTCAGAACCTTAAAGGCATTGGCTAACTTTGTGAGCAGCTGATTTAAAAAATTCTCAAACTAAGATGAAACATGTGTATGAGTACTTGTATTTATACTCAAAAACCCTGAAACCAACCATAATTTGGAAGGAAAAGCTGTAAATTAGACGCAAACCGCGATTTTATTAGCTTTCGTCTCGAGAGACACTGAACTAAGAGGACCGTTTGGACGAATTCAAAAATACCGTTACTTGCCTTCCGCCGTGTGAAACGTCAATACACACAGTGCGGTCCGTTGAGTCATGTGCGCATGCGCACTCCTTTTACGTTGGGTCTATGCAACCGACCCTCGTATATTTTTCAAACATTGGTTCACATTTCTAATATTTAAAAATACTTCCCGTGGATATTATGCTCTGAAACTTTCACACTGGTATTTTTACACTATAACCCTAATGTTTATCCCATTTTTAAGTAACAAAATGAGATTTTTTTAAAATCATAACAATGTTAGCCAATGCCTTTAAGTGAGCTTATGGTTGACTAAAAAAAACTGTGGGTGATGGGTAGTCCTACATGTATGTGCTAGTATGTGTTCGCTGGACTCTATTTTGATACTCAAGGACAACTCAAAATCTTTAAGTAGAGCCTTACTTTGGCAGTCTCTGGCTGCATTAGGAGTAGCTACAGCACAGGGAATATGGAGTCTTTCAGTTCAGACACCTGTCATGCATGTTGATTGACAAGGATTTGAACAGTCTGCAAAAACTATTCTACAGTGGACCCAGACTACTGGCTTAGTGTAGTTTCAAAATTTGAAATGTTGAGGTTTCTCTATCTTGCAGTTTCACAATAAGGATTATGTAAGATACTTATAAACTCCAGTTTCATCAAGGAGTATAGAGCTCTTGAACCTTGCACATGATTCCGAAATGTTGTTATAACACCTTAACCCATTCGTGACAGAGGTCCACATTTTGTGGTTTGGCCTAATATCTTTTGATGCAAAGCCCTAAAAATCATACCAAATACATGAGCAGAAAGAGCAAAAAATTCTACACAAACTGTGCCCATTTTGGTTGCGTCAATATTCGATGTTTGAGGCTTTTTAAAGGAAAATAAGCATTAAAATCCTTAAATTGGCAATGTGATAGAAAGTTTAAAATCACCGTTTTCCCCTGCAAATTAGCAACTTTTTGACTTCTAATCATAATTTCTGTCAATTTATATTCATTTCAGATACATGACGTTTCATAAGAAAAATGTAGCAATAAAATAAAAATGTTGGTGTTGCCAATTTGAAGAATAAAAGCTGATCAAATTAGGCTTTAAATAATTCCTGTCATGAGTGGGTTAACTTGAATATGCTCGCTCGAATACAATGAAGGCTTGCCTTGTTTCTCCCTTGAATTTTGAAAATGGGTCCTGTACGTGTATGTACATGAAGAGAATTTTCCTTTTTTTAATGATATGTGAAATGAGTTAAAAACCTCATTGAATGTAGCTGATCAATTTTTTCCCCCTCTGCTTTCCTGGCGCACCATGCCTCTCATTTCATTTCCATGTTCATGCTTTTGTATTGGCATGCTCTATTTAATATTAAGAATGATGTTCCCAGGGTCCATAGCAACAGGCAGTGTTGTTGAGATGATGCTATGTTTCCAACCAGAGTGTATTCTTTCCCCAACGTGTCGGTATTGATGGGAGCAGGGAGCCATTATTCAGCTGCCTAATTGAGTTCTGCTTTCTTATAATGAGCAAATGGTGAAGGTTGGGGGTATTGGCAGTGGATACCTTCTGTGACAAATAGATCTCATTATGTTGTCAATTTTCCATCTTTTTTTTCTGGAGAGACTGGATTTTGCAGTTTGGAAAGAAAATTCACTTCAAATGAGAAACAGGTCCAATTGCTGGTACATGCAAATCTTCTGCACTGTATAGGAAATGTTTGTGCAAAGTTTTGATTATTATTTTTTTAAGTCCATTTATTTCTCATCCTTATTCAAAATAAGATATCTGACATAAGTAAATCAATTTGTACATAAATAATTGAGGGACAACAATAGAGAGAAATCTATGAGAAGCAGTAAGCAAACTGCAAACCTATTGCCTACTGGAGCTTGGTGGTTCCTATATAAAGCCTACTGGAGTGAGATAATTCAGTAGTCAATGGGCTAATATACTAGTAAGTTATAAATGTATATTGTAAATACTGTAGCAATAATATATGAAAATAATGAAATAACTACCATGTGGAATTTATACCTGTGAAGCTTTGTTTCTATCGCTTTGAAAAATAATGAAACAGGCTTACGAATGTTAGAAAAAATCATGAAGCTACTGACATGAATGCTCGCCATGAAGGCAAGGAGTATCCTTTGCCATACACTCAGAATATGAAATAGAAAGTCTGGACTTCCGGGCTGTAAACTACCTGATATAGCCTACTGTAGTTTCGGTTGTCTGGGGCTCTTATGAGCTTTCTAGACAAGAAGTAATATGCTTGCTGCTTCTTAGTATTATTCAGTGCTGTAGATTCAGCTACACGTACTACAGCCTGTAGCAAGCATGGCTAAGAACTCTACCAATGTTGAGTTGATATCTACAGGTCTTTGAGTGTGGCTTATCATACGAGAGTCTGTGCTTCGAGATCTACATGCCTCCATGAGCTTCCTGGTATTTCAGTCAAAGATGTTGACTAGAGAAAATGTCTGTCTGTGGTCTCCAAGCTGGACATTCTTATCATTTTTGTCTTTTGAGTACTGTCTTTCATTTTGTGGGGGACTAGTTTAATACCAAGAAATAACATGTATCTGAAGGGCTAGACTTTGTACATTCCGGAAGGTATTTATAATCAGATATAGGTACTTGAATTTGGTTTTATTTGCATAAATTCTGTACATTAGTATTTTATGAACATTAGCTGATAGTCATTATTATACCTAGGCCTGAGTCAAAACAGTTAATTTGAAGAATATACATGTAATAGCATCGGATTGTCCTCAAGAATTTTCCTACGGAAAGGTAACAGCGGTGAGACGATTATCTTTACAAATTCTTTATCTAAGGACAAAACTAAGTTGCATCATCTTCAAGAGTTACGAGTGGCAAACGAAGTAGGAATGATTCAATTTATTTGACAATTAAGTCCTGTATTTGCCTCATACTAATGGTGTCGCATCATCTTCAAGAGTTTCTAAGTGCTAGAAAGTATAAATGATTTACTTGACTAATCAATTTGAAGAATATACTAGCATCGTCTTCAAGAATTTTTAATGGAAAGATAACGTCAGCAAGATGATTTTCCTGACAAATTAATTCTATACATGTACCGTATTTAAGGACAAACATAATTGAGCTGCATCGTCTTCAAGAGCTACGAGGGGCAAACGAAGTAGGAATGATTTGATCTATTTGACGAATAAATTCTTTACCTACAATGATGAAAATAATAGCGTCGCATTGTCTTTAAGAGTTTCAAGGTGCTAACAAAATAAAAATCATTTACTTGACAAATCAGTTAGAGCAATATGATAGCGTAGCATTGTCTTAAAGAATTTTTAAGCAGAAAGGTAAGGACAGTGAGATGATTATCTACCGGGTTTCGGGCTGAAACGGGATCCTGTAATAATTTAGACACCTTTACTGTCCATTCCCCTATAGATATTTTCTGTCAGGCCCATTTTGTTCATAAGAACAACTACTGGTACATGTAAAACCTTCTTTTAAAACTAGAAGGATATTCATTGTTGACAAGTAACATGCAAACTGGGCCCTGTTTCATAAAACTTGTTATTAATAACAAGTTGGAATAACTGTTATAAGCTACTGAAATCCTTGCATCTGATTGGCTGAGAGCAAATTTGTCATAGAAAGGTGGCAATTTTTACTGATAACAGGTTTTATGAAATGGGCCTTGGTTTAATCTGAAAGGCTGCCAATCAAAATGCTAGGGATTTATAGGATCTGTTGTCTATTATGTTACAGAGAGAGCACCAGATGGCGCTAGCATTTTCTCTCTCTTTCTCACTAAAAACTACTAGGTCCGGGCTTCGCTGATTATATGTATTGGTTATTTCCTGTATGCTAGTAGACGTCGATCTTTCATCTTTTCATATGAAGGATGGAAGTGGAGCATTAAATATGAAAGCTGATATGATTGCTATCAGTACCAGACAGTACCAGTATCACTTGATCTACACTTAGTATGGACTTTTTTGACCCACTTCGAGTCGAGACTACATGTACATGTAAGGTTAAGTCCAGACTGAGTCCTGATTGGAAGTGGATTCCTCATTCGGCCTATACATAGTATGAACCATGATACAGGGTTGGGCGGTAAATACCGGTAGCGGTAATTACCGGTGGTAAATACCGGTAAATACCGTCCGGTAAATAAGATGGGCGTCCGGTAAATATGTAAAAAACGGGAAATATGATTTATAATTCTTTGTTTTTCAATAATTTTAGTTGTTTTAACCTCAACAAATGAAAATAGTGTTATGAAATAATTAGGATCACAAAATTCATAGTAGAAACACAAAAACAGATAAAATCCATACTGCATACATGTACATACCCAAACACACATAGGATCTAAGTCCACACGTACTACAACACACATACACAAACTCAAATTATGTTCCTGGAAATTGAATAATCATAAACATAAACATTTCTCCCGGGGTTTAACTTTTTACATGCCATTGTATCTCATTACAATATGATTTTTGTTTTTAAGTGTGAATAAAGCAAATCATAATATATCGGCTGATGGAGAATTTTCAGTTTAGAAATGAGGACTTCCAGGCATCAAAGCTAGATCCCCCCAAAATGAATGATTACATCTTGATATTTGTGACTTAATTATGCAGTCATCTCATGAATATTGATTGAAAGCTATTGTAAACAAATCAATCTTGGAGCACGCTCCATTGTTCCCCTTTACAATAGCTTCTCTTTTTAATCTAAATTCAGTTATAGTGAGATCAACGAAATTTCAAAAGAATGTCTGGTGCATAATAACAGACATAGATAACACCCAACACAAACATAAACACACACACAAACAAACAAACACACACAACACACACACACACACTCACACAAATGGTACACACCAGAGCAACCATACTCACCACCTTTGTTTTTATGTTCAAAATTTAACAATCCCTATGGACAAGTGAGTGGAAAATTATATTTCCCGGTAAAAAGTGGTAAATACCAGTAAAAAGCGGTAAATACCGATAAATACCGCTTATTTCCCGGCGTCCGGGAAATAAGCCTCCGAAGCGGGAAATATGCCAACCCTGCCATGATATCCACATTACTTGATGTAGATTAAAGCCCTTCTCTAGTTTTGGTAGCAATAGGAGAATTGACATTAAACTGATCGAGTATAGTCTCATATTGTCCATCTTGCATGAATATGTGTGAAATCGTGTGACATTCCTTCCATGAATTCCGACGAATTTTAATGTAAATGTCTGAGTGAAACGCAATATAACGGTCACACTAAGCAGTACGCTGTGACACCTCCACGCCGACGAGCTTGGCGTAAAACACACAGCGATTCGCTGTGTACGTGCGGGCAAATGGAATGCCCATTGGTTTTATGTGTGTGCGGGCACTGTGTGATGCTCTGTTGACTATGTTTTCGGGGTCCGAAAATTAAAGGTTTGACATTTTGATTGTAAAATAAACCCACACAAATGAGTTTTTATTCAGTATCCTAGCCACCAGAAAGGTTTTTATGATACAGTCTCTCATCTCTTGGCAATGAATTGAAATAGTGAAAGATACTTTTCTGAGCTTTACCAAAACTAGAGACCAGCTTTAAGATTTGCTCTTTGTGAGTTTGCTTTATGTTTTATGACAAATTGGCAGGAAAATTAGATCAGACAAGATGGAATTTTTATTCAGAGATACTGGAACAAATGTGATGCTATCTACTTTTAATTTTAAGGTAGCAGGGTTTTAGGGAATGATCAAATGGGTAGTTATTGCTCTAGCCTTATGCTATGTTCACACCTTTGCGTATTTGGCTTGCATATTGCTGCGCTATCAATTCGCAGCCGCACCCAGCAATACGCAGCAAATCTGACGCGAGCAGTCACACTATTGCGTATCTAGCTCGTATTATGCTGCTCATAAAAAGCAAATGGCGTACGAGCTAAACTCGCAGTATATCGAGCACTAACGCAGCGGTTCTTGCTGCTGCGAGTGGTGTGCGAGCAACAACACAACGTTATGCGCAATCATGCGAACAACCATGAGCTAAAGCGAGGTAAATCGTGCAAGAAACGCAGCTATAGGCAATGATAAACGCTCCAAAAAAGAGACGATTTGACCTTGCGCTTGCTTGCGATAATTAAAAAATTTTAAAACTAGCGAGCAACCAGCGCAGGTCTATGAGCTAGTCTGCGCATTGAGTATGATGAGAGCACGTTTCATTGCGCTTTATTGGGTATGACTGCTTATGTCTGCGTTTGGTCGATACTCAGCAATACGCAAGCCAATTACGCAAAGGTGTGAATGTAGCATTAGTATACTATGGACTTGATACCCTTTGGCAGTGAATATGAAAATGATTTGCCCAAATGCTTGATAAGTCCTCTCTGTGGATGGTTAGTTTCCTGAGTTTTTGTATAGCATAGCATTAGATATAAAGAAATCCCATCAAGGACAGTTCCGGGAGGCTAAGCTAAAGCTTGTTTTTTTTTTTTTTTTTTTTTGAGGGAGAGAGAATGAGAGAGAGAGAGAGAGAGAGAGAGGGAGAGAGAGCACTCTTCAGTCTTCATCTTGAGTTCTATTTTTGTTAGCTCTCAAGTGGTTTAAGAAGTCAGGACTTCATATGGATAGTTTGTATTATCAAGAAAGAAAACTCATGTTTCTTTCCACGAAACTTCTCCAAGAAGTATAGAATATGAAAGCATGGATCATGAATTAATGATTCCATGGATTTGATCAAATATTTTGAACACGAGAAGACATAGGAGTGTCATCTTCATACCTGATCTTATAATGTAAAATATATGAAGCTCCAGATTATGGTACAGTCATATTTGACCTTCATCACCCATAGAGTATATTTGTGCCTGTAATGTGGGATATAAGACAAAGTCATTTTTGTCTTTCTGTGGGGTTAGTGAGGTTGTCCCAATTATGACAGTGAACTGAAATGTCTAATAGTCACAGTTCCCTGAATACCTTAAAACTGCATACACTCTGTTCGTGCGACTTTTTGAAAAATCATATCAGTCTATGTTTGAATGAAAAGCCCTTTATTCGGTGACTTTTGATAGCTATAGGCTAATCATATCATTTTTTTGTAATGAACCTTAACATGAAAGCTAACCTTTGTTGCCAATGAATAGGAATGCTATTAAAAGAAGTAAGGTCAAGTGCTTGCTTCTCTGAATAGAATCACAGATACCATATAAGGAAGTAGCTACTTCATATTCATAGATTCAAGGAAATGCTGCAGTATATGCTTAGTTGTTGAAACAGGACTTTGCCCATATCCATCAATGACATCATACCGTTAGTTTAGTATCTGATATTGGCGCTGTGCAGATGTAATTGATATGAAACTTATCACTTCAGTAAAGCAGTGGACAGTGGGAGGATGTATCTGAAAGCAGGTCTATAAGGAGAGGAATGAATTTATCTTTATGGATATGTAATAGGAATAGTTTCACATGTTGTTCCATACATAAGGACATGCAACTTGGTGTCTTATGATTCATGCTGTTGTAAAGTTTTTCAGCTTTCAAAAGAAGCCTTTACATGTTGATGAAGACATCTACTACTAATCTCTTCATGGTTATGTGTCAGGAATGATATACTTTGCAGATTCTGAATATCTTAAATTGGTGTAGGCTATATTGGAGCTGATAGTACTGTAGAGTTTGGCTGTATCACCTTTCAAGATGAGTGGTTATTATGAGTATCATCATCATCATCATCCCTCCATCAAGACAGAGCCTGTATCACCAGATGGAGATGGAGATCTCTTTGCTGTGTATCTCAAGGATCTAATGATAGGTGATCATTGTGGTAAGTAGTTGGTGTCACGGTCAGTAGGATCCTCATCTGATATTCCACAGCAAGAAGGCCTTTGTAATATGACTACCGGTAGTTTGTCCTGGATCACTATTCTATACCATGGAGATTCAATCATGTTCATGGACTTTTAGCAACAGTAGACAAAAGACAAGATATATTTAGTTGATAAATTTGGAAGTTAAACAATAATATGTCCTCCCGTCTTGCAAAGATTTGCGATCGATTCGAATCAGTCTCAACTTTGAGATTGATCTCAACTGTGTACTAAGTTGTTGTCAATCTCAAAGTTGTGATTGATCCAAATCAATCGCAACTCTTTGTAAGACGGGGCCTTGATCATTGTATTATATTTCTCTTATCTGCTAATTTCCTATTCACATTATGTGAATGGGATTACCTGTGATAACGATAACTTGAATCTTCATTTCCATTTATGATTGAATGGCATACAAAATGGTTAGGCACCATGATATACAGTACTTTTGTGTTGATATTCATATTTTGTTTTTCTGGTTTTTATTGTGGAGATTTCTTTTTTAATTCTTCAAATTTAGTATAGTAGATTAGGCAATGTGTTATGTAATGCACACCATAGATTGTAACTCCAGCTCTGAATGACTTGGGTTTTATTCCACTATTTTATCCTCATCCCTCCCCCCCCCCCCCCTCCTCTCTCTCTCTCTCTCTCTCTTTCTTCTTCCCCTTCTTTTTTTTGTTGCTTGTTTGAATTCAGGGAAATGTTGAAAAATGTTGCCTTAACTAAATGATAAAATTACCACGAGTCACATGCAAGTGAGGTTTGAAACCTCTGTACATGTATGTACCTGAAAAATTAGGTGCTTTGCATGGATTACTCACTACACAGCGGTGGAATGAAAGGGGAGTCCCCTTTGCAAGCATTACTCATGCCTAGTCTCTCTTCTAGACCTTGGTTCTCATGTTTGCAAAATATCAGTCATCAGTACAGTCTGCAATTTATTTGGCTTTCATATGTTTCCTGGATTAAGATATCATTCATATTATTGAAGCTATCTGCTCTTTGTGTAATATGTGACATTATTCAACCATTCTTGAAGAGAGTTTTTACAATGTAGAAGACAAAGGACACAGTGTCTGAAATAGTAATCTAACTTTAGGTGGACTACTATGCTACATCCGTTTCACAGCTGCTTTGTGTTGTATTCAAGGCTTACTCCTATCCTCACTCATCCATTTATTAGGTCTTTGTCTGTGCATCTAAATAACCATGTTGCCTTCCATTTCACTTGTAGGATGTACAGTATAAATAATTCCCTGGTCTAAACAGTGCATTATGGCCAGAATTCACTAAAGGGGTATAAACCATGGGGTGGCTTTACTGAACACTCCGGTCGTGGCGTGCTGGAAAACACTCGGGTCGTGGCATGCTGGGTATGGGGCGCCAATTGTTAACTAAGTTATTTGGTTCAAAACTACACAATTTAGTGTCAAAAGTTCACTCAAAATTTTATTTTATTTCCTTATAGAATATTTAGTTCGCCTGGGCCCTTGACTTTGTTTTGTTACAAACACTTTGTGCATAGCAGACGGCGGGTGGACCAGTTTGGCAGAGTATACTTGTGGGCATGGCTATGATATAATTGTTAGTGGTTTACTGTACAATGACTGTAGTTTTGGACTGAAAAACCTATTATAATTAACACCCTGGACACACTTGGTGCACCATACCCAGCAAGCCGTGACCCAAGTGTTTTCCAGCGCAACACAACCCAAGTGTTTAGTAAAAGCCGTTTAAATCCCTTCTTAGTTTTTTATTTAAGCATACACGCACACAAAATCCGGTCCCATTGTCTGTTTTCTTTAAGCGTGCATATGCCCATTATGTGCCTATTTACTCTTGTATGCTTACAGAGGTTTAAACCTCATGAATTCCGGCCAATGTGTTAGATACATTTCAAACAATTAAGGACCCTGTAAATTTCCTTCTTTTTTTTTTTAGTTCGCATAATTATTTCATCAACATCTAGAGGATTTCATAAGCTTTTTTTTTTTTTAGGGGAGAAATATTTAAAAGCCCAAAATTCATGATGATAGGTAAGTCCCTTGATAGTGACATGTTACAGGAAATACAGGGTATAGAAAGGGAAAAATGGAGGAATCTAGTGGGTTATTCAAAGGATGTCATAATGGTTTTAGCTCTTTTAAAAATGAAAGTACTGTCAGTACTGCTACATGTACTAAATTTTGATACTCCTTGTAGATAAGCTGATTTCACTTTGCATGTCATTTTGGCTTTTATGCAGAGTGACGATGAAATGAACTCGGCAATATTTTCAACAATATTTGGTCAGGTGTTAATTTCAGACAAGTTTCTTTTTTGATGTTGTATAACTGAAAATTTTCAGCAGTACCCCTATTGTTGAATCCTTTTACAGAATTTTTATTTGAAATTTATGATTTTTATTTGAAATATATGAAGCAGTTCAGGAAACTCTGATGTTTTTTTTTATACTCCCTCTGAACGAAGTTTGAATGGGGTATGAATCAGTGTATGGTTGGTTGGGCAGGTGGTCTGTTGTATATCTTGCAGATCAAACTACAATGTCCTTCCTTAGTTTCTGAGCAATACTCATGAAATTTGGCATGTACAATTGCACATTCGTCCTGGAATGAAAATGTGCGAGACATATTTTTTGAACGTGTCGGAAACTGCGTTTCCATGGTAAGACATACAGGTTTTAAGTTGGACTTAGAAATAGACATATCAGTATTGTTGGAGTTGTGTTCCTACATGTATATCAGACTTAAAGGCATTTGTTAACATTGTTATAATTAAAAAAACACAACTCATTTTGCTACTTGAGAACGGGATAAACATAAGGGTTATAAAAGCAGTGTGATTATAATAGTCTGAAAGTTTCAAAATAAAATATGAACAGGAAGTATGTTTAAATATCAGAAATGTGAACCAATGTTTGAAAAATATAAAACAATCGGTTGCACAGACTAGACGTAAGGAGCGAGCATGCGTGCATGGCTCACCGGACCATGCTGTGTGTATTGGTGTATCACACGGAGAGAGGTAGATAACAGGTTTTTTTAACTCGAGCAAAGTGGTTCTCTTATTATTATCTCTGGGACCAAAAATAATAAAATCGCGGTTTGCATCTTACATATTTTTCTTTCCAGATTATGGTTGGTTTCAGGGTTTTACAAGTACTCATACACATGTTTCATCTTAGTTTGAGAATTTTTTTAATCGGCTGCTCAAAGTTAGCCAATGCCTTTAAGATTCATGAAGAGCACTTATTTGCATGATGCAGGAACTTCTTTCTTATTGTAATTTCCTGCATACTCTGAAATCTCTATTACTTCAATTGTATCCTAGTTACTGAGAGGTGATTAAATTTTACTTTCATATTGCCAGTTTCACATTATTTCCCAGGGGTCCTACATAAATGTTTGTCTATGTTAAGCTTAAGGGGAAGGTTATTCTTGACTTTTTGTACAGAATGAGCATTTTGAAATACAGGTACATGTACATGTAAATTGTGTACAGTCATTATGCATGTTTTCCATGTCTTGTATAAGCTTACATGTACATGTGTACATCTGAACAAAATTATGAAATTTTTTCTAAAAGCAACGCAGAATGGTGCATACTAGCCATTGCATACATGCATATCTGACGAGCTAGATGTCTTCACCTGTCTGTAATCTTTCCTCTCTCTCTTTTTTTTTTCCTATTCATTTTCTGTCCAAAACTAAATTTAGTTATTTGTAGATTGTAATATTCATTGTAATGTTCCAGGATTGTATGAGATATTTAGTCAGTTGTTTGAACCACACTTTAAGAATCAGACTTGGGATGACCAAGGGATGATGATGAAAGGACAAAGGTTGGAGCTTGGATAAGACAGACAATGATTGTTCTTCTATGTTTGCAAAGACTCCTGTACAAGCTTTCTAATCTTCACTTAGGTACATTCAGTAATCCACAAGGTAGCTTATTAAAGGCATTGGCTAACTTTGTGAGTAGCTGATTTAAAAAATTCTCAAACTAAGATGAAACATGTGTATGAGTACTTGTATTTGTACTCAAAAACCCTGAAACCAAACATAATTTGGAATGAAAAAGTGTCAGTTAGACGCAAACGGCGATTTTATTATCCTTCGTCTCACGAGACAATCACTAAGAGGACCACTTTGCTTGAATTTGAAAATGCCGTTATGTGCCTCTCGCAGCGTGATACGCCAATACACACAGTACGGTAAGGTGAGTCATACGCGCATGCGCACTCCTTATGTCTATTCTGGGCAACCGACCCTCGTATATTTTTCAAACATTGGCTCACATTTTTAATATTTAAAAATACTTCCTGTGGATATTATACTTTGAAGCTTTCAGACTGGTATTTTTACACTATAACCCTTATGTTTATCCCATTTTCAAGTAACAAAACAAGATTTTTTTAAAAATCATAACAATGTTAGCCAATGCCTTTAACTTATGTAGCTTTTATATAGCTTTTATGTAGCTTTCAGCTTACTTGGTTGTATTGCCATTCCTAGATTTATTAAAAAAATGATTATGTCAACCATTTTATGTTATGAATTTATACTAGGGAACTATGCTAAGATAAGGCCCAAGGGCTTTATTCATGTAGTTCCCTTTTTCATTTTCTAATTTTGTTTATCACTTAGGCTGTATTTGATTTTATTGTATTTTTTATGAGAATGAAATAAATGAAATTGAATTGAATTGAATTGAATTGAATTGAAAGATGGTCAAGTTAACACTGCCCAGATTTATTTACCCCATTGCCTTTGAGAACTGGGTCTTGCCTGTATTAAGCCTATAGGAATGAGAGCATTCAGTACTTGTTGGGTTTATCATACATTTCATGTGAGTTGTAATCATGTGCATGATACATGTACATTGTACATTGATTCCCATTGAATTAGATTTCTTGCTGATTATCTGTAAAATGATAGTGGGTCATTATACACTTGAGTAATGCTATAAACTGTGTTTAAAAAATAAAAAATACAAGGAAAAAAGTAATATCTAGTACTTAAAAATGCATTATTGTGAGAGACTGTAATAGATAATGTGACCTGATGCATGGAATTGATGGTGATCATTTATTACAAAAACTCGTGAGAAACTATGATATAAAAGAAAGTTTAAAGTATAGATTCATGTTTGAAGTGTTTACAAATTAGAACTTTGTAATCAAAGCTGTTTCCTTGTTTTACTGCAGTTATTGAAACTCTATTACAGGATAATCTAGAGAACTTCTTCTTGTTACACTTAGTTTTAGTTTTGTTTTTCATTACTTCTTATTTGAACTTATTCAACAGCTTTTATGTTTTATAACTTAAAGGGAAAGTCCACCCCAGAAGTTTCACTGTTTCAATAACAGGAGATGAATTTGAACAGCATTTTAAAAAAGAAATGAGCAAAATCGGTCAAAGAATAAGAAAATTACACTCATTTACATTTTCTAGTAAATTACTCTTGGCTCTGCAAATTGACAACACTTAATGACATCATATGCGAGTAGCTCTACATTCACTTTGTACATCAAATTTTACATTTTCTCAATTTTCTTGGAAGTTACACATTTTCTCACCCCATAGTAAAAGTATGTTATGTAAACAGCAATTCTTCTGTACATACATTGACTATGGGGGTTAGAAAATGTGTAACTTTCAAGAAAATTGAGAAAATGTGAAATTTCATGTACAAAGTGAATGGAGAGCTGCTCGCATATGATGCCCTCAGTGTTGCCAATTTGCAGAGCTGAGAGTTATTTACTAGAAAATGTAAATGAGTGTAATTTTATTATTCTTTGACCAATTTTGCTCTTTTCTTTTTTAAAATGCTGTTCAAATTTAACTCCTTTAATTAAAACAGTGAAACTTCTGGGGTGAACTTTGCCTTTATTAGAAAGTAGGAGAGAGAGAGAGAGAGGCATCAAGTGAAGAAAGTATAGATTTTCAAAATAAAGGAGAAATTTATTAGTTCTTGCATAAATACAGGGAAATGAATGAAGTAAGATATAATGCACATATCATGAAACAAGGATAGGCAGTGATGAAGTCCTTGAAGACTTGAACATTTCATTTTTGAAATTTGATATACTGTAGAAATTATGTTGTATACTACATGTGTGGTAAATTCATCCTTCACTTTAAGGACCGGGCAAGATATTTGATATTTGTTGAAATTTACTTGCTAGACAAAAGATCTTATTGATATTTGTGCCTTTTCCTGTGACTACAGGTGGCTTGTCCAATATTAGCCCCACAAGAGCTACATCTGAGCCCTACATTGAGATCACAGAGCAGCCCAAACAAAGGGATCATCGGTTCAGATACCCGGTAGAAGGACGTCAGGCTGGTAGTATTGCAGGGGAAAGATCAACACCAGACCTGCCTTCTTATCCGTCTATAAAGGTATGATTGAAGGAAATATAAATTTTCCTTGGCAGCCAGCCACAATGAGAGACAGCATTGCAAAATATCAAAAATACTGATGCAAAATCACAAATGGATAAAAGTGAATAATAAAAGTGGTATGTTGCTCATGAGCACTCCAGTATCCTACAACCTCAACATTGGACAGTTTACAGACGTGCCTATTTCGTACAGATACTATTAAAAATATTTCACTATCCACGCATTATGTGAACATGGTTTGTTTGAAACTATGCAGTAAGGAATGTTGTATATTCCATAGAATGTCAAAGCATTTTTGACCGAAATTCACAGTGCTCTATGAGTATGTCTTGCAAAGTTTAACTACTGGTACATGAAATAGGAGATTTGCCCTCTGTCAAGAAATCTGTTTGATAGACAAGGATGCTCAATATACACTTTTAGCCATGGGGTTACAGTACACCACTATGACTGCTGGAAGAATGATATACTTCCTCTGTGTATACCATGATTTTACTTTTCTCCCAGGTTCCTAATTTAAATGGGCGAGCTAGGGTGGTAGTATCACTGGTGACCAAGACTGATCCTCCCCTACCCCACCCTCATCGTCTGGTGGGTGACAACTGTAAGGATGGCGTGTGTACAGTGATGATTGATTCTCAGCGACCAGAAGCAGTGTAAGAAACTCCTCCTTTGATTACATAATACAGATAATATGACCTCATTTATCTGGCTACATTTGGAATGGCACTAATCCAGATAATTTGGCCAGATATAAGAAATCTGCCTAGTTAAAACAGGTTTTCATTTCGGTCTATGCATGTGATAGAATACAGTAAAGTGGAAACTAGTATAACAAGGTCCTTGGGACCATCAAAACTACCTTGTTATAGCAGGAAGGAATCTAGTTATATCAGGATTAAAAAAAAAAAAAAATAGAATATAAAGAGCTGGGACCGGCAAATGACCTTGTTATATGAGAACTCTCTGTATCGAGTTTCCACAGTACTGTATGTTTGGTGCATGTGATAGGTGTGTGCACCAAGGATAGTATTGATTACAGTTTACATGGCATAATGATAATTGGTTTTGAATGAGTTTTGAGCAAGCTTTGTATTGTGTCTTACTGTAGAATAGAGTGAGAGAACAGTGTTATATACATATACATGACAATGACAATGACAATGATTTTATTTCTTTGGCGGCCCCTATGGGCTGTATAAACAAGGTCAGACTGCATATGTATGTGATTTCCATGCAAAGATAACATTCTTCTAGGGTGCATGCTATGTTATAATATATAATAGATAATACAAAAACTGATTTAGCTCTCTTTAAACCAATATCTGCCTGCAGTAGTTTGCCTTTTACTTCAATACTGTTATTAATACTCATCAGCCATTGTCAGTAGTGGCATTAGAAATTACTTATAGAATAAACAACCTTTGTACCTTAGAATAGATAGATGCTTTGTTTCTGTAGACCAACTCCTGCATTAACCTTTTGATTACTAAATTCTCACATTACTCATAGATTTGATACCGTGACTGCTCGGTTCCAGTAGACAATGGATTAAGATCGTTCAATTTACTTATGTAGTTATCAGCCTTCTACTTAGAAATCTATATCTTGTGTTTAGGAGAGATTCTGCAGTTGTATATGTGTGATAAGGTTTTTACAAATGTGTATCATTCAGATATGATTACTGTAAATGTGGAATATTTCGCAGTGTGGAAATTTTTGTGAAGTTCGCGCGGACCGACACTTAATCGAAAATAAAACCACGCGAAATATTTTGTATATTGTGCATGTGAATACAGTTATCCTATCTGTCCACGAAAATTAAAAATGTGCGATTGTGTTTATCTCGGTCAAGCGCAAAAAATTACTTGCGCGAAAATTTCCATTTTTACAGTACTTACCTGTAGGACCTGTCATCATCTGAGAGACATGACTCAGGTTTGAACCTGGGTCTGATCCTCAGAGTCAATTTGTAGGCAAAGACAAAGAACTGAATGCAGATGTTAACCACTAGACCAACTCCTTCATGTTGTTGTTTGTTGTTTGACATACCATAGTCTTCCTCAAGGCTGATTTTGCAGAGAGTTATGTGGCAATATAAGAAAAGAGAATGATTCTGGTAATCTAAATTTATGCTTTGTGTACTGCTGATTATGTCCAGAAAATTACGTTAAGGTTATGGAAAAAACTGAGTGAGAATGTGAACATGCTGTCTGAATTAGAAAAAAAATATAATTTCCTATTGATGATGCACTCTAATAGCTGGTCAATTAATTTTTTAGCTTTCAAACTAATTATAATTTCCTATTGATAATGCACTCTAAAAGCTGGTCAATTAATTTTCTAGCTTTCAAACTAATCCTAATTCCAACTCCATGAAACTATACATTATTGTACATTATTACCTGAATGAGGCAATTTGCAGGCAAGATATAAGTGCGTATTTTGTCTGTCTAATTGATTCACTCAACAGAAAATACGTCACAATGGTTCAGCCAGGGCTCAGCTGCATGACTAGGGTAATAATATTCATATTCCCCTCCTCCGCGAAATTTGTCATTTTCCTATTGCGCATGTGTACTAAATTATCGGTCCATAATATCCATATTCCACCTTTCTTGTATAAGTGTGCATTAAGCATAGTGCAAACGCGCAGTATTGTGTACGCGATAGAGGTTAAAAACAATGGATACGCGAGGTAACCATTTACGTCACAATCGCTTAGCCAGGATTACATACCTGCCTGAATAAGCTTAAATCTGAATAAGCTGAAAGCTGACAGGCAATTAGCAGACATGTTTGTCATTGCTACAAAATGAAATGCTTGAATCATGCATCATCCTATAGCTGTAGGTAATAATAATTATATTGACTGGCTCTACTTTCGGGGAATATCGAAAATGTTGCCCTTAAAAGATCCATATTGCCCTCATCTTCGACTCGGGACAATATGATTAATTTTGCGGGCAACATTTTCGATATTCCCCTCAAGGCCAGTCAATATAATATTATTATTTCGAGAGGTGAATCGCGTGGCTCAGTGGGACTTATTAGGTACATGTAATTTTCTCTTGATTACTTGATTATACTACTACCCATTGTGCTATGTATACAGGTTCCGCAAAATTGGAGTGCAGCGCACTATGAATAAAGAGGTGGAGAATTCTCTAGCTGAAAGAAAGAAGGCAGGTGTGAAACTCTCTATGGAGGTGAACAAAGGCAAGACTGGTAAAAAACACAACTATGAAATGAAGGCTGTCAGGCTCTTCTTTGAGGTATACATCGAGACAATGGAATCATCTAACGTATTTGATAAATACCTAACTCCAGTCACATCTTCTGCAGTGTATGATAAGAGTGAGTACAAATTATATATTCATGAAAGTAGTATTTAAAGGTGACAGATTCTCACAGAAATTAAACAAAACATACTCCAAATATTATGAATACTACAAATTGTAAAATCTGCTTAGTAGCAATTTTTGTAAAATGGGGAAGAAAGGAAGACGAAGAAAGCAAGCTACATAATATGGTGGTCATGATATATTATTACATTTTTTCCCTACCTCTCCTTCTGAATGATTCATGTATTGAACAGTAGACATATCATTTTGCATAAAGCCTTTCTGACCTTACACAGGAAGCTAACATTTCTTGGAAAACAGGAGAACGATATTATTCACAAAAGCCCCAGTGGAAATGACAGACATACATTATGTCAAAACATTTGCTTCAAAATTGTTTGGCAAGGAAAGGGGAATTTTTTAAAATTTGGTTTTGGCCCACAGCCATGCTGCTGGTGCACATGATATGTTTTTAAAAGCCATTGTTCAAAGTCATGGTTATATTTTCTGTTTTAGCAAATTTCTCATTTATAAATGTCCTTAGAATTTTATTCCAAGCTGTACATTGTATATTAACTTCTACTGGTCAACAAGGTTAATAACCTGTTCCACAAACCAGATTGTGAACAAAAAGTTTTCAGTCACAATGCTTGTATGCATTAATATTTGATAATGATTCAAACTTTTATTTCATATCTAGCTGCGTAATTTGTTTAAAATATTTTTGTACAAAAATTGTGAACAGCAGTAAAATGATTGAAAAATGAATTCAGTCTTGTAATTTAATGATTTGCATGTTCAGCTGTCATTTGTAATTTTAATATATAATCACATTATTGTTTAGCCCAGAGATCATAATAATGATGATGATGTGATTTTGTTTTGTAGAGGATACAGTTCTATCCATCTGTCGTGTCAACATCAGCACTGGCAGTGTGGAAGGAGGCGATGAACTCTTCATTCTGTGTGAAAAAGTTCAATCAGGTTTGTTTTCTTTCACTTAACTCTCTATCTATTTACACTCTCAGAGAAAATATTTCATTTTTGTTCTTGTGTTTATGCTTCATACCCTACCTGATTTTAGGTATTGTTTTAAGTGAACCACCCTTTATTCATTTAAAAACTTACGTGGTTAGATATTTATATTACATACTTTGTTTGTTGATAATTGTCTTCAAGATAAAAGCGTGTAAAACATGGCAGTCTTGGATACTGCATGAAAAGTAAGACAGTGCAGAAGTACCTTGAAATTGAAACAAGAAGGAATTTATCAAAAATAAATGTTATTGATAATGAAAGCAACAGTCATGCTTAATGTTCTCAAGAATAGATTCATTCCATGTATTTATAATGAATAGTCATTACATATTACTTATTGTTGATGCTTCCAGAACTTTCCATTTCACATCAAGTGAATTAAGTGATTCAGTTTTGAGATGTCCATGCTACTTTGAAGCATTTATTATTGACTAGAGTTCTTGATGTTGATTACAGATGATATCAAGGTGAAGTTCCACGGACAAGACCCTGATACCCACCAAACCTGGACAGCATTTGGGGACTTTAGTCCACCTGATGTCCACAGACAGGTAATCAATATGAAGTATGAAGTGTTGGGTTGACACATCATGTTGAATTGAATTGAAATGGAATTTTATTGTACTAAAAAACACTTTCGCAACCATGGAGCTGAATTACAGTAGGATTCACAATTCACGTATATGTATATAAAAGACATCAATGACAAATTACAGCAAACATCAACAATTCATTGAAATCCGAATAAGATGATGATAGAGGAGAGGTGAGTTGACGATAGATAGATATACATGAACATAAAGGGGACAGGATAGGTGAACAATTACATGGTAGAACAAGTGGAACCTTCATAATGATAGTAATGAGGATAATCATAAAAAAGGGTAGAAGTAATAATAAGAAACAAGTAATTGGTATTTGAGACCTTTACTAAATCTCCAGTAGGATTTGTTAGATGTGTTTGGCAAGTTTTCGAAAAGATTCCCATTAAGATTTGTATCTACCAATGAAAAAGTATTTGACAAATCATTACTGTTCATCTTGAAACATATATTTCAGTTGAAATATCCCTACAATTTAATAAAATACTTATAGAAATTAGATACACACATATTGTGAGATAATCAAACAACTTAAAATGATATATAAAAAGGTGGTCATTATCATTATGGTCATCATCTTGAATGAAAAGGAAATGTCTGAGTAGTTCATACCAAGATGGCTAGAAATTAGTTGGATTTCACTTTGTAACCATGTGAAGAATTTACTAGAATCAAACTTTTTGATATTCAGTCATTTGATCACATCTTCTAAACCAGGAAACCTGCCATCTAGATGATTATCTTCCTATTCTCCTTGCATGGTTTTTAAAAATGTACTTAATCAAGAATTGTTCACCATTTATACCTTTAGTTTACATATTTTGTTCTTGTTAGTATCATCTAAAGACATTGTCTTTTCCTTCCTGGAACATGATATCAACATTCATTTTTATTTTCTTGATTGTTTTCCTCACCAGTATGCCATTGTTTGCAAAACTCCTAAGTTTGTGAATCAGAAAATCAAAGCTGCAGTCAAAGTCTTCTTCCACCTGTACCGACCTTCAGATGATGAGTCAAGCGCAGATATGCCATTCATCTACAAGCCACGAGAGTCTGTTAATGGTAAATATATTGAATCTCTAGCTCGAATTCACAGAGAATTTTCTCTGAACCCATGATTGAAACTTTCATCATAATTATAATATGCACATGCCTCATTTGCACATGGAAAGGCTCATATATGCCTGTTTATACTTTCTTTATTTGTAGGAAAGATCCTTCTGGGATCGTTATGAAAAACTGACTCACAATTTATAACTTATCCGTGAAAACAGAATGTAGTTGTTGCAAAGTGTAAGCTATTGCTTTGAAGTTTTTTTTGGTTTTTTTTAAATTCTGATGATATGCGTATACTATGTTAATCACAAGTTTTTAGCTGTCCATGCTTGTATTTCTTGATATCTGTTCATGTAGTTGCCAATAGTTGTAAAAAAAAAAAAGAGAAAAAAAAGAGAGTCATTATTTATACTGGAGTAGTAAAGACACTTGCAAATGTGTTGTGTTGCTCATTTGGTGTTTAAATGTTGCATTTATTTGTTGATTTTTTAAAACTTTCTGTAAACAGGTTTCAGAGATATTGAGAAGAAGAAGAGAAAGTTTTCACATGAGGGTACT
Source organism: Echinometra lucunter (assembly GCA_029962745.1). Classification (NCBI taxonomy): domain Eukaryota; kingdom Metazoa; phylum Echinodermata; class Echinoidea; order Camarodonta; family Echinometridae; genus Echinometra; species Echinometra lucunter. Next base: position 6,128,315 of record CM057152.1, on the reverse strand, counting down.
GATAAGTACAACAAGTACTTCACTAACAGTGGTCAGCCAGTGAAGAGTAAGTCCTTAGTCTCATTGCTTGTTATTGCAGGATGAATTATATTTTTAATTTGAGAAATGTCTGTTTCAGTATTGCTGTTTTGTCTTCCAGCTTCCGTTCATTATTTTTTTCACTGCATTGCTTTTCACAGGAAGTCTTTATACATATTAGTGCTGATTTGTTGATGACGATGCAATTCATCCTACATTAGATGATGTAATGTGCAATGATTTTGTTTCGGATTTTATTACCAAATATATGCCATGTTATATTTATTGAATTCATTTAGTCATTCAATTATTTTTCTGAAAGAATTTACTTGTGATTGAAAGAATATGATCTTTCTTTGATCACTTCTAGCTGAGACCCTTGGAGCCAGTGCCCAATCGTGCAGTGGTGCTCCAGTGAGTAACCCTGTTTCTAGTGCTTCATCCACCCTCACACTAACACCAGTTACCATGGCGATGGCTTCATCAGATACCAAGAGTATGACCAATCGCAAGTTGAGACAACATCTCATGAGAGGTACAGGAAAATTTTGTGAATCTTGGAATATGCTCTGTTTATTGAAAATTTAGTATGATGCTTTAATTTTTTTCCTTTCTATTTTGATATGAAAACAAGCATCATTAGTTGTAGAGCAAATCAAGTGCACAACTGATTTATGATTTGATTTGAAACATAAAACTTTATTTGTGTGACTTTTTGTGATTGTAGTATGGAATGACTTATTGAGTAAAAATTTATGTTTAAAACATATATTGGAAAAAGTAGAGGTGTTGAAGTGAATAACACTGCTTTGAATGCAAATTAGTTGCAATCATTCTTGTTTAGGGAACAGAATTAATGATAGCAAGTGTTTCTTTTTTCTTTATTTCAGAAAACCCATCCCTTGGTGTGAGTGAATCTCACTCTCTCCTGCTTGGTAGTGCCACATATCCTGGTGGGACAGCACAGGTGCAGGATACCAACCATCCAGTAACGTACACCAGCGAGGCTCACATGAGCTCTGGTACAATGATACAGCAGCAGCAGCAGCAGCAGCAGCAGCCAGTCAGTACTGATCAAGGCACATTTGACATCCCAGCTCAAGCCTTTCTCATGTCATTGGCTACCAACCAACAGTTAGAGGGAGAGCAAATGGAGGAGGATGATGAGAGAAAAAACAGCTTTCAGAGAATCCTGGCTGATCTCAAGTCTGTGGAGGGGCCGGGAGGAGCTGTTGGAGGAACCGAGCGTGTCATCGTGGAAAGCGTACCTGGCAGCATACTGAATGATATTCAGTTTAGTGACCTAGAAACGGTAGATATCGGAGCATTTGAGGCTGTCACAGCGACATCTTTTGAGAGTAATCTGGTGTTTAGCACATGTGATGGCTCTGTTATTGACATGAACAATACCAGTAATAGCAACAACAATCAGAACTCTAATCCAATGGGATAACAACAACAGTCAGAACTCTAATCCAATGGGATAACAAGATGAAGTAGCAGTCTCATTGCATTTTAAGCAGATACTGTAGAAGGGAGGTTAGATATGTGATACAAAATGTTAATATTGTATATAGTGTATAAATCATTGTGTTGCATGGAGGAGGTCTTCTACTGAGAAGTTAGTAACCTTTTTGTGAATGCATAGATACTGAGAATGAGTTAGATGTCTGTGAGTTATTGAAATACCTGACATAAAGTTGGAGGTATTTGACAGATCATTGAGACTGCTGTAATTTTTCTCCAGCAACAGTTTTTGTCATTTCTCAGCAGCTTTAGTGATAAAAAGCCACTGGCTGGAAAGCAAATTTCAAGGGCATTTAGAGATTAGTGTTGGAGGGGTCATTATGTAAATAGTTTCATCAGTATTGTAGTTTTTATCCATCATGAATGATGCCTGTTGTTTGATTAGGGCTTTGACATTTATGCCATGTCTTATTGCTTTGGAGGATGGCTATATCACATTTGAGAATGATGTTTTCTCTTTTTGCATGTATGCTTGTGATAAAGCTGTTACCGCAAAAAAAAAAGAATAAAAGGGGGAAAAAAAAAGAAGAAATTCCTAAGGCTCTCTTGTATATATGAATTACTCTTTTAAAATGTTTTCATGTTGTGAACTGCCATTCTTACCAAATGTCAATTGTCAACCTCTTCCTTATTTCAATCATTGTAAGAAATCATTTTGCATCATCAAAATACATGTTTTTCTGGGAATCATGTATCAATGTGATTTGAGTAGACAGTTATCTTCATACGTTCATTAATGATGTTAATGTTGGTTAGTTTTGTTTTGTACTTTTGTTTGATACATACCAAACACTCATTACAAATCAACACTGTTAATGAAGCATTGTAAATAGATGTATTTACTACAATTGGTAGTGTCTCTTTATGATCAGAAACATTGTCACTTGTATTTCTAAGCTGAAACTACACATGTAGTGATTTGATTTCTTTGTTTATACATGTTGCTGCTGTTAGTATGTTGTGATGTTTTAACCATTTATTTGCACATGGCTGTAGAATTTGGAGTGAAAGGTGATCAGATGAAAAAGTATGTAAAACAGTTATGCGAAAGCAAGGCTTTGGATGACAGTATTGTATTTCGTAGTCATTCTTCTAGCAGTGCATCTTTCTTGCTTTCAAAATCTGCAGTTGCTTTGAGTACTTTTTAGTGGCATTTACATTGAAATGTCGCTTTAGCTTTTATGTGTGCTTCATGTTGAAGATATAAGAGAAAGTTTCCAAGAAAGTGATTTTGAAATGTAAATGCTTATATTTTCTGATATCTTCTGTTCACTTTGCATACATGTAGTCAAGAGTGTAAAAAGGCTTCTGCTCCAGGTTTGCTTAGTGTATACTGTGAAATAAATTGAAAACTTACACTGAATTTTTATTTTTGCAAAAAAAAAAATTACCTGTGAAAACAACTGTCATAAATTTGAGAAAGTTTTGGGGTTTTTTGCTGCATGTACATTTTTCTTATCTTGAGTACTAAATACTGGCAGCAGATTGAGAACTGTGGGAATTATTGGATTGTAAATAGAACATAATTTGGTTATTTTCCTTTGTTGTTGTTATTCAACTAGTGTACATTTTTCTTACGTAGTATTTGTCTGATTTCTGGTGATTGAAATTGTCCCTTTATTAAGATTCGTCAAACAGTCCTGTTGAGTGTTCTTTTCACATGAAAGCTTAGTTTGAACTTTTAAACTTCTAAAATTTGAAAAGTGGAAACTTCTGTACATGGTATATCATTATCTGCAGCAGAATCTGAGCTGTGGTTTTGTATTCCCCTTGTCTTTGGTGCAAACATAGCAAAAAGGATAATATTTCTGATATTCTCCCTTTTCGTGAAAGCCTGAGGACTTTTACGTAATATAAAATCGGACAATATTACCTTTTATGTTCCATCAAACATATGGGAACTTGGTGATCAGCTACTTTTGCAGCTCAGAGGATCGATCGCTGATGCAGTATATGCAGCAAGCGTGAGAGTGAGCTGGCATGCTGTGGTGGAAATTCGAATTTTTTTGTCAGCAAAACTAGATTTGCCGATTTTGATGAAAGGGAATTCAATGAAATTCTTTGAAACCTTTATTGCACTATCTAGTGGGTACATAATATGGTACATTCATGAGTAACAATACTTATGTGATATAGGTATTTGATATGAATAATGATAAAAATATTGACTGGTTCCTACTTTGGAGAGATCATATATTGCCTCATTAGATCCATACTGCCCTTTTCTTGACTGGCAATGTGAATCCAGTTTAGGCAATATATGTTATATCACCCCCTAGACCAGTCAATGTTCTGTAATTATTTGCAGTGTACAGTGTATTGTAGATTGATGCCAAACATTGCTGTTTATCTTTGCTTGTCTGTACATACAATGTATATACTCTCCTTGATATTTTTCTTCAAAGAGTGATATAATTGTCATTCATACCATTTTTATCATAATTACCTTCTAAAGGAAAACTTTTTTTAATCATCATCTGCAGTTATGTTTTGTTGTTGTTGTTTTTTTTTGGTGGTATGTCCTTTGAATCGGGATAAATAGTGTGGATTAAAGGGAAAATTCAAAGTTCCTAATAAGCTATATGCAGATGTGATGCTGCTTCATCTACAAGTTATCTGTGGAGCATCATGAAATTACTAACCCTGCAAGGGACTAAGAATGATGGGGAAATGTAATTGATCAATGTCAGACAGAGAAAGAAACGTAAAAAGGGAGAAAATTCTGTATAGTAGCAATAAATGCAGGCAGTGGTGATTGATATGAGCTATATAAAAGAAGATAGCATTCCAATGATTATTTTATCTTTTCAGTGCTACTCACTGTATTTTAGTTTGCAAGCTTCAGAGAGCTCATTCAAATAGTTCTTGTAGTAGAGATTTGTTTTTCTATAGTTTGATGCATAACTTTATCTGTATTGTTTTATTTGCATATATTATTATTACTCCAAGCGAGTATAAAAATGTGAATATAAATTACCTGAATAATCTTCATATTATGAAGTAGAGTATCATTCTAGATTTTATACATGAAATACTTGCTTTGTTTGTTGTTTTGTAGAGGGGGAAAGTTTACTGCTGAGTAAACTGCTCAACTTTTCCACAGTGTAGAGTAGCGGATATTATAAGCTGGCTAGGCTTTTCATAGGCCTTCCATGTTTTATCCAAATTCTTGAAAATAAAGGGGTGTTGGATGAATTTGATATGAAAACCCAGGGTTCATACGTGTCAGGGAATTTCTGGAAAGTCAGGGAATTGGAAATTCTTTTTTCCAGAAGCAAAAAGTCAGGGAAAGTCAGGGAATTTGTCAATTTCTTCTGGAAAGTCATGGAAAATCATTTATTCGAGATATTTTTCATGTTAATAAATTTGCGCTCCGGCCAGCCCTGCATTCATGGCACTCAGATCAGCTTTGAAACTCTTTTAATCAGTGCACTTCTTATGTAAGTTTTGCATCACATGTGATCGATGAGTCATGGAAATTTGCATTTTTCTGCCCTGGAAAGTCATGGAAAGTCATGGAATTTTGAAAATGTATAAGTGTATGAGCCCTGAAACCTATTTTCTTTTTTTTTTTCATTGTTGATCTTAGCAAGAAAACAGTTTTGAGCATGGTCTTTGGATACACGATGGCAGTGCAGTATTGAAATACATGATGTGCATTGTCTGCATTCTCGCCTTGAAACTTGATTACTAAGCCAAACTGATAGGCTTTCATCAAAGGTATTTTTATAACAACAGAGATTTTTTTTTTTTTTTTTTTTGCATGAGGGTGGAATTGCTTTGAAGAGATGTCAGATTTGGTGGGTCATGATGAATAAAAGAATCCCTAAAATGAAGTGTAATGAGTCTATTGTCAAATCCAACTTGTGCGGGAGTGGAGAGAAATATGAATGAAAAACCAGCAAGGGATATTGTTACCACATGGGGAATATTTCAGTTGAGCATTCATTGTACATTGTTTTGCATACATTGTTCATAGATATATAGGAGCATGTGCTGTGAGTGATTTGGAAATTAAAATGAAAACATAAATGCTGAGAACCTAGTTGTTTTCATACTTTAGGTTGAATTGACTATCATAGTACCAGAGCTGCCAAGTCTCCCTGATTGTCACGGAAACTCCCTGAAAATTGACTGATTTTAGAGTGAAAAACTACAGATTTTCAACATCTCCCTGATTCATACATTGATTACCTCCATTGGATTGTGTGTAATAGAGAAAGATCTCCCTGATTTCTCAGTAAATTCTCCCTGAATGGTGAATATTAGAGTTGGCAGCTCTGATAGTACAAGAGACGGTCAGCCTAGTCTAAAGGTTTCAAGTATGAAAGAGATGGAGAGAGGAGAAAAAGGGGAAGGAGAGAGGTAGAGGTAGAGAGAGAGAGAGAGAGAGAGAGAGAAGAGAGAGAGAGAGAGAGAGAGAGAGAAAGAGAGAGAAAGAAAAAAGGAATCTTCAAGTAGAAAGATGGAGAGAGGAGAAAAAGGGGAAGGAGAGAGAAAGAGAAAAAGAGGGGAAAAAAGAAGTTTCAAGTAAAAAGAGATGGAGAGAGAAGAAAAGGGGAAGGAGAGAGATAGAAAGAGAGAGAAAAAGATGGGGAAGGAAATTAAGAGGAAGTTTCAAGTAGAAAGAGATGGAGAGAGAAGAAATGGGGGAAGGAGAGAGGTAGAAAGAGAGAGAAAAAGATGGGGAAGGAACAGAAAGGAAGTTTCAAGTAGAAAGAGATGGAGAGAGGAGAAAAAGGGAAGGTGAGAGGTAGAAAGAGAGAGAGAGAGAGAAAAACAAGGTAGGGAAGGACAATAAAGAGGAAGTTGCAAGTAGAAAGAGATGGAGAGAAGAAATAAAGGGGAAAGAGAGAGAAAGAAAAAATAAAAGAAGGAAGGAAACGAAAGAGGAAGTTGCAAGTAGAAAGAGATGGAGAGAAGAGAAAAAGGGGAAAGAGAGAGAAAGAGAAAAATAACAGAAGGAAGGAAACGAAAGAGGAAGTGGCAAGTAGAAAGAGATGGAGAGAAGAGAAAAAGGGGAAAGAGAGAGAAATAGAAAAATAACAGAAGGAAGGAAACGAAAGAGGAAGTGGCAAGTAGAAAGAGATGGAGAGAAGAGAAAAAGGGGAGAGAGAGAGAAAGAGAAAAATAACAGAAGGAAGGAAACGAAAGAGCTAGAAGTGGCAAGTAGAAAGAGATGGAGAGAAGAGAAAAAGGGGAAAGAGAAAGAAAGAGAAAAATAACAGAAGGAAGGAAACGAAAGAGGAAGTGGCAAGTAGAAAGAGATGGAGAGAAGAGAAAAAAGGGAAGAGAGAGAAAGAGAAAAAAAAGAAGGAAGGAAACGAAAGAGGAAGTTGCAAGTAGAAAGAGATGGAGAGGGGAGAAAAAGGGGGAAGAGGGAGTTAGAAAGAGAGGGGGAAAAAGGGAAGGAAAAGAAACATTAAGAGAGACGGAGGGCAGGGCTGGTCAAGAGAGAGGGAGAAAGAGTTGGGTTTTTTTTTCTAGAAACAATAGGGATAGAAGCTCCAAAACATCCGCTAATCCTGATGTGCATCCACATAATCCCACATGAACTGTGTTGATCCCATCAAATGTTATAGCCATTATTCCAGAGTTTGGCACTAATTACTCTATAACTGTGGGTGATGAAATTTCTTGGAAACTAATATGTTACATAATTTTGAAAGAAACTTTTAAGTACAGAAGGATTTAGTTTCAAGTCGAAGTAGGAATATACCGTACCAAATATCATCATGCATGCATGAAAAAGCTCTCGATCTCTCTGAGATTACATCAAAGACATTAAATTACAAGACAAATTACTCTCGCTTACTTCCGTAGTACATTTCGGTAAGGTAAATGATGTGCTAAAAACGGACTCGGAAAAATGCGCCCGCCATAACGTGTGAAAAGATGTCTCATTTCTTCTTGATATTTTATATCTAAAAATATGTTTTTGAAGTCTGATTTTTGCACGAACGGAAGGATGGATAGTTCAAAAAACATTTCATAAAACTTTATTTTCAATAAATGGCATTATAAATCCCCAGGATCATGCCTGCCTTTTCCTGCCAGGGATAACAAAACAGGGATTTTAAGATTGATCATAGTTCCCCTATAATTATACTACTTTGAATTTATTTCAAATGTGATTTAAGACTTTAGAGAAGATTAGTAAAGGCTCAAAAAATTCAGAGACCACCCATAAATTTCGGGAACTATGCATGCTTTTGACCTTTCGAGCTGCCATAGGCTAACACGCAAAAACAAAGATTTTGAAAATTCCCCTAAAGTTTATTTGAATTTACGGAAAAAGTGATTTACATGAAATTTCAAACTCTGAAAATGTAAAATTAATGATCGATGAGTAAAATAGACCCCCATAAATCCTGGGGATATGCATATTATTTACCCACTGTCTCGCCTGCCATAGGTTTACACGCGAAAACAAGCAATTCAATGATTAAAATTCCCCTATTACTACTTTGAATTTATTTCAGATGTGATTTACATGTAATTTGAGACTGGAAAAGATTAGTAAAGACTCCAAAAAATTCAAAGACCACCCATAAATTTCGAGGACTATGCATGCTTTTGACCCTCTAGCTGCCATAGCCTGTGTATTAACCGGGTTAATATACACAAAAACAGGAAATTTGACAATTTTCCCTATATGCATTTATTCAATTATGGAAAAGGTGATTCACATGAAATTTCGAACTCTGAAAAATATAACTGAGCCTCGATGAGTCCAGTAGACCCCCATAAATCCCCGGGAATATGCATCAGTGGCGGATCAAGGAATTTGAAGGGGTGGCGCCAGCGGCGAGGGTGTGGGGGGGGGGGGGTATCCCCCTCCCACGGTAAGGACTTTTTCAAGATATCATGTGCGAAAGTCACATTTTATGAGCACTTCTAGAGAAACAGCTCTAACTCAACCATTGTCTGTGAATAAATGACATACCGGGAATGGGCTGTTTGTAAGAAAAATTATATACCTTTAAATTTGATTAATTCTTAATATTCAAAATACGGTCGGCGTCATTTCATTCAAATATTCACATTGAACAATGCAGTCAGTCAAATTTAAGCAGATCTATTGATATTGAATGCAGGGGCAGCGCTACATTTTTCACAGTGGCGGCGATTTCATGTAACGAGTGGGGGAGGGGCAGAAACACCGTAGGTCAATCTGTTTCGAGAAGTGGAAGGGGGATGATTGTTATTATGCGAGCGAGTAAAGCGAGCAAGCTAAAAAATAACCCCCCGAAATTATGACAGAAGCCTTGTTTTGCCATCAAAATACACTCTAGGCCTAGTGGTTGGCCTAAATATTATGGTCACCTGACTCAAAATAGAAAAAAAAAGTTTAAAAATCGAGGGGGGGGGGGGGAGATCCCCCTGAAATAATCGTCCCCATGCCCCCACCCCCCCCCCCCCCCGGGATCGCCGCCCATGATTTTTCAAGTGAAGTAAAAAAATAAATAAAAAATAAAAAAAAGGAGAAAAAGAAGACAAGAGAGGAGGAAGAAGAAAGAAGAAGGTGGGGAAAGAGAGGCCTGAGGCTTGCAACCAGCTTTGGGTTATCTTGCCCCCCTACCAAAATACCCCGGTGCTGCCCCTGATTGATACTGAGGCCGGCCTATTTCACAAAGACTTAATTGACATCAAATCAAATTAGTATAGTGTAATGTGGGTGCCTTGGCCAATATTATAACTACCAGACCAAAATGCCTCCTTTTAAGACTTTTCCATTCAGTTACATCAAATGTAATCACATAAAGAGAGAATGAGAAACATCAGTGTTTATTAATTAACAAAGAAAAAAAAAGAAAGAAAGAAATGAAATAACTCTCCAGGGCCCCGTATGCCCGTAACACAAAGCTTAGCGATTGATCGTACAATATTTTTTGCGATTGATTGCACATAGTGGTCAATGCAATCAGTCGCAAAGATCAATCATACGATCAACCCGACGATCAATTGCTAAGCTTTGTGTTACGGGGCCAAGGTATTTATTTTCTATCCAGGATTGAACATACGTAGCACTGTGCTACTTATAAAATTCATGAAAACTGAAAATATGGGAAAACGCCAATTCGCCAAAATTTATTGCCATACCAGCATACCTTAATCGCTTGTTACGTCTCGGAGTAGATTAAGGAGGCACAACACATAGAATTACATGTTCTCCAGATTTAAATATGAATATGGCACAGCACTGGTTACTGGACAGGAAAGCGGAGGGAGAGTTGGGTCTGCATCATGCCTGTAGTACACTCGTGGATCGTGAAATAAACAGTACCTGAACTTTCCTAAAACTTTTAGCCTCGTTACCACTCTAAATTCGCGCTTTATCATAAGTAAAACCTTGAAGTGAGGGGAGGGGCCGGGGGAGGGGCACTTTTACAATAAAATGTGGTCTGTTACTATTAAGAAAAATTATGAAAAGCCCTCGTCATATTCAAGATGAGACGAAGAGTAAAAAAAATCATACTACAGACAAATTATAGAGGGGGCGCGCGCCCTTGGCGCCCCTGCCTGGATCACTAACTAGAAATACGTATTTCTAGTTCAGTGGCCTGGATCCGCCACTGTGCATGCTTTTGACCAATTTTTGTAATACCGGTACGACACGTGGAACCGTTTGCTTGTTGTTATCGATGACGTGATTATGGGGGGTGTAAAAAGTACCATGTACGCGTGCTTTATTTCGGTACTGAGACTGCTTGGTAATTAATGTTCTTTGATTGCATCATATCATTGGATCTCAGTACCGGTTTACTCTAGAGAACTGCTTCATTGGGGAACTAACATTTACGTTAGAATTACATTACAGTTTGGAAGCGTAGGCTGTAGCTGAAGCATGTGCATATGCATGTAAGATTAATTGACAACTGCTTTTCGACTTACTTAAAGGTTCTTCTTAAGTATTTCGGTAATCATTTTTTGTAAATTTATTGAATTTTGCATTCCTCCGAATTGGCATGCACTGCAGTGCCAGTGGCTGTTTAGCTACTCATGCTTTTGCCGGCCTGCCAGGCGCGCTGGCGGGCAGCGTCTTCACTGCATGGCACTGCCACCCGTTTATCACTCAGTATGGAACCGTACCTAGCTCTTCGTGTTTTTATTCTGATATTTCACGCAGAGCTTAAGTTCTCTGCCATTTGCCCTTGTGGAGTCTGATATCAACAAAGAAATATTATGCCTCCAAATAAATCACACTTTCTTGTGCCCGGTTATACAGCCCGGCCCTGCAAAGCCAAAGACAAAGTGCAAACTACCAGTTCGCCAGTGGACCAGTGGCAGTAGTAGTAGTAGTAGATCTACTTAACATTTAGTAGATCTAACTTAGCTTAAGAAAGCTTAAGTGGCTGCTTCGACTCTTGACGCATTTGTGTCAAGGGTCAGCAAGTAACCAATCATCATTGGGCATCTTTTTAAAAAGGCAGTGTATACAGCCACACGCGTGTGGTATCCACAGCATCGACATGAGGATACAGGCTACAGCCACACTCGTCTGAATTCCCACTTGAAGTCTTTGCCGCGATAGCTATCACTAGTGTGCATGTACTTGTGCACTGCACAAGCGATGTGTATTCAAGCGATGGTATGACTGTTGCGACTTGGTCAGCGAGCAGGTGATAATATAGTAACAATATTGTTTGTATTTCAGTGAATTTCAAGAGATAAAACCTTCGTGATGATGCAAGTTTTGGGGTTTGGCAACACACTGTCGCATGAATTTACACATCGCTTGTGCAGTGCATACATACACACTAGATATTGTTGTTGCGGCGCAGAGTATAAGTGGGAATTCAGACGAGTGTGGCTGTATCCTCATGTCGATGCTGTGGATACAACCACACGCGTGTGGCTGTATACACTGCCTTTTAAAAAAATTACAAAAAACAAAAAAACATGACTTGTAAATAGCAACTGAATGGAATGATGCAGGACGGGTCAAGTTAGGTCTTCATCCTTTGTGCCATAATAATTAACCTATTGATTGTGGGCGTCTTCGGCAAGACAAGACAAGAAAAAATTAAGGAAGCTCTGCATGTTTTTATTCTGATATTTCATGCAGAGCTTAATTCCTCTGCTATTTGCCCCTGTGGAGGCTGATTTCAACAAAGAAATATTGTGCCTCCAAATCACACTGTCTCATGCTCGGTTAGCCCTGCAAACTACCTTCGAAGTTCGCCAGTGGACCATCTAACTGTGATATTAGAACCTAAACTTTATTTTTCAAACTCATAATATGGACTTTTGATTGATGTGAGACCCTCCCTTCTTGGCAATTTCGCCACGTGATTAATTTCCATTTCAATAGAAGGTAGGGTCTCGTATCAATCAAAAGTCCATATTTTGAGTTTGAAAAATAAAGTTTAGGTTCTAATATGGTTATGTACTTCATGATAATGCCATTAATTATGTAAAACTAGATCTTTAAGTGGGCAGTGTACATGTTACTATTTATACTGTAGACCCAAGTATAATCGTGATCATTGAACTTCTTACCAACCACGTCTTTTAACCAACCCCTCTGTAAAAACAAAATACTGTAAACCTTTGGAATTATGAGCACACTGTATATCAAAGGGTCATTACATTTGATGTGTTGACTTATCGACATCTGCTTGTCGCCCAGTGCACAACCGTGTATCATGCATGCTTGCGCGTCAAGAGAAATACACGCACAACCAATCTGCAGTTATCAACTTCATTATTTCACCTGTATATAAATATAATTATATATGCAACTAACTGCCTTGATATTTTATGGAAGATGAAAGTGCAAGCAGAATCATTCAATATGATTATTTGCAGTTACTCATTTTTATCTCAGTTTTCTAATTACTTTGAATGAAAAATCAGAAGGTCAAAATTTGCAAGGTTCAGCAATTGTCCTATCACAAAATACTGTAGATTCATGACTTCATAGTCAGTGAACTTTATGAAGCAGTATTTTCTCTGTGGTGTATGTCAGTAACTTTTCAAGACATTTCATTACAAAGCTTTTCTCTCTAGGATGGGAAATTGTTGAATGTCCATTATATAGGCAACAGGCATCATACTAGATTTTAGGTGCTGAAGCTCAAGAAGAAGAATAATTAGCATTTAGGTTTCAGTCGTGCAGGCCATCATGCTGTTGCCTTTGCACCTGGTTAAGGTTTTCTGTTTATTTAGTTTAAGTGTAGAATACTATCAATTTTTAATACAGTGGAACCTCGTTATAAAGAACACTGTTATAACAAACTCTCGTTATAACGAGGTAATTTTTGATATAAAGAGGTAATTTCCTTGGTCTGGAGGAGTTTGTTATAACGAGGTTCGCTTGTACTATCAATTTAAGCATTGGCTGTGCTAATTAGCTCTTTGTAGAATTAATTTTCTGTTAAATACTGTATGTTATATGTCAGGAAAAAGTTGAAGCGATGAGGACTATCTAAAGAAATAATTTCAGAATCCACATCAGTCAGAAATCAAATGTTACCATACCATTCCAGAAACAAGAAATTCCTGATCGATTGCATTTTGCATGATCAGTGTATAATATATTTTGCTCATTTTTTCATTCTTCTTTTTTAAGGTCTCTGGAACATCCAAGGCAAAACGACTAAAGCTTCATACCAGTCCATCTAAAACTGTAGGGTGCCTGGTGAACTATTCACTTCAGATCAACTTGGTGCTCTATACCCATCATGTTGCAAGTACTTTTAGCAGGGCTGCGTTCATACGCACCATGGATTACGCTTCCATTTGCAATAGTGGTAGGAGCTGTTGGTTTTACTGTGGAGAGAACAATACATGGAGGCAAAGCTGAGCCTGTACGTCTCAAGAGTGTAGCAGAGGAACGAGATGAAAGACAGCTAGCTGAGTCTGTGAATCAAGACTGTACCAATGTAGCTAGTCTGAAGGAAAAGAAAGGAATTCCTAAGTCTGTATTAGAGAGGAATGAAATCAACAGATAATTGGATTTGAGACAGAACTTGACTTTGTGGCCTGCTGAATATCTTGTGCACAATTGAAATGTGTGAAGAGATCTATAGAATGAACAGCATGCCATTTAATGATAATAAGAATAATGATGAAAATATGTTTTGTTTGCCAAGGGTAAACAAGTGAAAGTAAGTGAAAGACATATGAGGATAATGCATAGATCTTCTATCCCTCTGATTATTATGATTTTATTTTCTTTGTAACGGGTGCCTTCTTCAACAATACTATTAAAGTGGTTCTCACTTTGCCATTGAAATAGAGGTGCTTTGTTGCAGTTTAGCAGATGTAAGTAAACAACCGATAGGCCTGAAGGCAATATAATTGCTATTGGCTTGTTACTTCTGATAAAGGGAAATTTGAGTTTTTTTGTCAGTCCCACTACAGCAACAAGGTTGACTGTATTCACTTGATCTAACTCAGAGTGATCATTCATCTAATCACAAAGCACATTAAAAAAATCAATGAATAGCATCATAAAATGTCACTATTCTTATTTTTTTTAATACAGTTCAAGGTACTGACCAGCACTACAGTACAATTGTCTCTGCTAAAAACAATGAAATTAAAAGTCCTTTATGATTGTGCAGATGTACAATGTACATGTATCTAGTTATGGTACTAAACTTCATATTGTTTGGTTCATTTGCATCATGTCATTACCAATACCAGCACAATGGGTGATTTCAAGTACGGTGTTGGAGGCTGGTGTTGGTGTTGTGAGAACACCAACACCAGCCTTAACACTGAACTTGAAATCAGGCTCGTGTTGGGATTGACCTCGCAAGATTTGACAGTATTTCCTGGTATTCAGGGTTGCTTTCTGGTGTTGAATGTCGTCTGCTGAACCGAAGTATCACGGTTCGTGTTGACGATTTACAAGTGATTTCCCCATTCACCAACACCAGCCCCTAGGGATCGGGAAATTCATGATTTCAAGTACAGTGTTGGTGTTGGTGTTGTAATCATACATGTTATTGCTGCTTGTCCCTCGCGGAGCAGCGGCACTCTTTGCTACACCACTCGTGACATGTTGGTGGTTAAACCATTTCGCATTCAAAACAACTGGGAATAATCAAAACCATATATTTTTTTTGGAAGAGTGATAATTTTCCTCTTGGATTCTTCAAATGATTATGCAATTCGAATCCAATAAAATGTAGATTTATTAGAAATTCTGAGGGGAAATGATTTTTATCGTCAAGATTTTTCGCTATAACGTATGACGTCACTCGGTGTTGAGCTATCGATAAGGTGATCGGATCAGATCGGTATCGTCCCTCTAAACTGACCATTGGTGTTGGAGCTCGGTTCAGCATCCTTTCCACGCTCTCAACACCAACACCAACACCGCACATCGAACTTGAAATCACCCAGTGTATACTGCTGCATTTCTTTTTCTAATCCGAATTAATGCTTTTTTATGAAGTGAAATGTTAAACTCTTGATAGAACTTCATTACACATGTGTGTGACAAGTGTCCAGAATTACTCCCAAGTTTTATTCATGAGCTCCATATAATTAAATACATTAGTGATATTAAGGTATAATATAGGGTTGAGAGATATATACATGTAGTTATGAAATACCCTTTTTCCATATGTTGTTTTGAGCGTAAAAAATGCATTTAGATTCATACTTCAGATTTTAAAATGTACCATATCCTGTGTTTGACAGGATTTATGTATTTTGGTTTTAAGAGGGGGCATGAATGCAAAACTCTGAAAATGATTCACTGTTCCAAAAATATGCTATTGGTTTTGGGGCCCTGTTTGTCACACTCTTGTACTGCAGACTGGAGATGTGTGTAGAAGTAGAATCTTGCATGATACTGAATCTGGTATTTGATTCTGCATTATCACATCTTATTCCCCTCCCCCCCCCCCCCAAAAAAAAAAAAAAAAAAAAAAAAATTGAATTCCTAAACATCTTGTTACGTTTACTTGAAATTGAGAGTGTCAAATTTGACACAGAGATTCCCTGAAGACTAATAAATACACATACATGTAAGCTCTGTATTATACATCAGTGATGCAGAGCAATGGGTTTGCTAATATTCTTCATGTTGAGATTGATTATTTAGGAGAAATGTTTAACCCAAATCGATTTATTCTAATAAATCTGCACTTATTACTTTACAAATTCGATACTGTCAAAAGAATATGTATTTTGCAATAAAATTTTGTGTTCAGCAATATATTTTCAGGTTTTGACTTTGCCTTCTGTAAAATTGAACATTCTAATAAATGTGCATTAAATTGTTTGATGGAGGAGGAGGTTGTTACAGTAAGTAGAGATATAAAAAGAGAGTTAGGAGTGTTTCACAGGATGAAGAATATGAAGGAGTTAGAAAGGAGAGAACTAGGGTAAGGTAAAGGGTGCTCAGTTGAATGTAGATTTGAAATAAATATTAGAGATAGAGGATTCACTGCAGATACATGTACATGTATAAGGGCACATGTAGAAGGGTGATTGTGGTGTATGGCATAGATGAAGAGAGTGAAAGGTAAGAATGAGTGGTCATTGTAGTATTGGAGTGGAGAGATAAACTAGGGAGGTCATGTTGTGTACACTGGGTATAATAAAAGATCAAACATTTCTACAGAGAGGAGTTTTTGAAATAATGTAGGAGATACAATAATCTCCATCCTTAGATCATACTTTAAAAAAAACTAAAAAACTAAACTAAAAAAGAAAAAAGATATGCCATAGCTGTGCAGTTGCAGTTTTTTGACTAGATAGAAGTTGTGGTTTTGAGAGTCTGGGGCATGGGGGAGGGGGTGTTATGTATTTGTCATACTAGACTAAGGTGTAGTAAGTTTCTTCTACCTTGTGGGATTTATTCCTAGTAAATGTGCCATAGGAGCGAAAGCTGGAGACACTAATAACTTTTTGAAAACCATAAAGGCATTGTTTTAGTGTATTGTACCAGTACACTACTGTATACAAACGTGGATAATGTCTTCATTTTTATGAAATACTGTAGGTACTCACTGATCAAGATAGCGAGTCTTTACAGGGACAAAGGTGCCACATTATGGTTGAATAAACCCCTAGTGGGATACAAGTAATGATCACTCGTGCTACATTGGCTTCAGATTTCTTTCATTTAAGGTTAGGGCTTCAGTTTTAAAACTGCGTTTTATGGAAATGTAGTTTAGGAATTTGACCAATGTTAGAAATGAACTGTTTTTATGAGGAGTGAGGACAGATGAGCTATTGAAGTGTACCAATCACCTAATAGAAAGAATTTGTGTAGACTTAGTATGTGTGAAATCCCCCCCCCCCCCTTTTTACCTGGCACGAGTTTGAAGAAAAAGAATAAAATGTAAGACCCTAATGCACAGAATTGAATGGCAGATCGATTCTTGCTTGCGCATAAACGTATGTCGACTAGCCTACTCATTGGTAGCTTCTAT
The DNA here is from genome assembly GCA_029962745.1 of Echinometra lucunter. NCBI lineage: Eukaryota > Metazoa > Echinodermata > Echinoidea > Camarodonta > Echinometridae > Echinometra > Echinometra lucunter. The sequence goes on along the minus strand of CM057152.1, from coordinate 6,111,369 downwards.
GCTCACAGTGAGCATTATTACTGGAATCTAAAATATCTGTTCACTGAAGTAACATTTGAAGCTCATATTTTGTAATATAAAGAGCAAAATAAACACTGAGCATCTACAATGGAAATGTTAAACTGCTGTTATGATTCACGCACATACTGCACATATTAAACATACTAAGATCAATTCATGTTTTTATTTGTACATTTTATTGTTATTGTCCCAAACATTCATATACATATGCAATAATTGAGTAAACATCTACAAAATGAAAGATTAAAAAAAAAAATCACCTCGTATTCGCATAATCTTAGAAACAGGCTTCTGTAGTTAAAATAAGTCCTCAGTTTCCACTGCAAAATGGAGAGGAAAGGTTTTCTAGGCCTATGGCCATCCAATCATGTGCCATCTTCTAAAGAATAAATGTAGGTTGATGAAAAAATGACATAGTGAATGGGGAAAAATACTGTCATATAAAACTCATCTTGGCAGAGCTCCATATTGTGTAAAATAGTATATCTTACATTACACTTTATGATGAATTGAGGTCATCCCACCTAAATATAGGAAGTATGTTATCCAAATCTTTCAACATTCCTAGAAGAGAAGAGAGAAAAACAAAACTAATTTAATGTGAAGAAATTAGAAGCTTGTTCTATATGCAATGGGGCACTAAGCATCAAATAGAAAATGAAAACAAAATATGTCATATTTGCCATTCAATGTGGATGAGAGAAACAAACTCCCTTTATTCTATGTGAAATCATTTGAATCATCTTGGAATTTAACAAGCTGGTATTTCAACATACAAAAAAACAGCATTTACAAGATTCAAACACAATCACTCCCTTGAATTAATCATTTAGAAACTACACAAAAAGGAATATAATGTGCTAGTATGCGCTGGTATGTTACAAGTTGTTTCTTCTTTACAAAATAATGCTTTATAATTTACAAAATGGGGGAAAGGTTGTATTCATGACTACTAGAATAACACACTGTACACACTTAAAGCAAATAAGTACCTTAACACTTGCACAAGAATAGCTGGATAGCTTATATTTAGACTGCATTTTAATGCACAAAATTTTCATATCACACTATGTACAAATCAGAACTTTGGCAACATTTAAAGATATGTTTAAAATATTCCTAATTACTAATCCATATGAGCATTGCAAGAAAAACAAGCTTAGGATTGTTACAATCATGTGCTTAGATGCACTATTCATTTTCATGTGAAAGATTTATTTTTGCATGCAATTCATGCTTTCATATTATATGCATATCAAATGACACAGAACATGTTGGTGCTGATTTTGATTGCAATCGTCCAGAGTTACGTTTGATAGGGAGTATGAATGAGTGCATGGTGAATGATTCCTACTCTGGTTTGTACATCTCTCAGTTGTATGCTTGAGATATCAGACTGAAGAAATGGAGGATGATCATGTCAATTACTTCAGCTAAATGTCTTCACTGTTTGCAGACTAGCTACTCTACTCTGATACTTCTACACTAACCTGTCATTACTTCTACTTTCTCCTAATTATCTATGCATACATGCTATGTATAGATACCATGCAAAACATTGCATGGCTATCATTCCTCTAAGGAATTACAGTACATTAGATCTGGAGCATTATCAATCAAAACAGAAAGATACAATCTCTGATACATTCCTTACTGTGAAATTACAAGTTTGAAAAGAAGCAACAAACACTGGCAGTATCATCATCATATTAACACATACTTGTGTGTAATGTGATTATTTCTCACGAGTTTTGATGAGTACAACTTATCCATTCAAATATAAAACTTCAATTCAGGAGTAATCTTGACCTCTACAGTTTACTTCCAAAACTAGTGATCTAAATGTTCACTGACTGAAAAGCAAGAAACTTTAGAGAACAGTGATGAAAATATTTTCACTTAGCCATTGCGTGTAGAAAATGCAGCACCTCAATTATGCAGTATGCTATCACATAGTGATAGTAATATGCACTCTATCTGATGACAATAAATCTATTTACATGCTGATGACGAAAAATCATCTCTTCAGTTCAATACGTACAAATAAATGTGATAACATGAACAGATAACAATGGAAACTTAATATAAAACATACAAAACTCAATACAAATAGCCTATAATCAACATCTACATGAAGTACATGTTTTCCTTGAAAAATGGAGGATATCTGAACATTGTAATAAGGTAACTAGAAAATGTTTGAAAGAACTACAGGTGCAATCTTCAAGTACCAAAACCCCAGTACTGATGAAGCTTGAAACATTAGTGAATTAAGAACAAAACAAAAACATAGATAAAGTAGAGCAATATTAGCTAGCACACAGCACACATCCAATGCTGGGGAATGATTTGCAAGTGTAACATTAGAAAGGTAAAGATACATAGCTGAAAACAAGATGATTACAAAGTACCAACTCCAGAACTTTAAAGGGAAAGCAAGAAATATCTACAGGACCTTGAGCAAAAAAAGCTTTCAAGTGTTATTAAAGAAAGAAAAAAACAACTAAAAAACTAAAAAACTGAACATCTTTGTTTTCTCCTTCAGTTGAACCTTACTAAAAAAATCATCAGGAAGAAATATTCAGTAAAATTATCATACTTTGATAGTTCTGGGCCCCGTAACACAAAGATTTGCAATCAATCGCAAAGTTGTAACAGCCAATCAGGATCATTGTTTCATGCGCATCTCGTTCAAAAAGGTGACCCTGGACCAATCAGAATGATTGTTTTAAATTTGCGATTGATCGCAAACCTCTGTGTTATGGGCCCGTGGTCAGATTTTTTGCAATGGAGATATTAGTATATCCTCAACTACTTCAACTACAATTCAACCAGTCCTAACTCTCATTGCTTCTAACAGAATGAGTATCAAATGACCTCTGTACTACAATATGCCTTTATTGAAACAAATGCATCAAACTTTATTCAGAGGATACATTCCATATCCAAAACTACTTCTTAAGGTTGAACTGACAACAAACCTGACAATCGTGAATTAACTTCCACAAAAAAAGTAAGGAAATAATCAATGTTGGTGAAGGTGATTGGACAAACTATTACTTTTGAGGCCATCTGGATGTAGCTATCTTTCCAAAGCAAAGCTGAGGAAAGATAGCATATCAGGGTGGGTTTCTTCTTTTTTCAGCTTACCCTCATTTATGCCGAGATATTTGTAGAATTAGTAGAAGCCACCAAAATGCATTATGAACTTCTAACAAGGAATATGAATTAGTAATATATTAAAGTACTTCAGGGTAATTACATCTTGAGAGGAGAGATACCTACAATGTCAAAAGGAAATTTAGTACAACTCATGCAAATATTAAGAAAGATACTTAAAACTAACATGGCACAATAGGAATAAGATATACATTTATAGAGTTCAGAAAAGTACAAAAATAATGAAAACTGCTGCATGAATCAAAGTGTCCCTACAGCAGAAATCAAATGAATACATTAGGAGACTTGTGATACACTAGCATACATACATTATCTTAAAAAAAACAAAAAACAAACAACAAAGTCCTATTTCATACTGTTATTTCTGAAGCAATGGACACAACTAATATTTCACGATAATTGAAAGTTACAAGAAACATGATTTATCAGGTTGCATTCTGCAAAAGAATGAAAATATGTTTAATACTTCCCAAGGCAAGTTTAACATTACGTTTTAGCTCAAGTAAATCAGAATTGTTAGTAATTACATGACTTAAAGGAATAATTTTAAAGTAATAATTTTAACAAAGATCCCCCAAAATAAAATTTACTTTTTCAATGTAGAGCCCTTACAAGATGTAAATTCAGCCACTTCTATCATTTGCTTCAAGTTCAATACAAAAAAAAAAAATCATTCTTTGATACAGAACAACAGAAAACATAAAACTTGTTACCAAGACATGCAGAATAACCTTGCTATTGGTGGGTACCTTGAAAATAATACTCATTGATTATCATTTCAATCAGCAATCCATATCAAGTTTTCAATATACAATACATATAATTGATTACTAAACAAGGCCTTGAGCTGATTTGGTATCAAAGTCACTGACTTAAACAGGCTTTTCACTGATTCTGTAACATAGTGAGTGACTAAACCAAGCCTTTAGATGATTTGAAATGTAAAGTGGTTACTGAATCACTTTTTTCAATAATCCTGTAACACAGTCAATGATAAATCAGACTTTGCCTTATTCTGTAACATATTCATTGACTAAAGAATGCCTGAAGTCAATTCATTCTATTACTACACAAGGTTTTCAGCTGATTCTGTATAACAGTTCATAACTAAACCAACCTTTAGGCTGATTCTGTAACAACCTCAAGAACTATTCCAGCCTTTAGTTGGATATGATCAAGATCCTCATTGATTGCGGATCAAGTCGTTGCTACTGGCTTGCAAAGGACACTTTATATTGATCTCCAGATGAGAGCCACCTAGTCCTGCATTTCTTCAGGTATGTCATGAGGATTGATGATACCTGGTACAGACATCTGGATCTTTCTCTTCTCTTCTTCTGCATGCCTAAGATCAGCTTCTCTTTCTTCTAAGAACAGATCAGTTGTGTCATCTCCAGCTACCTCCTATTCAATGAAAATCAAACAAATACCATGCAAAAACACTATGCTTTTCCCATTTTATCATCATAAATTTACACTGTTAATACACAGTTCACATTAGCTTTAATTCATCAGAGCAAACTCCATTAAATTACAAGTCAAAAGCTGCTGTTGTTTTCTCTAGTTTTATTTTTGGGTTTGTTTGTTTGTCTTCAGCCTGTGTTAATACAAATTATGGACAAGGTTGGCTTTATTTCTTCTTCACACATCTACAAGCATCTTTAACATTTCAACGCACAAGATTCAATTCTTACATTTAAATTTGGAATTATATACGGTAAATAGTAATCTGCAGGGCATTTACAACTTAAGCTCAAATCAAGCTACCTTTCTTTAGACATTTCAATCATTCAGTCTCAAAAGATGGCACTTTTTAGCACTCGAATATCTTCTAAAATTGATAATGAATGTCATGCCTAATCAATGGGTACTATACTTCAAACATAGTTACCTTGACAGAATGTTCAAGGTTTTGAAACAAGCTATTTTACCAAACTGACGGCTTACCTTGATCTGGACTAAGAAATCTCTTAAATGTTCTTTGAATGCTGGGATGTCCTGATTCAAACTGAACAGTCCTGTCACAAACAACTTGATCTGAGGTCTAAACAGATAGAGGAAATATATAGAATACGTATCATCAAGCAATAAATATGAAGTCAGAATTATTTCTTTTAATTTTTTTCTTTTCAAATAAAGATCTCTTTACTTTGTGTAATTCCGATAAAAGCTATTTACATTTGGTTTCACAAACCATTGGGCCATCCTGTGATTTAGATTAGATTTAGATAAATTCCACAAGACACAACAAAATTGGCAAGAACATATGGTATCATTTGCACATCGTCTTAAAATTTTTCAAACCAACAAGCTCACAACCATGAAGTAAATTATTTTAGGATGCGAATATGTCTCATTCCGGTAGCAATGAGGACTAGAAGTCTCAAGATCAACTCACGCTTGTAAATGAGGGAAGGCAGCCTTGAGGAGGCCTGCAGTGAAGTCTTTGATGTAGAGTTCATTGCTTCTCTCTCCTTGTGTGGCACTTAGAGGCTTGGTGATCTTAGTGTTCTCTACAATACTGAACATGTATGCCAAGATGGTTGCATGCTGTGTCAGACCTGCAACCAAAACAAAGGGTTTTAATACTTCTCCACAAACAAGCCACTCAAACGAAATCAAACTTGTATGTCAGTGTTATACTATCTGCAAATACGAGGTGAGTTAGTACTGTAAAAATCATGTCTTTTCATCACTGTCTATAATTGACTATATCCCTGAATTCTGCAAGTGAAAATCTCCTGTGCAGCATTTATCAGTGTACTGATGAACTGATTAATTCAAGTTCTCCAATTTCTGCTTTGAAAGACCTGACCTATTCAAACTGATGTAGGTGAAATTCAGCAAGCTAAAATTCAACGTACAAATTTCGACTTAGCTGAATATTTTCTGTTGGAAATGGAAATATGTTGGTATATATTGGTATCTTTCTGTTCATTCCACTCAAGTGAAATCCCACTTATGCTAAGTTGAATTATGCAAGGCTCATTGTATTTGCAATCAAAGACATATTAGACATGAATTATGAGAGATAAAATAAATTATCCAATTTCATTATGAAATGTGGGTTATGAAGTTTACTGAATGTCTAATCACCTGCTGTGTGTGATGTATCAGTCACAACTGAGAGTACATGCTGTAAGATGTCTGTGTAATATGTCTGGTAGAAGCTCTGTGCTGAAGCATCTTGCCAAACATTCTGCAGTAATCCATACAGTATTGATAATCCTAGGACAAAAGATTAATTTAGTTTTAATAGTATCTGTCATAACACAAACAATTAAATTAATATGCAAATTGTGAGATTATTTAGAATATAAAGTTGAAATCAATATTCTTCCACAGAAAATCCAACTGATATTTTCATGGGTGGGCATTACAAACTGTTAATATCTCTAATGTGATGCATCTTTAGGTACTTCACCACTACGTAAACCATCACAAGTGAAAGAGAACTCATCCTTTGCAGTAGGGTATCTTAGTCAAAATGGTCCCATCCTTGGATAGTCTGACAACTAACAACACTGCATAATTGCATCAAATGTTGTTTGGGCTCAAACATAATTCAGAAAAAAAGAAACCCTCACACCTCTGTTTCAAAATCTAACAAACTAACAATGAAACCAACCTGTGTCTGCTACATTCCTCATTGTGTGCTTCACAGCCCATACAATGGAGTTGAGAACAAGTTTGAATTGGACGGCTGAGATCTTGAGTAGTGCAGGGAAACAGTGACTGTTGACAGCTTGTAGAAAAAGGAAGAAGTTTGTTCTGTGTTCAGGGAACTCTTCAAAGTCTTTGTTGATCATCTCTAGTGTACATTCAAAGACAGCATCGAAGATCTGAGGAATCTCATCTGTAATGCTTCCCTGCCGATAATATCAAACATAAAATCCATTGGTTTACCTAAAATTGATTTTCAATCAGTATGAGAAAAATAAAAATATCATCTCATGTGAAAAACAAAGTCAAATCATTGCTCAAAAATTCATCTAACTAGTACATGTATGTATTATGATGATAACACTGAAATACCATTTCAACTGTTAGTAATGGATCACTGAAAGTTACTACTAAACAGTAAGAAAACATTTCCAGTACAAAATGATGTGTTGTGATGTCAACATGTGAATTCCTGGAGTACTTACCTCTAGCTTGTTAACAATAGTTGCCATGGTACTGAGTACCTCAGGTTCCCTTGAGTCAGGAACATTATTTCTGTAATCAAACAACACTGCTTCCAGTAAAGGAGGGATGAAATTCTCACAGACCTGAAAGTAACAAATGAAATTGCATAAGTTCTTGTCAATAAATTTTCTAAGTTTAAGAAATCCATTAATTTATTCAAAATATCACTATATTACAAGGATTACATCAGTGTGTGTTTCCTTTTTTATCTTTTTTTTTTTTAAATATCTAAAATCTTGGGGTTTATTGAAGGATTCCCCGCCCCTCTAAAGTTTGATGAGAGAAATGATTATGCAAAAGGGGCAGTGGGAAAATACTCGTCAGCTTTCTCTTACCATTTGAGGGTCATTTGATCGACTGACCCATCCAGAGATCAGCTTGAGAGTTTCCTTTTTGACAGTCCTCATACTTCTGATGACTGGTTGTTTGGTCACTTGCACTCCATTCTGCAGAATAGCTCCAGAGATGTTTTCACTCATGCACTTGTACACATTCAGCATGTCCAGGTATATCCTACCCAGCTGTATAGAAAGAGAAAAGATTTTAGTACATTCTACTTCATCAACACATCAGGATTTGACCAATGGAATATATCCAATACTTTTAGTAATCTAGTATGACCTTTATAAGCATGGGTAAGTTGATATCACAGGAAAGCAGACCCTATACTTGCAATGTAATACAGTAGATATGGAATCAATGAGATGTCCAAAACTCTTGATCATTTGAAAGGCATGTCTCAAACTATATCAACAAGGCTAATCACAACTCTGATATAAATAATTACATGAAATATCAGATGTTCAAACTCACTCCTATGCATTTATTCTGAAGTCAAGTCCTGGTAGTATGGTAACAATGGTTATACTTTCCTTGAATGCCAAACATGCCCATGATTAATATTTTTTTCTTTTGAACAATTAGCTCACATGTAGTATTTGTGTATTTGAGTCCAAGGATTAAGATATGGAATGCCATCTCACCTGTATAACAAAGGGATGTCCAATTGCCTTGCATGCCCTCACATTGGTCTTCAGGATACTTCCAAGCTGTTTGACAACATCATGGTCCTGCAGCTTGTCCACATTCTAGTTAAAGATGGAAGTGGGAGCAAAAAAAGGCAAATACAAGACTTTAATTTCCACAAGCATAGGATTCATTGCAGCAATTTCAATTTGCAAATAATACATTTCCGATTGTTGTTTTACTTAAGATGATCACATTACAAGCTGAATGAGAAGTTAAAGATTGAGAAGTAAAAGAATTAATAAATAAACTTGATTAATGGTAGCATATGGCTTCTGTGCATACCTTCGTAGCTTCTTGAATGATGTTATCCCAAACTTGATTAGGTAATAACATGTACTTCTCTATGAGACGCTCCTGGATGACAGTATCAGTCTGTGCACTGATCATATAGCCAACTGCTTCATAGAATGTATGGACCTAGAGGACACAAGAAGAGATACAAATATAAATATCTTGCTCTGTTATTACAGCAATTCTAAACAGAACCCCCCCCCCCCAAAAAAAAAAAAAAAAAAAAAAAAAAAAAACACCCCAAAACAAACAAACAAACAAACAAACAAACTGAAACAAAAAAAAAACAAAAAAACCTAATCATATGCACTTTCACACACATAATTACAGCTGTTGAGTTGAATTGCACAATATGTATCAAGGTTGTAAGTTTTGATTGGCCCTCAGAAACTTTTCATTAGATTTGTTTTTAGCTGCTCAGCAGCAAGATAAAAGCAAAACTAAGATGCTGTAAAGTTCTTTCCTCGAGTTCCAAAAGAAAACAAATGAAAGGCAAAAATACTTCTGATCCTGGGCCACGGAAGTCGGGGATGTAAAGTCACACAGGCCTGCACACGTATATAACCAATCAGAGTTCTGTTTACGCAACAAGTGTACAAAGCAACCTTTAGAAAGATATACATTTACAAATAAATCAAGTCTACTTTTCATGTCCCCAGCAATATAAAGTGAACAATTTGAAGAGAAATCACTTGCTGCATTGCAAATCTCTATAAGTAGACCAAAGGCTTGTACAGATCTGAGGGGGTAAACTGCAGGGTTTTTTAAAGCATATTTCTTGTGGACACAATGAATGGCAATGATGCAAAAAAGGATTGCGCTTAAAATGCCTTGCATTCCTTCACTTGAGTGTTATAAAATACACTTAAAACCCCTTGGTTTCCCTCTCATATCTGAATGGGTCTTAACATGCAGTACAAGATCCCATGTCTTACCTGCTGTGGCTGTAAATCACAGATAATTGTGTTGATGGTATTCAGAATCTCCTCTACAAATGGCATCACCTCTCCAACCTGTACTTGCACAAAATGGCGACGGCATTTCTGAGCAATCTTGATGAATGTGTCACATGCCATGTCCTGAACACCGTCATGAGTTTCTAAAAGAAGGAATTAATGTTGATTACAGTGTTGTAAACTATATACACAGCAATAACCTAAGACAAGAGTAGAAAGAGCGATTCAACCCCACATGGTCATATGCCCCACCTTCCATGCAACTTTCAATCTATGCACATCTCAACAATAGCTACATACTAGTTACCATTACCTCTTCCACCTAAACATATATTTCACTGATCTTTGACTAAAATCTCTGCCATATATGCCAAGGTAACATAGAAACCCATTTTTTGCAAATTTCAAATACTATTCTGACCCTATGACTTTGACCTTTGACCTACATACCCCAAAATGTAATCAGATCATCTTCCTATAGTGATGCATAGTAGTACCTAGTTTGAAGTTCATACCTCAAATAGTTCTTGAGATATCATGTCAACAAGGCTAACACCTGAAATATCATATATTTGACCTCTATGACCTTGACCTTTGACCTACATACCCCCAAATCTACTCAGATTGTCTACCTATGGCGACACATACTGGGCTAAAGTTTGAGGCTCATACCTCAAACAGTTTCTGAGATATCACGTAAATGAAAAAGTGGGTGGACGGACAAATGGAAACCCCGAAAATATAATGCCTCCGGCACCACCTTTGGTGCCATAAAAATTTTGAAAGTTTACAAATAATCGAATTAGGCAAACAAACATCCTGCACGATTGTGGCAACAGGTAATACTACCAGGTATGCAGAAATTATATTTCTACCTACATCTGGCATTGAAAAGTACATTTCAACTTTGATCGGTACATATATTTTATGACATCTAAAAAAACAGTTATGTGTAAACAGTAATAATTCAAGTCACCTGCAATATTAATTGATGGATTATTAGATTTTGAAGTTGATATCCATAATAACAGGAAAGCTGCATGTACACTCATGCACAAGAAACAGTTACCAAATGTAATTCACTGCTTGAAATCTACAATAATTCTGGAGACATGCAATATAAAAATATGCTTCAACCTTGTCTTAAACACAGTGATACTTCCAAAATTCATTGTGTTTAAAGTACATAAGGCATTTCAGATAACTGCATTCTTTTCATTGCTTAGCTTCAAAGATTTCATGGAAAATGAAGTGTAAATCCAATAAAGTGTCTTTTTGCAAATGTGAACTGGTGAGGATCATTTCAAACTAATAAATGCATGAGATTTCAGATTCATATCGATTCAGTAATAATAGAAAAGTATATCATGCATCAATACTATCACACCCATACCATCACAATGCCTTGTTTTTGATTCATGCATGCATATGGTATTGACCTCTCATGTTTATCCACTCACTATCACTATCTGTATTCTCTTCCACCGTATGCCAATCTGATACATGTGAATAAATACAAGAAATGATTAACAATGTTTTCACAAAATTTTGTGTCACCAATTAATTCTCATTTTCCTGATTAAAATCATGATGCATGCATGAATCAAAAACAAAACATCACATACATCCGTTTCGGAGAAACATACATTCACACAGCATACATATAAATAAAGAATTATAAAGAAAAGTGCATGAGATGTAACTAATATAAGAATGAATATGTAATCATATCAATAATTTGCCTGAAGAAGAATGAAAGATTGTATTTTTAAGAAAGTTAACATGCCAAACTGTAAAACTGAAAAAAAAAAAAAAAAAAAAAAAAAAAAAAAAATATATATATATATATATATATATATATATATATACCCAATTTACATTTTCAGTGAAAAAAAATGTATTTAAACTACAAGTCTTTAGCTTGAATTTATCTAGGAAATTTAACTAAAGTTTCAACTTATTCTTTCATCTTATCAGCTCTGGTCTCACTGCTATAACAAAAAACATATTTACCCATTAATCTATAAGATTAACAATCAAAGTGTATGAGAAAGATATAAAGCAAGAATATTTACACCTTCTCAACAACACATGGGCATCACCATTTTCTTGAGACGTGACACATTAGGCAAAGTTGATTGCTTTGTAAATGTATCCAAATTTATGGATGCTTCTGTCTTGTGTTTGTGTGGTGATGTATCATTTCATTCATCTGTTATTTTCTTTTGTCCTTCTGAGAACACAAATTCAAATTGCATGAATAAGTAGGGGTGAGAGTTTTGCACAAATGAAACTTCATTCATCCCCTGCTATGTAAGAATTTAAAAAATAGTTTAGTTACAGTTGTTTCCCTGATACATATTAAACTCCAAATGAAATTTCTAATTTTCTATCTTTTCAGCAATGATTTTCCTGCATTGAAAAGTAAAGGTTTTGTTACTGAACGGTAAATGATTTCCAACTTTGGTGCATAGTTTGGTGCATAGCTCACGGATAACTTCACCTGCAATGTCACATAGCGAAATTGGCTGCACCCATGTCCTGGCTAAAAGGCAATTCATCAGCTCATAAATACCTTAATCTATCTCTTATACATTTTCAAAAGGAATATGGTACGTCAATAGGCAGGAAAACATCCCATCTATCAGCACACCTACGCTTATTCTGTGGGGTAGGGTTTTCTTAAATCATTTTATGATGATAAAAATTCCATTCCTTTCTAAACACACAATGAATCCTTACCATGCATGAACTCAAAGAGCTTGTTCACAACAGTCTTGAGAAACTTCCAATGTGCCCTCAGGAACCTGGGATACTGTCCTACAACATACATGATATTAGAGGCTATGATAGCCTTGTTGTCCTTTCCTCGTTTCTGTTCACACAATCCTAAGAGCTCCTTGATCACTGTTACCAAGAATCTCTTCTCATCTTCCTCATGCATCGCTCCACTGATGGATCCTATTGCCCAGCATAGCTATCAAATGAATAGAGAAAAGAAATAACATCTCTTCACTAATCTATCAATACCAATTTTTGTACTACCCTTATAAATTCAATGAAAAATATGGGATACCTGACATCCATGTGAAGGTCTCTGAATGTAATGCTATAAATATTGTTGACTTACTGTGTTCAGGTTTTTCCATGACCACTCCTGTCCATTTACTTGAAGTTGGAGCTTTTCTGTCATGATTGCTTCAGTGTCTGCATAGTCCAAATGGGTCAGATACACTGAAAATAGAAAGGAAGAGAGATAGAGAACAAAACTATAAACATAATTCATATTTCAAGGGACACAAATGACAAATTTCATTACATACAGTAAACCTCGTGTAAGTCATTGCATATAAGGTGAATTTTGCACAAGTCAAATCAACAAAAAATGTCCAGATTCTCCATGTAATTCCTATTGAAAAACATGTGTCTATTCAAAAACAATTCTGTCCGATTGTTGATATCCCCATCATCACATGCTATGTCATACACATGTGCACACACAGAGATCTTCATATATGTGTTCAGGGGCAGTTGCACTATTTCAAGAACATTATTAAATGCAAGTATTTAATATCAAACCTAGATCACATGCTTACACGAGGGAAGCATAGCATGGCTGCGGCTTGGGTCGAATGTGCATGACCTATTTTTTTAATGGTGCATGAACATGCGGGGTACTTTTGATTTATTTACAGTTTCATTCTGGTTGTGTAAATGGTGAATGAAAATATGGACATGAAGAAAATGTGATGAAGTTGCAAAGGAGGGACTAAACAAAGTAACAAAATATATAGATGAATAATGACATTAAAATTTTTCATCACTTTGCAGGATACATGAATCACAAAACTTGGAACAAAATATTTCTCCATACAATGCATGCAATTTACAAGTGTATTCATTTTGCTTTGTATAGGTCAAAAAAAAAATTGACAAGTAAAACTTCTTTAAGTCAAAATATTTTCTTACAGTCCAGAGGGAATCGACTTTGACTGTATTTCTTACACGTATTATGTTGAACCCAATTCAAAACTTACCTAGGGTTTCTCTCATGTTCTTGTACATGTTGATGGAGTCTGTGTCTTTCATGAATTCTCTAACAACCTCTCCTTGGTCATTCTCAACTACTAGTACTTCCTCAGGTTTGGCCATTCGAGATATCATTATACTTCTCACCTAAAGACAAAACAAAAAGAGAAACACTCCTGTCCTAATGTGAATTCTGAATCATGCAGTTTCAGCTCGGTGGTAACCTGCACCGTCCATTAATATTTATTTTGCTCTCAGATGCAAAAGTGAATTAAATCAAAATGTCAAGTTTTCTGTATAGTTTTCTGTATTACTGTAAAAACAAGTATGTTGTTAAAATGCTTCTGTGCATACAGGAATACTATATAAGCCAATATTTTCAGATATTTATGCCAATCACAGGCTCAAAGACATTTTTGCTAGCGCAAGTACAGTGGCAAGACGGGGCTCGCAGTGAAATTACTAGTTAGTACATGACAGAGCCATATCGGCAGATCTGGGGTATTTGGGTTTTTTTTCGCACATACCATCACACTCATAGCTTGCGATAGACAAAAAAAACATTATAAAACCACAGATTTCTTGATTTATAGCACATTTTTGGTGACCTTCCTTCTTACTATTCCACTGAAGTCTCGGGTGCTTTGGAAAAATGGTGCCGATTCCACAATTTCGGTAGTTGGCTTTTAGAGGGATTTTTGGAGGTGACTGGAAATGCAGCGATGGCAACAATGTGCCAATGACGATGAGAGACATAAAGCAAACGTGCAATATTCTTGCGGGTTGAAATACAACAGTCACAATAATTTAATGGGTTGTTAAATTCATGATTGGTAACTGGCCAAATTCGCGAAAATGAAACCCTCATGAAAAGAACAGCTTATTCTGCATGTCACAAATGCAAGTGCAGGCTAATACTACAGACAGACAAGAGTAGATTTTCCGACTTACTTTTGATAGTACTGGAAGATAGAGTTGTCTACGAGGGGGCACACTGTTGTTAGCACTACCCAGCAGTAAGGGAGATGATGGAGTAGATGGGAATGGGCTCTCTCTGTATAACTCTGATGACAAGGTGTTCCAATACTCTAGGCAAATCTTGAAAATTTCAGTTTCTTCTACCTCAGAGATCAGGATGACATAGTGATGTGCCTTTCAAAGTATAATATACACAGGATTGAAAATATCACATGAAATACTAAACTGACAATTTCTAATTAACTGCATTTCTCTTATCAAGCACTATCACAAAATCAATGGAATAAGTCACAGAACCAACATAACAAAGTAAAAGTTGAGAAAATTCAAGTTAATTAAAATCCACAACTTCAAATCTCACCTCCATGAGAATTTCATGAAACTCTGGTTTCTTCTCGATCAGTTCAACATGCTCCTTGAAGAAAGTACATAGGAAGAGACTGAGATTCTGGATGAAATTCTGTTCTTCATCTCTACCATTCGCATAAGCTTGCTTGATATTGGTGTTCAAAGGCAGCATCTG
The DNA here is from genome assembly GCA_029962745.1 of Echinometra lucunter. Taxonomy (NCBI): domain Eukaryota; kingdom Metazoa; phylum Echinodermata; class Echinoidea; order Camarodonta; family Echinometridae; genus Echinometra; species Echinometra lucunter. The sequence continues at coordinate 6,096,174 of CM057152.1, read as the reverse complement.
TCAAAAGCACAAGAAAATAAAGATATGAAATTAAAATATTTCACAAAACAATATAATAAAGACACTGCAAATGAAATACCTTTATATGAGCACTGCAACATATTTCATTAACTCAGCTCTATTTTCGCATAATCTCTAATTGTGGGTCGTAGTATCAAAAGAAAAATACTGTAAACAAAATTACTCTAACTAGTATTTTGAAACTTGTGAACCTACCTCTTTCAGTTTCGTCATGGTAAGGGAGAAGAGTACAACAAACTGCTGCTCATATTGGCTTACATTCACACCAGCAATCTCTGTCAGGCACTTGAGGGTCACATTTCTGAACATTGGCACGTTGAGAAACTGTCCAATAGATAAAAAGAGCATCATCACAACATTGGCAAGCTATTTTGATTTATAATAGTTGAGACAACTCTCTTGAACTGCTGATAAGACACTACTACTTACTTCAGAATTGTTCAGATGTGTGTACAAGTGAATGGGATATGAGGCAGCAAGAAGAAAAAAAACGCCAAGGCAAGAGGCATTTTTTTTGCCTCCTGGTGGCAAAAAGCTGTGGACCAATCAAATTCTTAAAAATTTAGCGCAAAGTACGATGTCATGAGTTTGTCTGCACAACTTTGGGCAAAATTCTTTTATTGAGCGTCAACACATTTATGTGCGTTAAAGTAGCATGGGTTACCGTGCCATATGTGAACATTAAAAAACCATGGGGATTTCCCTCTTCATATTCAAATGAGCCTTTATAAAGCCCAGTAGAGCACCATGATAACTCACTTCCATATATACATTGCTCAGCAAAGAGAACATGCATCACCTCCTAACACTGCATGTTATACAATATATGAAGCAGCATATTTTCATACTTTCAATCTTGTGAACACTGTAGACTGTTTACATTTGCAGTACAGCTGAATTCAATGTAATCTTATATATCTAAATTTATATGAAAGTGAACTTAAAATATACATATATTGAAATTATAAGCTTGATTTAGCGACAAAAGGCCAACAAAAAGTTATCATACAGTGAATGGGATGCAGTCTACAGGCCACTGAATATGACACTACCTTGTAAATCAAAGTACTGATCAACTTTGTTTCGTATATGTAGCCCAGTGGGATCCAGTTCAGAAATCTCAGCAAGGTCTCTAGACAAGACCCAACAAGGGAGGCATTCTGAGAATTATCCTGAGGAAAGAAAGAAGAAAGTGTCAGAAACATATTAGGGCTGTAAATTTAGCACCATGTTCGGGTTCGGCAGAGTTCGGCAGAGTTCGGCAATTTTATTTCCAAACTTTGGTTCGGTTCAGGGTTCGGCAATATCTTTAAAAGGCTAGTAAAAAAAAATAAAAGCGGGAGCATCGATATTGGATGAACACCAGAACCCTTTCCGTTTTACTGCAGATGGAAGTCACTGTTTCTTATAAATATATTTTGTATGAAAAAAATTGTTACTGAATTTATTTCATGATTCTTTGTTACTTATTTTCTTTTCTGAATGAAAGAGAAAGATTATTTTCATATACTGATTAATAGTAAAAGGGAGAAAATTAAAAAAAATAAAATTTAAAAAAAGGGGAGGAATGAAAATATGAAAAGAAATCAATAAAGCAGTGTTTTTTCATTAAGTATTATGATCGATTACGATTAATAATCGATTACAATCTTAAGTATCTTTGGGCACATTTTCAAGCTTTTAACATGATTTTTTTGGAAAACAACTAAAATTCATGGTGGCAAATATTATGAAATTAATCAGAATCAAAGGAGAAATGAGACACAAGCTGTATTTAGTGGTTTTCTATTCTTTATTTAAGAAAAACTTTTAAAACATGAATTAATTTGGCAGTGCGGTAACAGCCCTAAAACATATAGGGGTCTTTGATATTTTTATGTTATGTGGCTTCATCTCATGCAGCTCTACAGAATTTTAACTCATCAATTAATGTCGAAGGGGCTCCAAAGGAATCAAATAAGTAGACATTATGAAAAATAAAAAATAAAAAAACTAAACCCATTCTTTCCTGTGTTTTTCAAAATACTAGAAAAGACCTACTTGTAACTGTGAAATGAAACAAAATTCTTTATTCAAAAAATGACAAAAACATTATTAACATGTGATATTCAAATTCGCAAAGACAAAGCATTGCATTATTAGAATTTCTTTAGAAAGTAACTAGATGAATCCTCGACCGCGCATGGTTGAAATTTATGCCTCTGCCACTGCCAGATCGGAACTATATGGCACATTCATGTTGATTTCTTTATTTTCATGTATACAATGACATCTTTGACCTTGACCTTTGGCCTTGTGACCCCAAAATCTAATCAGACCATTGTCCCTCCCATATGCATCATGAGCCAAGTTTGAAGTTGAACTGTCAGAGAGTTGTTAAGTTAAGAACAAGCAACTTTCATGTATATAGTAACCTCTATGACCTTTGACCTTGAGACCCCAAAATCTAATCAGATCATTGTCCCTCCCACATGCATATATAAGCCAAGTTTGAAGTTGATCCGTCAAATGGTTATTGAATTATCGCGAGAACGAACCATTTCTATGTACATAATGACCTCTACGACCTTTGACCATGAGACCCCAAAATCTAATCAGATCATAATCCCTCCCATATGCATACATGAGCCAAGTTTGAAGTTGATCGTCAAATGGTTATTGAGTTATTGCGAGAACGAACCATTTCTTTGTACATAATGACCTCTATGACCTTTGACCTTGAGACCCCAAAATCTAATCAGATCATTGTCACTCCCATATGCATACATGAGCCAAGTTTGAAGTTGATCCGTCAAATGGTTGTCGAGTTATCGCGAGAATGAACATTTCTATGCACATAATGACCTCTATGACCTTTGACCTTTGACCTTGAGACCCCCAAATCTATTCAGATCATTGTCCCTCCCAAATGCATACATGAGCCAAGTTTGAAGTTGATCCGTCAAACGGTTCTTAAGTTATCGCGAGAACGAAAACGGAATGGACGGACGGACAACCCGAAAATATAATGCCTCCGGCACCCACCTTTGGTAGGTGGAGGCATAAAAATTAGCTGCCGATCTGCTCATACATTTTTTGACAAAATAAGACATATTTTTGCTGATTACCTACCATAACATACTGACAAAGCTGAAATACACTAGAAAACTCATTACACATGCTGTCTTTGAGATGTTTTGCTTTGGCCTGAGTCATTTGCCCACTGGAGAAATCAAACACCTCTTCACTGTAACAGTTTTGAAGGAAAAAAGAAATATGAACAGTGTGAAGATGCAGATAAGGAATGGTAGCAAGACAATACACGAAATATCACGAAAGATTCAAACTCTTCTAAAACTTAAGAGCTCAAAGTTCTCATCAATTCTAGCTCAGAGTAATATTCTCACTATACATGACAAGACATGGACTCAAAATGTTAAACAAATCCTAGAAAGCTGTTCTTAAATTCTGAAATTCATTTACCTCAAAGAGCATATTTCATGCAAACTAGAACATTTCTGAACAAACGGAACGGTTCTTCTTTTTTTTTTGGTTAAAAGTACTTTAAGAACAATGCTCCATACCTGAGTAGCTTCAAGATGGCAAGGTTGTTCTGACACAGAGATTCATTTGTTTTGCTGGCACCAACAATATCACTGATGAATGATTGCCAATTCCTGGGCCATTCATGTTTTAGGATCTGTACTAAGATGATGTTCAACTTCCCAAGATACACCTTTTCTTTCTGTTCAAATAAAACAAAAACATACTTCATGCAGCAGCTTACAAAAGCTTCTGGCCCATGTGTCCAAGTAAAATTTATGAATATTCATAAGCAGAAGGATATGGTAGAAAACTGCCTTTTACTTTAATATCCCTGAATGATTTTGATGATTTTTTTTTTTAGTGCAAAATAAAGAAAAATTCTACCCATTTTTACCACAATATTTAAATAACATTTTGATTGAACAAACATTAGACAAAAATATATAAGTGTGAAAATAATTGATGAAAAAGGGTAAAAAAAACCCATTGGTCACATATCTTGGAACATATCGAAATTCTGATGATTTAGCTTTTAACTGGGTCAGGAATGAGGCAAAATCGAGCCTGATACAAATTATTCTCAAGCAATACAAACATCTTATTGAATGGCGTAACATGACTGGTCTAGGGACTGTGTCACTAGTCCCTGATTGATCCTTTTGTCACTCACATCACGCGCACGACTCACGATCAGGCAAGGTACTGACTAATGTGAGATCACTGTCCAAATCATTAAACCTAAGCTCAACCCTGTTGCACCCGGGCTAAAGTTTGTCCATTTATCGCCTGAGTGGCTTTCACAAATTAAAAAAGAAAGGATCAAATAAACCTTCATTTCCTTTAACTAATACATTGGGCAAAAAGTTTTGAGTTCATTGTCACTGCCAACAATCAAACTCAACTTGACTCAGATTTGAAGTAAAAAAGCATTAAATGAGTCTCAATAACGTCCAGAATTTCAAAATCATATTTGAACAGGATAAAATCTCAACAAAAATAGTCAAATTTTATATCAAACTGAAGAGCAAAATGTCAATGGGATGCACAACTACCCTAATTGATCAGCTTTAGCAATGTTTTCAATTCTGAAAAAAAAGTTTCCTGACCCCTTGCAAATGTCTCAAATCATCAACTTCTATAAGTCCACTTTTCCCACTCTGTGGGGTTGGACAGTTCATTTCCTTGATAGTTGTTCTCTAGGCTCTCCTGTTAAGTGGATTTATGTGGGAGCTGTCAGACACTGTTATATCTTTCTTGAACATTTCCCATCATGTTATACAGGGTCTCCCACATGGTTCCTGCCAGCAACTGTCAAGTTAAAGGCTTTCTACAGTTTCTTCTCTCCTAGCCACATGTCCATACCACCTCAGCCTGCACATCCTCATCACATATGATATCCTTCCAGGAGATCACCATTTCCTCCTTCTGTCATGTACTCTGCATTGATATCCTGCACATCCATCTAACCATCCTCATCTCTGCCACTCATGAAATCTCCCAGCGCAAGATTCAATTTTAGTGAACATGAATATCCGTAAAAACTTATCTTCCAGCTCATCTATACACAGGAACCACTGATTCTATTTGTTTCTCAGAAATTTGACATTGTATATTCATGCCAAGTGATAAGAAAAAAAATGCTATGACTAAAACCTTAATATCAGTTACAATTCCTCGCTTCATGGAATTTTTATACGTAACCTAACTGAACTTCATATATACTAGTACATTGTTTGTCAGATTTTACCAAATCTAATGGCCAATTATGTTTAGAGTGTATAAAATAGGGTTGAAAATACATTTTCAAATACATGAAGGTGACTTTCACAACCTTTTCCCTCAGAACTTCATGTGCACTGATCATTAGGTAAGAATTAACCACTTGACTTCTTCTTCACATTAAACCAACCCACAAACAGGAAGGATGAATTACCTCAGCCATTTCTTGCTCAGAGGAGATCTTGATGATCAGTCCAACAGTGTATTTCTTGATTCCTTCACACTGAGTGCGTGGTAATACTTTCCAGCGCGTCTTGATTACATTCTCAAGGATCTGCAAGCCATAGTACTGCAGAAAAAAAGGGGGGAAAATTGATTTTCAATTAATGCAGAGCAAAGTTCCTGTATAGGTCCACACTTCATTAATTCATTCATTTAATTCATTTAATTCTCAATTAAGTATACTCTATGTATTTGAAAGACATGATCATATAAAATTAATAACAAATTGTATGTTACTTAATATTCTTAAAATGATCAAAATTTTGAAATAAGAGGGAACCAATATCTTCTTCCTTTTTTTTTTTGCTGGGTCCCACAAACGAGTCATAACAGTATTCTGGGTAAAGTCAACAATTAAAAGTCTGTATCATATTCCATGAAAGACCACTAGCAAAATGTATGTACCATAAAACATAGAATGCTGTATTCAACACTTTTCTTTTGAATCTGTGCTACCTGACCAGTGAAAAAGAAAAACAGAATGAATGCAACTGCATCTTTCATATGCCCCTGCCTACTATTAGCTAACTTTCTGGCTCAAACTGTTATAAAATTATGGGAATAACCAGCATTAAAAAAAAAACAAGGCAAACGCCAAGCGTTGTCTCGCCTGCATATTGCAGTCATGAAGAGACTGCATGTCAAAACTATGCTATATGACTCCTGAGGCTGTCAGCAGTTTAGGGAGTGAATTGTGGTTCTGACAGTTTACATATGCAATAATGGTATAGGCCTACTTTATCCCTAGGAAATCAGATAACACTAAGAATAGAGAGTAGTGAGATCACTGCTATTATACAGTAAACTGTAGAATGAACTCTGTTGAACTGAAGTAAAATGTTAGTGTTAAAAAGTATCAAATTATAAAGTTCATGTCATTACAGGAACAAAGTGGTGTAAATCATAGCACAGTGCCAGTCATGGAAAGTTCATTGACCTTTAACCTTAATCAAATTCAATTCACATTCAAACTTGACCTGCACCTTCAAGAGATGGACCTCTGGTATGAATTTGGTGATTCCACGTCAAAGCTATAGAAAGTTATTAGGTGTACAACATAGCACAGTGCCAGTTATGAAAAGTTCATTGACCTTTGACCTTTGACCTTAATCAAATTCAACTCACATTCGAACTTGACCTGCACCTTCAAGAGATGGACCTCTCATATGAATTTGGCAATCCTACCTCGAAGGTATAGAAAGTTATTGTGTGTACAACATAGCACAGTGCCAGTCATGGAAAGTTCATTGACCTTTGACCTCTGACCTTATTCAAATTCAACTCATACTCAAACTTGACCTGTCCCTTCAAGAGATGTACCTCTGGTATAAATTTGGTGATCCCACCTCGAAGCTATAGAAAGTTATTGTGTGTACAACACAGCACAGTGCCAGTCATGGAAAGTTCATTGACCTTTGACCTTTGACCTTAATCAAATTCAACTCACATTCGAACTTGACCTGCACCTTCAAGAGATGGACCTCTTGTATGAATTTGGCAATCCTACCTCGAAGGTATAAAAAGTTATTGCGTGTACAATATAGCACAGTGCCAGTCATGGAAAGTTCATTGACCTTTGACCTTTGACCTTATTCAAATTCGACTCATATTCGAACTTGACCTGCGCCTTCAAGAGATGGACCTCTGGTATGAATTTGGTGATCCCACCTTAAAGCTATAGAAAGTTATTGGGTGTACAACACAATTGTTGACGACGACGCCGACGACGCCGACGCCGACGACGCCGACACCGGAAATAGTGATACCTATGTCTCGCTCCGCTACGCAGGCGAGACAAAAAATAACTACAATGTACATGTTGACTGACCTCTTTGACCTAACCACTAAACTAGATGAATCCTCGACTGCGCACGGTCGAAATTTATACCTCCGTCTTTGCCAGATCCCGGGCCATATCAGAAATATATCACTTTTAATTATTTGAAAGGTATTAGGATGCATTTAGAGTACAAAACTAGAACAAATGATTCTAACATTGTTTCAGCCACGTTTGAAGTTGATCCATCAAATGGTTAAGTTATCGCAAGGATGACCTCTATGACCTTTGAACTTTGACCTTGTGACCCCCAAACCTACTCAGATCATTGTCTCTCCCATATGCATGTATCAACCAAGTTTGAAGTTGATCCATCGAATGGTTAAGTTATTGCAAGAATGAGCCATTTTCATGTATGACCTCTATGACCCATGACCGTTGACCCCGTGACCCCTAAATCTAATCAGATCATTGTCTCTTCCATATGCAGACACCACCCACGTTTGAAGTTGATCAGTCAAATGGTTCTTAAGTTATCACGAGAACAAGCCATTTTCATGTATACAATGACCTCTATGACCTTTGACCTCGTGATCCCAAAATCTTATCAGATCATTGTCCTTCCCATACGCATGCATGAGCCAAGTTTGAAGTTGATCCAACACATGGTTCTTAAGTTATCGCGAGGTAAAAAATGGGACGGACGGATGGACGGACAACCCCAAAACATAATGCCTCCGGCACCCATCTTCGGTGGGCGGAGGCACAAAAAGTCTGATAATTTTGTCTCCTCATAGTCTTGAGTTAAAATAGCTGAAATATGATAGTGACAGCATGACCATCAAATCTTTGATATTTGTGCATATTAATCAAAAACAAAGGAAAAGGATATGCAGCGCTTAGAAACATTTGTATTAAGCGCTATATAAATGTTGCATATTATTATTATTATTATTATTAAAAAGAAAATTCTGGCAAATTGTTCTTCCTCCCGGGCAACCAAATTTTTTTTTTTCACTTGCCCTGTTTGTAGAGGCCTACCACTGTTAAAGCCAATCTGATTTGAGATAATTTTCTATACGGTATTTCAAACCTTGGTTTGCTGATTGCTGGAAAATTCCAGTATAGTGTCTACTCTTGTCCAGGCATCAGGATGCTCCTTCAAACTAGTCAGTATTTGTTGAGCCATGTGTTGCTATAACAAAAGAATGAGAAATCATCCATCAGGGTAACAATGGGAATAGGTCAACTTGAAACAGAACAAAGTCAAAACACACTTGGATCAAATTGATTTGATTTTTTTACATATTTTTACAAATGTTTCAAATTATTCCACCTGAATTAAAAAAAGAACACTAACAGTGACAGTGTACATTAAAAACAACTATACAACAACAAAATGGCGATGGTGATGATGGCGAGACAATAACAATAGAATCGATCCATTCAAGCACAATGTAAGCACTTAAATTCACTTAAATGAATATAAATCTTTATAAATTGAAAGACAAATCAAAACTGACAAATTTGTAGCAGAATCATAAAGTATATTACTGATACCATGCATTAGTTCATGAAATAAATACAATATGAATGGCTACTCACTTCTGAACCCTCTCCACTGTACATTTTACCAACAACTGTATCCAGGAGGTTGATGTCCAGCTTCTGACTAAAGTCGAGCAGCTTGTTAGCCTGCTCAGTCAATGTGGCCATGCTTTGTGAAGGCATTGATTCACTAGGAGAAGGTGTCAGTACCAAAAACTTCTCTTTCTATGGCAAACCAACAGCTGAACACCTGGAAAAGAGAAATAAATATCAATCAAAATCAAACTTAATATCCAACTCATCTAATGAGAATGAACAGGAAGCCAAAAATCGAAATAACAGATGGAAACAGGGGAACAAACACATGAATATGACGAGGCCATGAGACCCCTTGAGAGCAAGGTGCTGAACTTTGTAAAGTGCTGTGGAACCAGTCATGACTCATGACTGTGTAAGAGCGCTATATAAATGTACTAATTGTATTGTATTGTATTGTGCTTGATCAAAGTGAGGCATCCTTCCCAAAGGATAACTAACAATATATGTGCAATCCAGCAATATATCTTAAAAAGTCAAAATAATGTCAGATTGATGCACTTCAGGCCTTATGATGAGGCTCCCAAGCCACCACCCCCTCCTTCCGAAATGGTAGGTACCCCACATAACTATCAGACTCCCTGTCAGTGAGAGTGAAGGGTACAATTACTTTGCTATTTTTTACGGATTTTGACGACTTTTATTCCAAATTGAAGAATTCTACCCATTTTAACACCACCCAAAAGGGTGGTTTTGTTACACTTTTTCAAATTTCATTCAGTTCAAAATATATCTCTGCTAAATAGAGGAGTACTGTCATGAAATTGATGTCATTTGAAAGCTGAACAAGAGCTCTGTGATGCCTGTGAATATGAGCTCATTAGCACTTGAAATCGCAACACTGCACTTGATAGAATATAAAGGACGAGAATGGTTAAGGGGGGGGGGGGGGGGGAGAAGCAGTACACATTAACTCTATGAGCGCGACATAATTCTTGTATTAAAAAAATAAACATGAATAACTTTGGTATACAATGGGCTGGACATTTGATTTTGGTCTTATCTTACTGCTAAATGCTCTATAAATTTATCAATTAATAATTGTCTAAAATCAAATCATAAAAACCATATACTATGTATAATCAAAGTCAACACACACACAAACTCTGAGAATGCAACACATTTCTTGTATAATTCATAACTTTGGTACAATATGGGCTACAACATTAATTTGGGTCTTATCTTCCAGCTTAATAACTCATTTTTTGTTGTAATAATCATCATAAATTCTTACATTTTATACTAAGTCACTACAAATATGAATATACATATATAGGCTTATACATGGCCATATGCAGTGGGGGGGGGGGGCATGCCACCCCCCCAAAAAAAAAATTTCAAGACTTACATTTTTTTACTGAAAATGTTCCAAAATAACACCAAAAGTGTGCACCAGATCCTTCAATTTCAATTTGAAATATGCAAAAGCACCCTCATGACCAGCTCGGTCACTTCGCTCCCTCACTTTTCTGCTTCTTCGAACATTGTACGTATTCCCGAAAAAATTTCTGCGTACGGCCCTGAGCCTATATGCTTGATAGAAGTCAGTTTCTAATGTTTGAAATTTACATATATATAAACGTGTATCTGGCATTACCTGCATATATAACCAATTGCCATTAAAATGAAGAAATCCCTAATACCGTAGTTATATATCTTCTGAAAAGAAATTTCATGAGCAATTCAAATACGGTGAGAAATCAAGGATCAGAGCAAAGGGAGGATATAGATGTTCAAAATGAAGTATTTTGGTGGTCCTCAAAATATTTTCACTCATAAGATGTTACAACCTCCCCCTACCTCATTTTTTATGCCATTTTTGAAATCCTCAGGAAATTTTCTTTTAGAAAATGTATTTTATATGTCTTACTTAATAATAGTTGATATTTTTAAAGTTATGACCACTTAGATCCCGATAGGTGTGTATTTTAACCTCGAAAAGGTCTAATACCCCTTTCAGTAAATTGCTGGCCCGGACCAGATCCACACCGAGTCGTAAAAATGTTGAATTACTGAACAGTGCGGCCCAAAATAGTCCAGACTATTTTTAGAGCTACTTCAGGTGCGGACCAAGGAATTACTGAAAGGAGCAGTACCAAAGTCCGCCCTAAAATTCTGGTCAAAGGTTACTTTTTTCAGCACCTCTTTGAGTATACATCGCAAGAAAAATGGTAATCTCTTTTGCTCTGACCAGAAGATAACATCATATAGAGTTTCAGTTACCATGAGTTGGCAAACCCAGAGAATAGGGCCAGACAGCTCGCGCATGTCTATTAATGCAGAGATCTGCAGAGACAGTCAAATTCAAGGTAGGCTATGTAATCTGCATTCGCCAATGCGTGTGAGAGTGCAACGCTGTACCGCTCTTCACCTTTAGCCGAGACTAACGGGTGTAGGTGAACTCATGATGTTGGAGGTCGCGCTATTGAAATGGAAATTAACCATGCGGTGAAATCGTCAAGAAGGTTGGATCTCGTATCAATTAAGTCAATATTTTGAGTTTGACAAATAAAGTTTAGGTTCTAACGTTAATGTCATAGTTAGATCTACTGGTCCATTTGCGAACTTCGAAAGTAGTTTGCAGGGCTAACCCGGCATGAGAAAGTGTGATTTGGAGGCATGTTTCTTTGTGTACATCAGTCTCCACAGGGGCAAATGGCAGATGACTCAAGCTCTTTGTGAAATATCAGAATAAAAACATGAAGAGCTTCCTCAAGCTAATAACACCATGCACAGGGTTTAGAGAAAAGAACAGATTAAAAATTTCAGACTGATGCGAATGAAGTGAGAGAAATAACTGCACAGAAGACGATGAACTGATGAAACAGGCACGAGGCATGGAAAATGTGTGAGATGTTATGGGACATCGTCTGCTTGTGCAATTAACATCCCGCCAGTGACGTCACAGTCACATCTCAGCGACATTTGGAGAGCTCTTCAGCCAAGTTCAGATGTTACGTCCGGCCTGGGCTGTATTTTAGCGCTTTGTAATCGATATAATCATTACTTCAAATGTTCCTAGATCTAAGCGTTGAATTAAACTGTCCAATCTCAGCTTCACCCAACTTAATTAGCCCCCCTAGGCCTACACAATATTTAATGAAAAAGTCAGTTTCTATGGTCGAGGCCTCGAGGGTCCTAAAGCTACACACCCTGCAAATACATGCAGGCGCAATGCAACACATTAAAATCGGGGTAATTAAACATACACACCCATACACACACTCAAATATAATACACTATCAAGATTTGCATTCATTTATTGCATGTGCGTAGCTTTTATTTACTATATTTAAAACCCCCTCCTTTTTTCCGCACAAAAATTGACACCGGCATTGATAACGATATCGACCTGAAAATATGCGTTCTTGACTTTTGCCCATCGTAATTTTCTCCACAAATCAACTTTAGCAGTTAGAATATGTAGACTAACGTTAGAAAGAGAATAGACCTAGGAATATGGAAATGATATCTGCACAAACCAATGATTTTTGTGACTTTTTAGCTGTTGAAAACAAAGTGCGTAGCTTTAATGTTAAGTTAGGTCCCCCCCCCATCATAAAATTGATGTCGATCATGTCCATGAATACGTATTGTAACAACTGTTAATAGTAACAGGTTAACTTGTTAACCCATAGCAGTACAGAGCTTTCTTGAGGTCTAAATTAATCATCCTAAATCCTCAAATTGGCAACAAATTTTTTTTTTTCCATGCTTACATAGCTTCAAAAAAATAAATATGGATATTACACGAACCAAAACAAATTATAATTGTCAAATTTAATCAGAAATTGCCAATTTGAACACAGAAATAGTGATTATGTATTATCTACTGCGTTGCCAACTTAAAGAGTTTAATCATTAGTTACAATTAAACTGCTCTAATTTGAGAATGCCACAACACATATTGTTGGGAATGGGCTCAAATTTTTCAGTGAATTTTTCTCTTTCTGCTCATGTATGATATGTACTGCCCAACATTCTGGACCAACAGATACTGCAAAACTTCCAAAAGCATCTCCTAAAGGAGACACTGTACCTCTAGATCTAGACCCTATGGGTTAAAAGAAAAAAATATCACAATGTCAATGAAAGTAAACGTTAAAGGGGGTACCCAATGCTGAAACAATGTTAGTTCATTTAAAAGAGCATGATTTCATTAGTAGAAAATCATCTGCCTAAAGTTTTTTAAAAAGTCGTGTTGCCAAGGAAACCCCCAAATGTGGTAAGATTTCAGGATATTTTTGACCCCTCAGCTGTGACCCAGTTTCAACTGGGTACCCACTTTGACGACAAAGTGGGTACCATGTCGCGCAATTCTTGCAAAATGCGCGCAGGGCCAGGGTATAGTTAATAGTTATAATACAGTCTAGCGCGCAGCACAACTGCCATCGGCATGACTGCAATGCGCAAAGCTGGGTACCCACTTTCACGTCATACCTCATACTCAAATTTTTGGGTCAACTCTTGACTTTTTATGAGAAAATTAGCCAACATGCACTGATTTCGATTGAAAATCATCAAATTTTAATGTTATTCTTCTCAGAATTCTATTCTCGATCATATATCAATTTTTTTTTACCATTGCCATGATTGCGTAGGCCTAATCACTTTAAAACATGTTAAAGTGTTTATTCCACACAATTACAATTTCTTTTGAGAGTTAACATCTTTCTTCCATACTCCATAGCACTAACGTTAGCAGTAACATTGAAAGATCACTCTATCGTTTTCAGAATACCACCCAGCCCAGCTAGCCAGGTCAGCTCAGCCTCAGGTCATCATCTCAGCTCAGCTCAGGCCCTTACAGCAGCCCTCGCTAGCGCTAGCCAGCTCACGACATGACACCAGCTGGCCGGGCGAACCTGTACGTGTACCAGCGCAGCGTTTGTATTCACGCTCCTGTACTCGCTGAATGAAGCGCTCATAATATCCTCGTATCAACCAATAAGAATGCCGCGTACTTACTGATGGCTCCTCTCTGCCGTCCGCCAAACACGAAACCCACGTGAAATGTATCTGCTGAGTATGATCGCAAATGTAGATATATCACTGGCCGCTTACAAGGGCACTCATGAACAAGCTTTTATTAGCCCAGTCTTGCAGTATATTTGTTACATTGACGACTTTCAGCCATTAAAATTAGAATTATTTCAGTGCCTTTCTGGGTTACGTCCCTTTCCAGCAGATTCAGCGTGATCGAGTGATGGAAATTTTTGGCGAATAAAAACCGGTCAGAACCAGTTTAGCTAGCTAGCGCAACAACCAGCCCGATCGTACTTTGCATGCATGCAATACTTCATGCTTGTTCGACTGTATTTCCAAAGATTGGGAAATAATTACAAAAACCCGACACTTTTTCAAAGTCTTAAAAATCTTTACTTTCATTTCTAAATTGATTTCCTTAATCATTTTCATGTCATTTGTCAAAGGTGGATGTTCTTACATCTGAACGTTCACCCAACAGCATCACATTTTAATGGAAGATAAGCATTACTAATATATCTTCGCGGGCGAGATTCGAGTTGGAAGTGTAAACATATAGAGAGGGCGCTCATTCACAATTAATATCAGAGTGGATCTAGATCCACTCCATCGAAACTGATCCACTCTGACAAATATCACTCCGACAAAAACTATTTATTAAGTGTGGATTTATACCACACTGAAAAAATCCAGTCAAGTGTGGTATAGAGTAAAAATATATTTGAACAAAATCCAATGGGTAGGTATGGAACTGTTGGCGTTCATTCGTTACATCATAATGGTGTACAAATCTATTTCAAAAAATTGCTAAGAGCATGCATGAATTCATACAAATTGGTAAAAGTTAAAGACTTAAGTATTCTTATTTTTTAATGAATGAATCTATACGTATGTATATATATATATATATATATATATGGGCATATACATCTTGAAATAGTCCACGTATTGGCATAACTAAACAAACAAAGCAACAAAAGTCAATGAGAAGAGTTGACTCAATAATGCATTGTTAATTGCCAATAAGAATAATCCAAATTTTCGGGGGCCTCTCCCACTCCCTTCCTCAGGGATAGAGACGATAATGCATAACGCATTAATGCATTATCGTCTTTATCCCTGAGGAAGGGGGAGGCCCCCGAAAATTTGTATTAAACGTATTCTTATTGGCAATTAACAATGCATTATTGAGTCAACTCTTCTCATCGACTTTTGTTGGTTTATATGGGTGGGTGTGTGTGTGTGTGTGTGTGTGTGTGTGTATGTGTGTGTATGTATAGTTGCATGTGTATTATATCAAAATATCAAAATATGAAATGTAAAATATTATATTATGCGTTTTGAAATGTTAAATTGAAATGTTATATATTTTTGTTCATGGAATCAGAATAAAACAGTATGGAAAAAAAAATGTATGTGTGGGGGTGTCCCGGGGGGGGGGGGGGGCATGCAGCCCCCAGCCCCCCCCCCCCCGCTTCCGCGGCCCATGCTGGTAGGTAAAAGTTTGAAGTCTTGTAACCTTTTATAAATTCATTGGGTCATATATTATGGCAGAGTCATCGGCGCATACAGAGTGGTTTGGTGGTTCGACAGAGCAGGTTAAACAGATTTGTGCTCATAATGCTGCCTTAAAGGAGCCCGTTTTCTGTATATTTTACTTGAAATGTTCATTGTTTAAGGAAATGTTAATGAAGTAAAGCATCATACCTAGAAACTTGAAAGAAATCCATCTATAATATCCACAGGATCATAAGCCTTTCCAACGTCCAGGAACATATTACTTATTCCATATATTCCTTTCATGGTATTTCATTTTCTAAGTTAACAATACCGTCGGCTGAACTTCTCTCGTTTTTTTTTTTTTTTTTTGCTTTTTTTTTGGTTTGTTTTTCTAAATCCTATTTGGAAAGGGGGGAGTATTTCATGTGTGTTTTTTTAAATAAATTCTAATCTGGAATTTATCATACGCTTCAAGATTTTGATGAAAACAACAACAACAACAGTGAATGCGATTTGTCTGTATGAACAGAGGTGGCGCTACGGGTGGGAGATGCGTGGCATGGACGGCCGCCCCTATTGTTTTTTCAAGTGATCAAGAAGAAGATGAAGTTGATGATGAATAAAGAAGAGTATAGGGGAAGAGAGGGCAGGGTCATGCAACTATAATAGCAACATTTGTTCATTTAAAACGTAAATAAACATTACTCATGTGTGGGCCAAGTTTAAAAACAGAAACAATTAACGCGTCATCTTGGCCCCTATCAAAATAACCTGGCGCCTCCCCTGTGGGCGATCTTTATTGATTTTTTCAAATTGGGATAAAGCTGGTGCGCGTAGCCAAGGTGGGGACGCCAAAAAAAAAAAAAAAGAAAAAAAGAAAGAAAGAACAGAAGGGGAAAAAACGTGAGCAAGAAAAGAAAAAGGTAAGAAAAAGTAAGAAGAGCGGGAGCAGACAAGGAACAATTCGAAGAAACATCGGAGCTTCCGCGCTTCGCGCGGGAGGTTCCCCCTCCCTGCACCCTCCCCCCTAGGGAGCTCGCGAAGCGCGCTCAGTAAGTGATTCGCACGCTTCGCGTGCTCACTACCGCCCTCCATAAAATGAAATCCTAGCTACGCCACTGTAACAATGTCGGGTGAAGTTCTCAGGGGCCTCCTTTGGGAGCCCATAGCCCCCCATAGCACTGAACGTATTTTTAGTTCAGTGAGGCCCAACGAACTAAAACATAGGGTGGTGTGGCCCCAGGTACTCTACTTTCATTTCGTGCATTGCGCCCTCTACTTAGCAAGTGCAGCAAGCATGCAAGTGCCATGTTGGCAATTGGCGCTTCCATGTACCACTCTCTTTACAAAAATAACACTTAAAGCTATGATTTTCTCAAGAAAGTACGTAATATCTCCAAATAAATATGGAAATTATTTTAAAAATTATTTTCCTTCGACAGAAAGTGGTCGGAGATTCAAATATATTGTACATTTATGTTTATCTCTAAAAATTACAGAGGGGGCTCAGGCAACCCACGACTATGTTTTATAACATTCACTGTCATTCGTCAAAATGTAAGTCAAACTGGTAAACTGACCAATCAACTAAGCTTTCGCACAGACGAACTCTTCCGGGTCTCGATCTCGTCAATGAATGAGCTGCACGATTGAGAGGACAATTGCTGCCAAACTTGGAACAGCTTTCGTATTTTCGTGATTTTTTGTAGTTCTCATGGAGGATTGATTTAAAAATTGACTCCTTCTTGCTTTTACGGCTGATTCTTTCTGACGCTGTTGCCAGTTCGTGTGTAAGTATATTTCACTATCAAACATTCGTCGTTGAAATGTAATCACCAGTCAGTAGTCAAAGGCAGTCGCTGGAGCTGGAGTTGCGCGGGTCGACGCAGGCTCGTCTCCACTTGATGCGGCGAAGTAGGCGTAGCCGGTGCTCATGCTTTACTCGGCCCGTCGCGTCGGCGAGAGATAGGGCTAGGGCTTGATTGTGTTTGAAATTGTAACTGTAAAGTTGGAATGTCCGGATGTGTGCTGCTGTGGTGTAGCGTCCGTGCTTTGTAACGTTAGCCTCCGTGCTTTGTAACGTTAGCCTCCAAGGCTGTGTGAGATTGAGAAGACTACCTTACCCATGCCAGGCAAGTGTTGTGTGTACGGACAGGCTGTGTATGGTAGCTCTACCTAGTAGTACTCATCGACCACCTTTTTTGAAACTGACCACTTTCGCGCAATGCTTTCCTGCGCATGAAATCAAAAAGTACGTAGGAACTTGGCGCAATACCCCACAGGAATCAAACAGGCTATCGTAACCAAAGTCCAAGAGAAATTAGGATGAAATAACAGAATTTAATTATTTTTTTAAAAACTTTGATAATGAAAATGATACTTACGTGCTTAATCAATACAGAGGATGGGCAGTTGGTTTAAATAATTAACTGACACAGGCGCCGAGTGAAAAACATCACATGCGTTTATCGCCGAGATTTCCGTGCGTATCGTACGAGTCAACAATCTGAACATGAGATGTTAATCTGCTGCATTTTCTGTGCAAGTGAGACGAAATTAAGGGAAAACCAACGAGTATTTTCTGAGATACGACGTAACCAATTAAAGGCGGCCGATGAGTAGTAGGTCCAACCATACTCGGGACAAAATGTAAACAGAAGTTTACAGTTAAAGTTTAAAAACAATATATTTCACAAATTCTTTGAGAATTATGTATTCAATATTTTACAGCACAAATATCCATTAGGTCTGTCCATGATGATGGTTTATGTTATGAATAATTCTTTCTCAATATTAACAATAAATAATAATAGGATTTGTATTGTATGAACGTGCTGAGTCCATTTGATGGTCAAATGCTCAAATCCAAAGGCAGAACAAAAGAGAAGGGCAAGAGTTCCATATGTACCCCCTGCTAAAATTAAAAAAAAAAATATAAGGATATGACTTGAAATGATACGTAATAATCATAATATCGAATACTGAACATGGGGAAAATGTGATAAATATCAAAATATTGGTTTATTCCGTCAGAATTATAAGCTTATCCATAACCCGTGTATTTCATATTGATATTGATTTATTTAGTCAGAAAAATAAGAGCAATGCATCCTGGGAGTTAGACTAATCCCAACTTCCAGCTTATTATCATTATGGTCTTCCATGATCTTTCAATGATTTTTCAATGAATTCTGTGGTCTCTGTAGTCTCCATCATTTTTTGAAGTGGTCTCTCAGTGGTTTCTCAGGCCCCCATTCCACTGAGCAGAGACCCTTGAGAGACCACCGAGAGACTAAAAATTGGCAAGATCTCTCAGCAGTCTCCAATACTAGAGAAAATAGTGTCTCTGTGGAATGGCTCTGAATGAAAACCCTGACAGATCATTGAAAAACCAAGAAGTGATTTTCCACCAAATTTCTCAGCGATTCTCTGTGGGATTTCGAAGATCACAAGCATTCATTGAGAGATCATTGAAAGATCATCTGACAGACTGACAGATTTTTGAGAGATCAATTTAAGATACCTGAGAGACTAACAGAGATCTCTGAGAGAACAACAGAGATCTATGAGAGACATCTGAGATAACAATGTGGCATTTCTTGAGAGACTGTCGAGAGATCTTTGAAAGACTAGTAAGACTGCTTGTTGAGAGATTGCTGAAAGACCAATTTCCTGAAAGACTGCTTGAAAGACTATTTTGAACCGGTTCAAAATTTGGTGGAGACCATGGGAGGCCGTGAAATTCACTGAAAGATCACTGAGGGATCATGCAAGACCTTGGAGATCATTGAAAGTTCACTGAAAAATCATTGAGAGATCTGTCAAATTTTTCGGTCTTTCATTGGTCTTTCAGAGGTCTTGCCGTCTGTGGGATGGGGGTGTAAGGGAAGCGGTCTTTCAGTGGCCTGTCGGGGATCTCTCAATGAGCACTCAACAGTCTCACAAGTCTTTCAGTGATCTCTCTACAGTCTCGCAACAAATGCTACATTTTTGGTGAAGATCACTGAGAGATAGTGAAAACCTAATGTGAAGATTACTGAGAAATCATAGGGAGACCATGATCTTAATGAGAGATTGCTGAAATACTATTGAGAGATTGCTGAAGGATTAATGACAGATTGGCAAAAATGATTATATTATTATTTGACCATAAAAATGAAAATAAATTATGCAGTAGACAAAAGGTGTAGAACAAGATGAGACACCACACACATGCCCACACACCCTGCCACACACACACAGCTATACACACACACACACAGAGGAGGTGGAGAAGAAGGAGAAAAAAGAGAATTTTCTAGTGGTATTTGTTATTTATCGCTGTTGCTTCATTTTTTTTCTCCAAAACAGAGGTCATCATGGTTGTCGATCTGTATGAACCACAGTACCTCGCCCTCATAGTATTTGGGGGCTTTGTGGCTCTCTCCTTTGTTGTCTATGCTTTCTCAGCCTTTGGAATCCAGGAGAAATCTTATGAGGAAGCTGTAGCAGAGCAACGAGCTCGACTGGAGAAGGAGCAGATACAGCAGAGAGAAGGCAAGCGTCAGAAGCGCAAGCAATTCTTTGAGAAAAAGAAACGTGAGCGAGAAAAGCATGACAGCTCTCCAGGTATTCTGCGCCAGGAGGTTGCACAGGCCATCGATCCATATGTGGAAGAAGTAGAGCAGGCACCTCCATCTCCACCACCTGTGAAGGAAGAGAAGGTAAATCCATGTAAAACCATGAATTGAGTCTATCCGTAAATCATTAGTATTAGGAAAATGTAGCAGAGAGAACATCATAGATGGAATGTACTCACAAAGGAAGGAGAGGAAAAACATTTTTCAATTTGTTAAAGTCGCTCAATCGTGGGCTTTCATGGGGAATTTGACACCATGGGTGCTTACCCAGTTACAGGTGTTGTCCATCACTATGAGTTTTATGACCAACAGACCTTATGTAATGCTCTGTATATTCCACCCTTTGCCCCATATGGCAAAGTCATTATCTCACTTTCCCTGGCCCGAGAATGCCCGAAGCAGGCCGAGGAATGTTTATGGTGGGACACCTTGTTTTGCTGTGCTCCAGAAATGTTGCTCTATTACAGGTATTTCCAGTGCTTTTCACGAAGTCTGGTGTCAGCAAATTATGATCCATTCCCCATGAAAGCCCACGACAGAATGTCTTTAAAACTCTTGATTCCCAACAAGTTCTGTCACAGATCTGACATTCATCTTAGAATATTCTAAGAGAAATACTAATTTAGGTAAATTTGATATTATAGCCCTGTTCAGGTTCATGTGATTCAGTTTCTAAGATTATGAAGACTGTTTCATTGGACCAAAGAGAGATCTTTGCCTGCCTTACAGGTGATTTCAAAGTGTTTTCTGTCTTGAGAGCACATATGAAGCTGACACCAAATAGAAAACTAAATAAATGCAACATTTTAAAATTTGTTTTTCAAGGTTAAACCAGAGAAGGTGAAGCCATCTCCTAAGAAACCCAAACAGCCCAAGCCTCCCAAACAGGCTCCTGTTGAAGAGACCATCTTTGAGGCTAAGCCTGCACCAGTCCAGGAGACTGTACCACCTCCAAAGGAAGCTCATACAACCAAGAGCAAGCCACCTAAGGTAATGTAATGTTCAAGTCATATACCTCATTCATTGATTCATCCCCCAATTATCCGCCTAGGAATAATGTGAACAATTCAACATTGGCTCGTGTATGCATATGGGAGGGACAATGATCTGATTAGATTTTGGAGCCTCGAGGTCAAGGTCATAGAGGTAATAATACACATAAAAATAGTTCGTTCTCGCGATAACTTAAGAAACATTTCACAGATTGGCTTCAAACTTGGCTCATGTATGCACATGGAAGGGACAATGATCTGATTAGATTTTGGGGTCTCAAGGTCCAAGGTCATAGAGGTCATTATGTACATAGAAATGGTTCGTTTTCACCATAACTCAACAACCATTTGACCGATTAACCTCAAACTTAGCACATGTATGCATACGGTAGGGACAATGATCTGATTAGATTTAGGGGTCTCGCAGTCAAAGGTTAAAGGTCATAGAGGTCATTATGTACATAGAAATGGTTCGTTCTCGCGATAACTCAATAACCAGTGGTCCCGACTCCTGGTATGTACTACCATAGGTAGACGATCTGATTAGATTTTGGGATATTTTGGTCAAAGGTCAAGGTCACAGGTCAATTCCAAAATATCAGGTTTTGGCCTGGTAAACACGATATCTCTAGAACCATTTGAGGTATGAACTTCCAGCTCTGTTGATTTGGGGGTATTTAGGTCAAAAGTCAAATTTCGTAGAATCAGGAAAGTATTTGAAATTATTCGCAAATTTTTGTTTCCATTATAACTTGGAATATATGGCAGGGATTTTAGTGCAAGATGAGTGAAATATATTTTTAGGTGGAAGAGGTAATGGTAATTAGTATGTAGCTTTCGTTGAGATGTGCATGAATAAATTGCACGGAAGGCAGAGGCATAATTGTGGATTGCACACAGTCAAATTTCTTTTGTCCCAACATTGAAGAAATTGCCTTTGAAAAGTAAAAGTATAGAAGATATTTTGTTGGCATATCCCAACCAGGATTTTGCATGTCACTTGGAGGAATTGGTCAGTTTATTCATAGCATGCGTATTCATACATGTAGAGCTTCATGTATACCAGCATGATTTAGAAGAGCCTAAGCAGTGAGACTTAAGTTATTTTTATCATGAAGTGTATTATCATAAGACGGAAGGAAGAAAAGAAAACTAATGGTTATTTGTATTTGTGGTCTGAATGAAAGGTTGTTGAAGAGCAAGTGCAGAAAAGGGAAGCACCTGTTGTAGCTACTGCTGCTCCACCTACCCAAGCCTCTCCTGCTAAGACTAAGGCTAAGACTAAGCCTGCTTCTGGAGATGGAGGTAAGATGTGTTTACATTCTCCCCCTTTTTTCTCATTTCTTATGCTACAACTCTAGGGTACATAGGTTAAAGTAAACTTGATAATGGTTTAAAATTCTTGTTCCGTAACACAGTAACACCTCACTTGCAAAATGTGCTTTACTTGCATGGCTTCAAGGTAAGTCTAGATTTTGTTGAGAAAGTGTGGAAAATATCAACATTTTAGCTTATGCCTGTTAAGAAAAGTGTGTTGTTAAGAGGTTTAGCATAATTGTGTATACATGTACACCACTTTTCGTTTGTCTTGACATCTCTCTGAACATGGCACTGTTAGTGGTGGTCTGTATTCCTAATAAGATTGTTTGATGAAATATTACAAAATATGAAATGGTATTTTTATGTACAATGTATGTTCTTGAAATCTGAGGAAGATCTTAAGAAAATGTGAAATATCGTGATATTGCTTTTATTGATATGGAACAGTATCATGTATTCATTATATTGTTACCAATGATATGAAGAAAGAAAAACAAACACAGACAATGATGCATGAAAGATAATGAAGAATCACTTTTTAGAAAGAATGGTTATATGCACTGTTTGAATCCATATTTTCTCATTGAATAGTAGATCTTTGATGAAAAGAGAAATATTGGGTTGGGATTAGGAGAGAAGTTTGTTGATCTTAAAATCCAATTGATCAAAAGAAGTAAGAGCCTTCACTGGTAAAACTTCAATTTTTCTAGTTTAGATTGTACTGTATATCTCAGACCAAATTGTAAAAACTAGAGTGCTTCTTGAAAGATACATGTACACCTGTATGCATTTTGTTATGCATACATTCTTCAATGGAGATGGTCATAAGCATGTACTTACATTATTTATAAACTGATCTCCCCAGTATGCTACTGTTTATATTATACATACTCATACTTCCATTCTGCAGTGTTGTATTTATTAGTAATCCTCAGGGAGCCAATGATACATTGGATCTGTTATTGACCCTGAATTAAGTGTAATTTTAAATCAACATGACTCTCGTTATAGTGGATATCAATCGTGTGCAGGCCTGAATTGGAATACATTCAGTGCTTGCACAAATTGATTTATATACACTCGTAAACTTATTCATTTAAAAATGTGATTTGATATGTCATTTAACACTAATATACCTGTTCGTTTTAGAATGAAATATTTTTTTAGATGTACATGTATATATAGATTGCACTGGTAGTATTGATGTTGCTGAGCTTTTACAGATTATCCTGTCAGGTTGAGTCACTCTCTTAATCCTTTTTAGCTTTCTTTCTGCTTTTTTGAAGGAAAAAAAACTTATGTAAAACTACCTGTAACTGTGAATGATGTACATGTAAATCAGAAAATTGGGAATTTCGAAAAAAAATTATTTTGAAAGTATCCTTGCTTTCTTTTGCATATATTTTAATATGCACTTGACTTGAAGCCTATCTTGTGGTATGTCTAGATATGTCAAAAGATGGTGCCTTAATATCAAGATGGTTTATGAATGTTTTCTTTATTTGCTTTGGCAGTGGGGAAGGGAGATTTCTAATCAAATTTTTACCTATTTCGACTTTAACATGTGGTGACCAGGTCATTGCTTTCTTTTAATGCCAGTGCCCTTATTCACCACAGAAAAATGGTTGACATGTACAAGCTGGTAATAGATGAGCCACTTAAATGAAATAAATCAACTCTTCCTTGCCCAACTCATTCATTTCTAATTTCAAATCAATGATTTAAAGGAAAAATAAAGGAAAATAAAGTATGTGGTGTTCTCTAGATTTTTTTGCATCATAACCTGCCTTTCTAGATTATAATCAAAAGATATCTGAACCATGCAAATGTAATTTTCCATAGTTGAAAAAAAAAATGTTGGAAATTTTGTAGTTTTAGTAAGCCCTCAAAACTGTTTGTCAGATTTGTTACTTTTAGGTGGTCATTAGCAAGCTACTAGCAAAACAAAGAATCTGTGAAATTCTTTGCTCCTAAAGTTGAATATTTGTTAGTGGATGGCAAAGAATATTTTTTACCTTTGGTCAGTGACGTAAAACTCCATCAGCGTCAATGTGCATCCAACGTTGTGTGCACATGTTTTGAAACCAATGAGAGACCTGTTTATGCAAAAACTATTTAAACAAAGGCTGTAATCATTGTGCGAGGAGCAGTCAGGGTGCAGCGGTCCTACATGTACATGTACACTTAGCCAGGTACATGTACATGTACATGTATGACATTTAGTCAACTATGATGGATCTTTGTGGCTAGATCTTTAATGGCTTTTGGTACTCAAAATCTATAAGATTGTTAATAGAGACTGGAGTACCCATAGCAGTCTTATGCAGTTCATACTGTGACTCCTTCTTCCTGTCTGGTAATTCACAGACCTTGTGACATGCTACTTTAAGCTGCAACAAATGTATGCCTGTTAGTCAGGGGAATAAATCCAGGAAATTATCAGATACATTTGTTTTTTTATTGAACTACAATTGAAAGTCAGTCTTTTTTCCATTGTTCAACTTCAAGCGAGGAACCATTTTGTAAGAGGAGATTCCATGTGCATGTAAATTGATGATGAATATATGCATTTCATTCATGCAGATGTATGTGCTTCTGCATTTCAGATTATAATATGCCTGATGGTGGAGCATGTCGCACTTGAAATTGCATTTTATCAACACACCTTTCGATGTTGTTACTATATGACTTTTGATATAATCTAAAAAATGTTCCACATTGTTTATTGTGTATATATATATATATAAGGATTGTTAAAAGTAACTAACTGATAAAGCGTATGTAAGTTGATAGCAGATATGCAAATAGATAAATATCATTTAGTCTTCAAGAAGACTATTGATGTGCGTGTGTGTGTGTGTGTGTTTTGCTGTGAGTAATAAGGATCATGCCTTCTATCCAATGATCGGCTGTTATTGCTGATGCTATTACGCACATGGCTGTTACAACATATGCATGTACAGTACATGTTAATCATGTTGCCTCCCTGCAGAGTTTTAATTGATCGCAGATAAGAGCTGGTGGCTTCTTTCCAATTCATGAGTCATGGTTGCTTTGTTTGCATTCATGCTTGGGACTGACAACCAGCTCATTCAGACTGTTCATTAGAGTTAAAGTTTGAAGTGAAAGTATGCTGCAATGCTTTTTGGAAGTATTTATTATTCGCTTTTTATGAATATTTTTTTCTCTTTTAACCCTAAGCAATTGAACGTACACTACACATTAGTCAAAACCATAGAAGATTTTAACTTTCAGTTTATATGGTACATGTACATGTATAATGTACACGAAGGAAAAAGGAATCACCGTTTAAGTACATGTCTACACATGGAATGGCCAAATTTGTTGATATTGTTGATTTTCTGCAGTTCAGTGTACATGTACATGTATGACATGACGTCCTTCTCTTATAAAGCCACTTTAACCCATTCGTGACGAATTATTTAAAGCCTAATTTGATCAGCTTTTATTCTTCAAATTGGCAACACCAACATTCTTATTTTATCACTACATTTTTCTCATAAAACGTCATGTATCTGAAATGAATATAAATTGACAGAAATTATGATGAGAAGTCAAAAAGTTGCCAATTTGCAGGGGAAAACGGTGATTTTAAACCTATCACATTGCCAATTTAATGATTTTAATGCTTATTTTCCTTTAAAAAAATTTCAGCATCAAATAACGAATATTGACGCAACCAAATTGGGCACAGTTTGTGTAGAATTTTTTGTTCTTACTGCTCATGTATTTGGTATGATTTTTAGGGCTTTGCATCAAAAGATATTAGGCCAAACCACAAAATGTGGACCTCTGTCATGAATGGGTTAAACACTGATTTTCAGAATAAATACTCTTGTTGAGCTAACATGTGTGTTAGTGTCCGTTCTAGTCTCCCACCTGCTCTCTTACCTTGTACTCTCCCTGGAGTCTTGATCAAACAAGATATTATATGCATACATGTAGTCTTGTAAACAGGTTACTTGCACACGTGGCAAGGATTTCAGTCTGTGATCAGAAATACTACACTGGCACTCAGTACTCTTGCACCAAGAAATCCCATTACATGTGTGTACGTACGTACGTACGTATATGTAGTCTTCATTGATTAGACTCAAATTGAAGAGTGGCTAGTATAATGTTCCATAATCATGCATCAGATATACTGCCTTCTTTGATATATTTATTTTTCGTGTGGTTCGAGCATTTCATGTTTGTTAAACAGTTTAAAACAGTGGTTACACATGTACATGACTATACATGTACATGTATGACTACATCTTATGACTTAGTATGACTAGTCGTTAATATTTTACCTAAAGATGTTTTTAAAGGTTGTGATTTTTTGAAAGTCAGATATGTGGTGGTGGCTATAGGCATTGCTGTATATTCACATGCACTGAAGTGGCTTGATATTTGCTGCAAATGTCAGCTTCGCCCTGAGGCGTAGAAGGGATGGCCTTCTATCTAACATACAACCTGTACAGAAAACATATTTGTGATGATCCATCAGAATGTACGCCCAGTGGGTCATCACTGGCTTAATCTAGTAGACTAGTCCATCAGTGATTCCCCTGTGGGTTTTCCAGAGGAAACTCTGACCTTAAGTGACCTTGATTAGTTCTACTTTCAGGCAGTGACATGGCAGTCCCACTGAAGGTTCTCACAGGCATTTATGAATGAGAGCCACATTGATTTGCGTGGCTATTTGCTAAGCAACCCTTTGCACTTCCTGTACAATATTACATTAACAGAAATGATTCTGTATTTGTAGTACTGATGGAAATGGACTATCTCAGCGAGGGAAACTTCACATTTGTATTCCTAGTAAAGTAGTGATCAAGTTAATCTATAATTGATGTAATATCCATCCTGATGAAGAGAAATGCCCAATTTAGACTACAGACTAGTATTAAAACCAAATACATGGTCATGCTTGAACATGACTCATTTTGGATGAGTGTTCTAGTCATTGTATCATTTTACTTCAGATAACACAGATCAGAGCCATTTCTTGTGTCAGTTATAAAATGAAGGGGGGGGGGGAATGCATCCATACTGCATAGTGTATTAAAATAGGTAAAATATTACTCTTCTTATGTTGAGGGATCAAAAGAGAAAATATTTCAGGTGACACTTGTGGTTTGTTTGTGTAAGAAGAATATGGGCCTACAATGTGCTGTGTGAATAATGTCTTGAATTTACCCCCCCCCCCTTATACATGTAAGTTACATGTACAGAAAGCCAGAACACAGCTACATAATATACATGTAGGCCTGTACATGTACATGTAGCAGACAACGTATAATGAATCTGTAGACAAATGTTCTAAGGACTCTAGCTTGTAATGTAAGCTCTCTAATAAAATATTCAAAGGATGGTATCAATTTACAAAATCAAGGGCAAATTAGCTGCCCCCCCCCCCCCCGCCTTTTTTGAAGACTTTCTTTTTTGCTAGTCACCAAATTTTGGGGGTAAAGCAGACATCTGAAAAGGCTGATTCCTCCCCCCCCCCCCCCCCCCCCTTTTTGGAAAAATTCTGGATCCAGTGCTGAAAATAGTAGTACCAAAGTTGCATTGGTGAATGGTGATGGATGTTATGT
The DNA here is from genome assembly GCA_029962745.1 of Echinometra lucunter. Taxonomy (NCBI): domain Eukaryota; kingdom Metazoa; phylum Echinodermata; class Echinoidea; order Camarodonta; family Echinometridae; genus Echinometra; species Echinometra lucunter. The sequence continues at coordinate 6,068,186 of CM057152.1, read as the reverse complement.
GAATGGGAAACATTACTGATAGTTTGATAGTGTACCCGTAGACTTGTACATGTATGTTAGTCCATGTATTAAGATTTTAGTTGCCATTAGAAAATTGGTCTCACTGAAAGTGCATGCAAAGATTATCTGGGTGTGGACATTGTTTGATGTAGGAAGGACAATGAGAAGGGTTAGTGGTGAGCAGGAAGTTCAATGTACCATAGTACTTTAACAGGTAATGAGGTGAGATGGCTTATCTTTGTTGACAGGGAAGGAAATCATTAAGTCTTACCCTACAGTTTACTTGTATGACCTATTGTCTAAAGATTTACACACACTCACTCTCTACATACATGTACTTCTATTGTATGGTGTATGAGTAAAGGTATTTTAGATGTTGGATTGTCTGGCTTAAAGTTGCTGTCTTTAGTACATGTATCTAGGAAGTTGAATGAATGGGGATCGGGCCATCAGGGGATGCTTCCCCTCCCCCTATTTTTTTTTTTTAAATTTAGATTTTTACTTTAATGAACTAATTCCCTTAACACATTTTTATATTTTCTTATAAATTTGACAGATAAGCAAGTGTTACATCATGTAGTAACACTGGTGATATTTTTTACATTTAAGGAAATACAAAAATTGAGATTTCAGATCTGACAATCTTATTTGAAAGCTTTTTATATGATCGTCTTTTTGTTTTTACTATTGGAGTAAGACCTATCTGTGTGAAGCATATTTAAGACTTTTTAAAAGTATTATGTGCTATGTAATAATTTATTAATTAAACCACAAGTTCACTTCAGCTATCTTATCAGGCTGTTTTTTTCCCTATGTGTACATGTAGTTGGCAGAGGCATTCAAAAGTTTGTGCATGTAGATGAAGTTAAGTAAATATGAGATTTAACATGACCGTACCACGGCCAGTTGAAAATGAAAACAGCAGGCTCATTTACTGTGTCAAATTCATATTCAAAAAATTATATTTGATCAGTTCGCAGAACCTTGGTAAATACAAAATGCCAGTTGTTTTGTCCTCCCACTCCTTGTGCATAGACCATCCCTCCATTGTATAAGTAGCATTTTATGAACTGCAAATTTGATTATTTGCATTTCTTGTGGTATTTCATTTGTGTTAGAAACTGGGTTTTCCAAAGAATTTCTTTTGAAAAAATATTATGCATGTACATGTATGTGTGTGCACTTGCCACAGTATGATTTTTTTTTATGCCTCCACCCACCGTAGGTGGTTGCCGGAGGCATTATTTTTTATTATTTTTGTATTTTTAAATTTTCTTTGCAGTGTGTACTTTTACTGGATGTGAGTTATTGAAGTAAATACCTTATGGGTAAATGAAAGATTCAGTGCTACATGTACGTAGACTTTTTTCAGGAGTTGCCTGTTGCCTGTTACCTGTAGTTGAATTGTACATGCTGTATGTTGTATTTTGTATTTCGTTGGCTAAAAGACTGAATTAATGTTTTGGTATGATTGAGAAATGAGAATAAATACAGAGGGTCATCCTCAATATTTTGTCTTTTTTAAAGTAAAAGTTTACTACATGTGTTTTCTGCTGCCAAAATCACCAAAGATGGGATTTATCTGTTAATTGTTATGTGTTCTTTCATGTAAGTGGTGTACCATGAAGATGAAGGTTTATTTCTTGTTTGTTCAAGAGCACTGATTTGTACATGTACCGGTATATTCTGGGCAGTAAGGCTGAGTAAGCAGGTACACAAAAACTTGCTGTAGTTTTGTAGAACTGATTTACTTAGACTCAGTAGTATGAATTCAAATAGAAACACTTAGGAAATCCATGGTTTTGTCTAGCTGACTGCCTGACCTCGTATAGTCAAGTGTATCCAGGCATGGAAGTGATATGGACACTATGCTTTTTGTGACTGTGCAGTGACAACATTACATTTGTAGTGTGGAATGTTAATGGGAAATATACTGAATGTAAAAGTAGAGCTGAGATGGTATATTTTAGGTACACTAAACCACAGTGTATTTCATTGTTGTTGTTTTTTTAAATCATGAAAATCATCACAACTAGGGCTGAAAGCTGAAATTGTTCTATTTGTAAGAAATAGTAAATTGAAAATGCATAGCATACATGTAAAGATATGGGTAATACATTAAAACGATACATCGGGTTTCACAAGTACTTATGGAACTTCACTTCATTTTTACTTGTTTCTTTTCCTATTCTTTTGAAAAACAGGGCATGTGTATTGGTTTCTATTTACAAGGCAAAGCTGTTATTTGGGCAGTTACATGGCCTTGAAAAGGAGGATGCAGTAACCTTTTTTTGCTATTGCACAATAATTATTATTACTTCCTCTATCTCTTGCTCTTCTAACAAATATGTGTTGTACAATTACTGACTATAGCCTTAAAGATGATTTAAAGTTAGTGATTACCCTTTCTTTGCTGTACATAGATACTCCAGCCCTGCGTGGGAAGACTCTGATATCAGCAGTAAAGAGTGCCCCCTTGAAGGATGCTGAGATCCAACAACTGATCGAGATTCTCCTCAACCGTCAAGGAGGATCTGCATCAGCTGATGACTGGGTCAAGGTTTGTATTACTTTTCCCTACCCCTTCATCATCCTCCCTACTTTTCTTTTCCTACTTCCCCCCCCCCCCCTTTCACCTTTACCTCTTTACCCTGCTCCCTCACTTTCCCCTTCACTCCTGTATTTTTTCATTTTCCCCTCATACCTGATAATACCATAATTATATCCTCTTGTGTTACATATTCTACTGCCATCTGTGTAACAAGGCAGGTCTACAGCAATTATTTATCATGGTTAGACAATGCTGTAACACTCCCCCCCCCCCCCCCCCCATAATCACAGAACTCTGTGACCTTACAATTAGGTTTACAAAACCACTTAAACATGACAACATTGTTATGGCTATTGCACATGCAAAAATGAAAGAGGTATGTCTTGTTCAAGGAAATATGGATCACCACGATTTGAATAGAAAATAAGAACATTGCCTCTGTATTGTGATTTTTTTTTTTTTTCAATGTTGATACAAGTGCAACCTTGACAACACCTACTCTTCTGAACATGCCTATAAACAATAGGCTTTCAGAATATATCCTTTATAAACATGGCTGTTAGTGGGGAAAGCTTGATAAAAAGCCTTGATCACCAATGTCTGGAACAGACAAGGCACCTGGCAAGCATGTAAGGAAGCAAGTTAATAGGGGTCTCTGTATGTTGAAAATTTTCCAAAGTAACCAGAATCCTGCAGTTTTGTGTATTGAGGGTTTTAATATTTTTACCTTATGAATGATGATGTGATTGAACTTCTGTTGACCCCAATTTTCAGTTTTAATATGAAGTTGTACAAAGGCAGAAAATAAATTCTTACAGTATAAATTTTGAATATTGGGGAAAAGTGAAATAAAATGCTATCCATGCTATTTCTGTGATTAAAATCGGGCTTTAAATATAATACTGATTTCAAAGTAGCATTACTGATATTGGGTTTCTTTATGAAGGTGGTTATGATTGAAAGGGTATATTTGCTGGTATCTACATGTATTAATGAGTGTCACACATTCTCATTGGATTGAGATTTTTTTTTTTTTTTTGAGGGGGGGGGGGGTCATTTTCATCATTGGGAGTAACCATGGAAGTGGTTTGTTGCTTGTTGGGAGATATATGATAGTACTTGTGCAAGTTAAGTGTATCCGGTTCACATGAATAGGGCAGCTATAAGCCTTTAATAGAAACAAGATGTGTGCACTAACTGTTACTGATAGTGTATCATTTGTAGATGTTTATGCAAAAGAAATGTTATTGGAAGTTGACACAGGGTTGTATTACATGTAGGCATAATAATGATGATAATGATAATAGATAACATTTATATAGCACTTAATACATATTAGATTTTTTTGTTGTTGTTTTGGTTTTTGTTTTCTCAAATCTTGGAATATCCTATCATATCCTTATTATCACTCCTCATATAATAATATGGTATTTCAGTAAGAGGGTGAAGAGAAGTCATATTTAAGAAAAAAAATCCCTAATGGCTGCAATTAGCTTAGATCTCAGACCAGACACCACATCCTCTTGTTGGATTTAATTCAAATATAAACTTCCCCATGTCACTTCCTTTCTCTCACTTATTAACATTTAGAGGATAAATATGTGAGACTGAATCATGTATAGAACATTCCAAGCTGAAATCATTTTCCTGTTTAAGGCGAAGGAAATATCCATTTACTTTGGATTTAAGATATTTTAGCCAAAGAAGAATCCAGATGCATTACAACGTGTTATGAAAATCATTTGAAAGTGAAGGCTTACTCTTTAAAGCTTGTTTGTAGATGTACTGATGATTAGTATTTTGCTTTTGATATCTTTCTAGAGTTATCGATAAGATACAATCAAAAAGTGAAAGATGAAATTATTGATGTATTCTTAGTTATTATTTCTGTGGCTATTCATCATACTTTTTCATTATTTTTTCACATGTATTTAATTAAAAAAAAAAATGTAACAGTGATCTTTAACTTCTTTTATATCTTTTTAGGCCAATCAGAGGAATGACCCTGTTTCTGCTCTCAAGAAACAACTCCAGGAGAAGGAACAAGCTCTCCACAATGGTAAGAAGTATTGACATAAAAAGAAAGACCCTCAGTGTCTATTAGTTAAGCACTCTGAAACTTTGTAGAATAATTGCAGGATAATTTGTTGCAACAATATTTCAGAATTAAACTACTAATACATAAATTGAACATGTAAATTTTGAATACACTGAGGAAATACCTCTTTGGGTGTGAGACATCCATTGACTTTTTTTTAATATTTTGAATTCATTTTTTATCACTGGCCTTGTCTTTTAGAAATAGTAATATATCACTAAATTCAGGCATGACTGGTATTGTTTTCTGAGATTTCTCAATGGAAACAATAGTCATTGCCTTAAGGGGTTGGTCCTTTGACTGGTTTGTTTGAAATAATAAACAGACATCCTGCTGACCTAATTCCTTTGTCACCATCATTAATACTTTTTCACTAATAACCAGTAAATCATGAGTTTTTCCAGTCTAGCAGTTGCCCTCTTATTTCACAAACAAGGAAGAAAAAGCAACTGTCCAGAAAAATAAATTGTGCTCTTTTATTGTGATTCTTTGTGTAAAAGAGTTTTTTCCTATGTAACACACCATTTGTATATTTTTTTGTGACCTCAGACTGGAGGCAGTGTCAGGCATACATGAGAATGCCTATTCTTGGCTACCCAATTTAAATTAGAGATCCCTTAGGCACATGAGCATCCAGAAATATGAAATACATATTTTGAGTAAAAGAAACTAGAGTTGTGTTCATCAGATTGCTCTAAGGTAACTGTATGGTATCTCTATCATTGAATATTTTAGTGATAAAAAGCATGAAACAAGAATTTTTTCTCTCTTCTTGCATTCTGCTATATTTTCCCCTTTACTTGTGGATGAAATGTCATTCTTCCTCTAGAGCATGCTGTGAAATTTGTTTAGTTCTGCAAGGTGACTCATTATGTTTATATGGTGAAAGGTGTATATAAATACATGATTTTCAGTTTATCTATGGATTGGATCTTATTTCAGAGATGCTGCTTGCCCAGGCTGCTTCTCAGAAGGTGAAGGAACTCCGTCATGAGTTGAACCATCAGAAGGAACACTCTAACGGCATAGAGGCACAGTATAAGATGAAGGTTGAAAGCCAAGCCCGTGAGATTGAAGCTTTCCATGTCCGCATGCAGCAGGTAAGACTCTGCTCCTGGGTGCGAGCTATGGAATTCTATGACACAGTATTTAAAAACAGAGGTAATGCCTATTTCAAATACATCCCTTATTTGCAGTAAAGTAGCGATTCTGTAAGTCATCTCAAAAGCCTGAGAGAGACAATTCTGGTATAATATGGTCTAAAAATTGTACAAAATCTTCTCTTGTTAAATCCTTGATTGCTTATACCCACTAATATATTGAAATCAACCCCCAACCAACTGATAGTCATTCAAATCTTGGTCATTGGTGTTTGGTCTTATGATTGTGAGTGAAATATCAGTGATGACTAAAACCTTAAAGGGGGTACCCAATGCTGAAACAATGTTAGCTCATTTGAAAGAGCATGATTTTGTTAGCAGAAAATCATCTGCCTTAAGTTTTTTTAAAAGTCGTGTTGCCAAGGAAACCCCCAAATGTGGTAAGATTTCAGGATATTTTTGACCCCTCAGCTGTGACCCAGTTTCAACTGGGTACCCACTTTTACGTCAAAATGACGTCAAAGTGGGTACCTTGTCGCGCACTTATAGCAAAATGCGCGCAAGGTATAATACATATTGTACAGTCTAGCGCGCAGCACAACTGCAATGCGCGAAGCTGGGTACCCACTTTTACGTCATACCTCATCCTCAAATTTTTTTGGGTCAGCTCTTGACTTTTTATGATAAAATTAGCCAAAATGCATTGATTTCGATTGAAAATCATCATATTTTTAATGTAATGTTTCTTAGAATTCTATTCTTGATCATATATCAAAATATTTTTTACCATTGTGTAATCACTTTAACTGTGAATATTTTTCTTGAAGAGCCATGACTCCCATACCCATGACACCCAAGCTCTTCAGACCCGTATTCAACAGCTACAGAAAATGCTGGATGAATCTAAGGTAGACGTTGTTAATCAACTGAGAGAAGAGAACCAGAGACTTAAAACAGAAGCTGGACATGCTGCTCAACAGTAAGTTGATTCAACAAAGTATCTTGAGGATAACAAAGAAAATCATGTTGTGACAATTGATATTCTTACTTTACTTTCCAGTTTGTATTTGTCCTGCCTCTTGATGCTGCAACAGTTCTTTGTATGAAGAATGATATCTTCAGTTTGGAATTCATTTTCAGTTTGGTGTAGAATTATTTATTCAGTTAAGCTTTTTAGAAAAGGATGAAATTTGCTGTTTCATATTTAGCTGGTCAGGTTCCAAATCCTGTAGCATCATTGCCATGTAAACGATATGTTATCACAATAACAGTTAGGATGTGGGTTTGCCAAGAAGCCATACTGGAATCATGTTACACTTGTGCTTAAAGCATCAACTTTAAGATTATGTCAACATTATTTATCAGCAGCGTGAGATAGGTTTGCATGTATGTTGATATTACGTTACATGTTAAAAAAAAAAGAGAAAAGAATTGTTTCTTGAAGAAGAACCTGCATAACAATAATAATAATAATAATAACTTTAGATTTATTTAGCCCATAATAATTAAACCTTAATTCTCTATGCACTTTACACTGTAAGGAAATAAGTATGGTTACACAGACATAGGCATGTACATCCCTTAAACTTTTGCTGTGGGTATGGATAAATATTGGTGGAAAAAGAGAAGTAGATGCACAGCGCCCACATGCATGATCACATGTGTAACCACAAATCAGAATTTCTTGTTTTGGAGGGCAAAGTTTTTAATTGTTGTTTCCGTAGAGAGGTTTTTTCTCTTATTGTTTGTAAATTCAAGACAGTGATAAATGTGTCATTGATGTTTTTGAACAGTTGATAACTTGATGATCCAAAATCTCTGACTCATTCATTGATCTTACTTCTGCATAAATGTATCAGGAAGTTTGTTCAAAACTTGTTAAAAATCAGATGTACAGAAAGTCAGTCCTCCCAAGAAAATTAGAAAATACTGGGTAAATGCCTAAAATATCTGGTGAAGATTGGTTTTATACTTTTAGGGGGAGGGGGTGAAAATGCAATTTTATTTCCAATATTCCTTCTCGATTATATAATGTTTGTAGAAAGGAGCAGTTGATGGGTCAAGAGCTTGCTCGTCTTCAGACTGAGCTTCAGAAGGTACAGACTAAACTCACATCTACAGAGGGCTTGGTGAGACAAGGAGAAGAGGTCCGTAGAACTCTCGAAACACAGAACAACCAATTCAAACAACAGAGGAATAATGAACAGGTACGTGATCACACATTGTTCCAAGAATGTGGGAGGGATTCCTACTTTCATTAATGAAAGATACTTTCAAAAAATCATTTAAATTTGTTATTAAAAATGGTGCTTTAAGAGGAAATGAAAAGGCATTATGAAGTTATCCAGCAAATCATTGTGGGAGCTCACTTGAACCTGCATATGCTGTGTGCTCTATAAGTTTCATATGTTTTATAAGTGGAAATGTTTTTGTTTAGGAATAGATGGTTCTTTGTATTATTAGAGCTGCAGCAAACCATTTTGATGGGATGGGACTAGTAGGGATTCTCCTTGCAGGGACTGCTGATGTAGCTAATTGTCAGCGGTCATCTGTTGATAACCGCTGACTATTGTGGCTATTGCCCTTCATATACACCCACATACACACACACAAAAAAAACCAAAACAACATGTACATGTATACAAGTAGCTACATGTACATCAGTAGTTATATGTATGGAAAATATCCTATTTTTAGAAATTCCTGCTTTATGTTGAACAACTTGACATGGATGTTGAACTATAAACCTTAAAGATTTGTAGAGTTCATTTTTGTGTATTGGCACTTTGTAGTGCATGGAAGATGTTGCAGCCCTTACCTAAAACCATTTTATCTGCAGTTATCAACAGGAAACCATAGACTGTTGAGAGTAATGGCAACCTCTAGGAGTCTACCAGAACTCCCCAGAAATTCAAAGATGAATCTTTATAATTTGCATTAGATGGATTCTGCTGTGACTTATGGTGTATGTTAGGTGATATGAATGACTGATGTTTTTTACAGCGTGAGAGTGAGGCAGCTTTGTCAAAGAGGTTGGCTGAAGTCAATGAGGAGCTACGGAAAGCTGAGGCTCGTAACCAATCCCTTGCCCAAGCCATGGAGGCTTCTAGCGGAGAGACTGAGAAGTACAAAGGTCAAGTGGCAGAACTACGTCGTATGGATGGAGAGAGGAATAACACTCTCCAAGCAGTACAGGCTAAATTGAAGGTAACACCATTATGAGACACTCGATTGAGTTTTTATATCCATTTGGTTTTTATATCAGTCGATTATTCATTAATTTATTTGTTTATTTATTTATCTATGTCTATCAATCTATGTATGTATGTATCTGTGTATCTATCTAATTATTTATCTATTTGTTTATTCATTTATATATTTATTTCTTTTTATGTTTATTGATTTTAAACTAAATCAGAGACAACATTTTTCTCTTGATAGAGAGAAGGTAAATCATGATAATAATGTGAATACATTTCACTAAACATTTGTGATCCAGAGGGGGAAAAAAATGGCATTATGCATGAAAGACATCTTTGAGAATGGAGCAGTATTTATAATGATCTTTTGTTTTTCCTGTACCTTTTTTTTTGGTTGTTGTTGTTGACCTATGAACATCAGGAATCAGAATGTCAATGTCAGAATCTAGAAGGTAGAGTGAGAAATGTTGAGAGTCAGCTAGCAGAGAAGGAACAGCAGCAGACACAAGCAGTCCAAGAAGTAGAGGTGAGTGAACTGTGTCTATATGAAACCTGAGGGGGAAAAAAAGATAAAGTGGACTTACATTGTAACAGAACTTACTGAGTCTCCCTTGCTTATTGGAGCACTGTGGAATATTGTTGAACTCACTTGACCCTCATCTTGTATGACAATTCCTGTTTCACCCACATCTGTCCTGACCCACCTGTATGATGCTTGGAGTTCGTGGGATTCTTGGGGTAAAGTGATAGTTTTGAAGTTTGAGATATTTAGAAGATTATAGATGAGTAATGCTTTGCATTCTCAAATATTAGGAATTGATTTCATGTGCTCCGAGACTCTTACAAGTTTGTTTTCAGGATTGTCTAGCTGTTTGAAGATGGACATACGCTTGCAGAATTTCCTTTTTTTTTTCAAGTTATGTGAAAATGGCCCAATTTTTGTTTTCATTGAATATGTAATGACTTAATGTGAATATGAATGTTTCTTCCTAATGAAAGGCTCTAAGAAGTGAAAAGGATGCCCTGCAAGAAATGCTGAGGAATCAAGAAAAGAGGTCAGAAGCTGAAGGTCAAGAAGCCCCGCCCTCTACTAACGGCGACGTTGATCAGACAGACTCTGCTCCTAAAGAACCTTCCATCCTTCTCAAGGAACACAATACTATGTAAAAAATGTTGCTTTTATTTTCTGTAGTTAATACTATAACTTTAAGGGTCAATGTGTGTGCCATCCTCTGTGTTTGCTACACTGTATATGTCCTTTTGTCCTAAGCCTTGACATATCTCTTTGATATCGAGGTAATGAAACTTCAGTTAGTAGTTGCCACAGTGTAATTTACTCACGTACACTACTGAAAGCAGAGAATTCTCACATTGTGTACCATGCAAAATTTCTATTCATGAATAATTTACATTAAGAAAACAATATATGAGATGAAAATATTAAATTTTATTTGTTCATTTCCTATAAGGTGCACTATTTATTTTTATGCCTCCGCCCACCGTAGGTGGTTGCCGGAGGCATTATGTTTTCGGGTCGTCCGTCCGTCTGTCCGTCCGTCCGTCCGTCCCGTTTTCGTTCTCGCGATAACTTAAGAACCGTTTGACAGATCAACTTCAAACTTGGCTCGTGTATGCATATGGGAGGGACAATGATCTGAGTAGATTTTGGAGTCTCAAGGTCAAAGGTCAAGGTCATAGAGGTAATAATACACATAAAAATGGCTCGTTCTCGCAATAACTTAAGAACCATTTGACAGATCGGCTTCAAACTTGGCTCATGTATGCACATGGAAGGGACAATGATCTGATTAGATTTTGGGGTCACAAGGTCAAAGGTCAAAGGTCATAGAGGTCATTATGTACATAGAAATGGTTTGTTTTCACCATAACTCAAAAACCATTTGACCGATCAACCTCAAACTTGGTACAGGTATGCATATGGGAGGGACAATGATCTGATTAGATTTTGGAGTCTCAAGGTCAAAGGTCAAGGTCATAGAGGTAATAATACACATAAAAATGGCTCGTTCTCGCGATAACTTAAGAACCATTTGACAGATTGGCTTCAAACTTGGCTCATGTATGCACATGGAAGGGACAATGATCTGATTAGATTTTGGGGTCACAAGGTCAAAGGTCAAAGGTCATAGAGGTCATTATGTACATAGAAATGGTTTGTTTTCACCATAACCTCAACAACCATTTGACCGATCAACCTCAAACTTGGCACAGATATGCATGTGGGAGGGACAATGATCTCATTCGATTTTGGGGTCTCAAGGTCAAAGGTCAAAGGTCATAGAGGTCATTATGTACATAGAAATGGTTTGTTTTCACCATAACCTCAACAACCATTTGACCGATCAACCTCAAACTTGGCACAGGTATGCATATAAGAGGGACAATGAGCTGATTAGATTTTGGGGTCTCAAGGTCAAAGGTCAAGGTCAAAGATGTCATTGTATAAATGAAAATAAATCAACATGAAGTGCCATTTATTTCTGATTTGGTAATGGCGGAGGCATAAAGTTCGACCACGTGTGGTCGAAGATTCATCTAGTTCATACTAGTAATCTGTCTCCCAGGGATAAAAAAAAATTAAGTTTGAGGTTCATCTCATAAATTTGATTATGAAAGATAAAATTTGACAGTTACTGACGTACTTGCCATCTGCAGCATGCCCACTGTTTATTCATTCTTTGACTTTTGGATTAAACTGCATTGATATCTGTCATTGGAGTACACATCAAACAATACTTTGTTGACTATATTGTGAATATCCATTGGTGATTTACCTGTGGTGTATGTGCATCTCACAGGTTAGAAGATAAGACGAAAGCAATAGAGGGATTAGAAGAGCAACTGAATTCAAGTAAAACAGAGCTCACACAACTGCAGGCAGTCATTGAGCAGCAGAAGCAGAGAAATAATGTAAGTAGATCTACTATGATGGACCTTGCACCCCAGCCTAGTGTTTGCCTTACTGATATCTGATCTGCTATCTTAAAATAGATCCCTTATTCATACTGATTCTGGAAGGGTGAGACTCAGGGTTCTAGAAGCATTTTTACGAAGTTGGAAAAATGTGAGAGTTGGGTAAAGAATACAAGAAATGATGAAAGTAGGGTATAATGAAGTGCACGGCCTTACTTCTTACCAGGAATTATTTGCACATGTACATGTATCTTAGATGTAGAGTGTATATGAACACAAATCATCAAAATTCCCTCTTGACAATGTTTTCATTATGCTGTTGAGATACTGCAAATAACCCAACCTGATGTAAAGTAGTGCCCTCCATTTGTTTGAAATAGAGTTTCCAGTAAAGAAATAAAATAATTATTGATGAAATCTTAAACATGGATGATAAAAGTAGGAATTTAATGCACACACATTTTTACTTCATTGTGAATTGAACATCTTTTCAGAGTTATGATAAACCTAGGAGCTAAAGGCATCATATGTTAACCGGTTCTTTAAATAATATTGAGATATACTGAATATTTAATGAATTATTTTCATCTATACATATACTGCAGTCAGTATTTATCTCAATGACAGTTTATAATAATGATCTTATACATGTATCCCTATCACTAGTACCACTTCCTTTGCAGTTTAGAATACCCATAAATTAACTAATAAGTTCCTATTATATGCCCTGTATCACCTACCCTTTGACCGATCCTGCATACCAATTTGTTTGTGGATAATCCAATCTGTTTTCTTTTTGCTGAACTAAACCAATGCTTATTTAACAAGATTTTTTCCTCAGTCACTTTGTGTTTCTACTCCTGCTGCTTACTCTACCCTTCCCTGATGTCATCCAACCCTTGTGTGTGTTTTGCTATAGAAACTATGAGTGTTGATGCAAGAGGCTTTTGCCTTGCACAGAGATGATGAGTTGTGACATTAAACCTGGATGAATGCCCATGAAAGCTGCTATATTTATAATTGATACAATAGTTTATCTGTAGTAGTGTGCTCTCTTAGCATTGCTACTGTAATATATATGTAAAAATCTCAGATATCATTTTTATATTTGTTTTGCTTATCATGAACATTCACCATTTCAATATTTCAACTTGCACTCTCACTTTATTGTGTAGTTCTTTTGACAGATAACATCATCATTCTGATATCAAATTAATAGTTCATTTAATCTGTCTGTGTCACATCATTTCATATTTTGTTGTTGAGTTAAGAAATAGTATGTGCAGATCACTAAGAAATATGAGCAAAACAAAGATACACTGTAAATGGTCAGTTGCAACGATTGGGTTTGGGGCAGCTTCTCTTATGTTACATTACGTTATAACTGTTTCTGTGTAAACCAGAACCTTCGGGAGAAAAATCGGAAACTAATGGAGGTGGTGTCAGCAGCAGAGAAATCTAGGGCAGAAAATGCTGGACAGACAGCTAAAGCACTGAAGGTACTACAAAACAAATCTTTCAAATTTAGATATCCACATGGTTGTCTGTATTTCATTATTATTTATATTTTGGATATATCAAAAATTGTGACAATTTGAATCAGTATAAGCTGTGGCATTTGTCCTTGAATGTGCCATATGTGTAGCAGTATTCACCAGAAAATGTCATGTAATAAGTAGTATTTGTGGCGGAAAGAAACCCCATGTACTTCAGATAGTCCATTGTTACTCTTTTTCTTTTAATTGATATTCATAGTTTCCCTGCATCAATCACTGTTATATGTATGTTGCATTCCTCTTATTGTTAAATGGTGTTTCATAGTATACTCTTCCTTATGTCGTAGCATGAAAATATATTTCTGTTTTCTTAACTTGTTTTAATGGCATGTTTGTTTTTGTTTTTTGGGGGGAAGGGGGTCAAGAAAGCTTGATTCATTGTCAGTAATGTTTCTTTAATTTTGTCTTGTGAATTTCATGCTTTATGATTATGTTTGCATTTTTACTTTTGATCAAAATGGTATAATGCTTAAACATCTCCCTAAAAGTTAATTACTTAAAAATGTCACTTGCTTTAGATTAGTCACCTTGTGTAGAAAAGTCACTTGGATAGAAAGTTACATGCTTTGGTTTGGCTTGAAGTTCTAACACTCACACACCTTTATTGATTGGTGGCAAAATTCTTGACTGACTTTATATTTCACATGTGGTGGTTTGTTTTCAAATAAAAAAAAAATGCAGTTGAAATTCTTCAGCAATGAATGTTTCTCATGCACATTAATATAGAAAAGATAACTATTTTAAAACTGAAAGAAGAAAAATTATATATTTCTTCTGTCAATGTTCTCCTTCTGCTAGCCTGCCTCCTTGTGGTTTTATTGAGTTAATCATTTATAAAATGTTTCAATTTCTGTTACAGACTGTCATTATCAAAGAAAATGTAGTTCTCAAATATTCAAGGCTACTTTCTTTTGAGTGGAGAATGATGAGCTTTTTATGGTTCAAAAGGAGTTGCATATAATACATACATTCAGTATTAATTCACCACATGTATATTATTATGCATGGTATCCTGCTGTCTTGATTTCATTTAAAAAAAAAATAGTTTATATGCACTCTAACAAGTTTTGTGTCATATCTGTATGGTATATAACTACTAGTATGCAATTCATTGTACAAGCATTTGCACACCCTTGCCATGCTGTAACTTTTCATACATCGTTCATGAAAGCTGTGGCCATTTGTACGAGAGTCAGTACTGCTATTGGTGCTTTTCCATTTACATTTTATACTATGTATAGGAATAAGATACAATGCCTGCAATGAGAAAGTTATACCGCAAGAGAAAGCTTGAATTGCTCAATGATTTGCAGCTGAAACTCACTGTATCTGCTTGTGAAAAAGAGAAAAATGCCTTGAAAAGTCAAAATTTGACACTGCAAGAAAATATTTTGCTCAAAGCTTTTTTTTTTTAACCTGTCATTATGATTATCACTTGTAATTATCATTACTTTTTTTTTCTATGCACAGTTGAAAAAATAACTTGATTTATAGAATAGCGGAAGCATAGTGGTATTCTTTTTATATTTGATTCTGTGAAATATTAATCTGAACATATAGATGTAACGTTTAGGATAACTTCATCGTATCAGTATGATATACTTTGATGCTGTTAGATGTGGTGCAGTTTTTATATGTGGTGCATGATTGCCTGGTGTATTTGTGTTGCATGATTGCTTTTCTTGTGAACTGTTTTAAGTGATTTTTTTTTAATGGAATGAAGTGTTATTGACTCACTTGACAGCAAGAAGAAGAATAGTGAAAACTTTGAGAAAGGATTAGGAGGATATTATCTTAGTATATTGCATTATCTTAGTACATTGCAAATTTGCAATGAATTCATATTCTCACCAGCACAATTGATTGTTAAGGAAAGAAGCACTTGCAGTTTGCTTAATGTGTTTGGGGTAAATCCTATCTTAGTAAGTGATTTATATAATGTGATTTTACAGATAATCTCATTTAAATGGGATTGGAAAAAGTCACCAGTGGTTTGCTTATTGTGTTTCAGATGAATCTTATCTGTAAAGATGATTAACAAGTACATTGGAGCAGCTCTTGTCCATTATTCCTTCAATAAAGCTCTAACCAACTGCTTTAACTTCAGATATAAAAGCATCATGTTTATTGAGACACATACTACAGGTCATTTGTCTCTATTGTATATTAAGGTTACTAATTTCCCTCATTACGATACATTTTCTTTTGCATATTTCATTTAACAATCTGACTCATTTCAACACTATCATACAAATTGCACCTAACCTCGCAGCTTGACCACTAATTATCATGCCTAATTCACTGGATCTAATCCATTCCTTCACACTATATTTTACCATGTCAAATTGTAAAATGGTTAGGTTGTGAGAGTATCACATGTGTTTATCATTTGATGCAGGAGGAGATCCAAGCTGCAGTTGATAAAGAACAGAGCTCTATGAAGACAGTGATGGAGAGGTTATTTCCATCCATTAGATTAGAAACCTCAGTGGTAAGTTGATATAGAACTATTATTCTAAAGTATGTCTGGTGGATACATGACATAGCCTGAGAATGTAATGTTAATGTTTGCATTCAAACTGGAATTTAATCTGTGAAGGAATTTTTCTGATTTATTGCTGACATTGGAAATGAAGATCACCTCATATCATAGTTTTTCTGTCAGGCAAAAAATATGAAATTTTACTGTCTTTGGATGGTGGCATATGCTGAAAAGTGCATTTGGCCCACTAAGAACATTCAGAGTGTTGGGACAATAATTGAACATATAGAAGGACAATTGAAGACAAGAAAAAACAAAAAAAGAAAAAGATAGAGCTACATTCAGTTTGTTTTCTTGTTGATAAAGGAATCTGTGCAATTACCCTGTAAGTAATAAGAAATTGTTTTGTTCATCGTCAAAGCCATTCATGTGGAAGCTTAAACCTTGCTTTTCCCCTTGCTTTTACAGGATAAAAAGGACTGGCTAGATAAATTTGAAGAGCAAGCAAACCAAGTACTTAGCAGTCAGTCTTCCTCAAATTCACAGGTAACAAACAGATCAGTTATTCACATTACTGTAGTTTGAACATAGAAGTGTCTCTTTCACTTTCATGCATTTGATGTGAGAAATAATTGCTCTTGGTTTGCTGCGTATTTGAAACATATGATTACATCCAGTGTTTCCTGCACTTTGGGACTATAAGTAAGTGGTTTAGGTATGCATTAAGTATTATACTTGATTAGTTTAGTACTGACTTCATTGGACCAACCTGTGCCTGTGATTATTCAGGTTTTTTTTATTAATTGAAATGTGATTCCATATAAATGCTGGGAAGAATTATGGTCATCATTTTCATTCATTAGTATTTTCAAAATGATAAACCAGGAAATGCTGTTTGAATTATTTCAATAAAATTTGAAATCAAGAATGATGAGATGAAATGTGCATTTTCATTGACTAGTATTTTGAAAATGATTAACTGGGAAATGCTGTCAGAATTATTTTGATGAAATTTCTGATCAAGAATGTCTAGATGCAGTGTGCATTACATATTGTACCCTATCTCTTCAGGTTGAGGAATATGTGCTGAAGGTGAATACATTAGAAGCAGAGAAAGAACAGTTATCAACACAATGTCAGCATTACCAGTCTGTCTTAGCAGATACGGTAAGTTGTCCTCTCCCAACTCTCATAATTACTCGGAGCCATGTTATGGTTAATACTTTCTTCTTCTGTTACTTTTGCCATGATAGCTCAGTGCATATCAAATTTGATTTTTAAAAAACCTGTTAAAATGTTCTCTAATTAAGAAATTTAGTAAAAAATAATGGCTGTTAGGAGGAGAAGTTTTGTTGTAGTTGATTTTTAAAAACATGTACAGGGCAAGTTTTTCTTTCCTTTATCTGAATCACAAATAGTTACACTCATCAGTGTGTATATATGTGTTTCACCAACATCTATTTATGTTTGCCTTTTTTTCTTTAAATTTGTAATGGAAACACATCACATTATATATCCATGACTTGCATCTTTTGTTTTCTAATCAAGTCATTGATTGCTTCCTATGTTCTCACTGTGATTAGAGAAATGTGTATGTAGTATTATACTTTTAGTCAACAGTGAAGAAAATTCAGTTGGTTCTGTATGATTCTTTTCCATGATTTTAGTATTATTAGTTGATAGATGTTTATTTTTCCCATATGATTTGCTTTTACATAAGGAAATTGAAACTGTAATGTAAAAAGAATACAAGACTCCTCTTGATAGTTAAAGTTTTTTAGTAAACCATTGCTAGTAATGATGCTATATAACTATAAATATGCTATCTTGCATGCTCTTTGATATTGTTTGCTTTGTTTAAGGAAATATTGTTAGTAATATGGAGAGAATGCTGATGTAAAAATCTGTTATTTTGTGATTTAGTGTTTTATGATTTAGTGTTTTACTGATTTTGTTAGTCGTTCCGAGTTCTGAGTTTTCTTCAAGACATTTTCAGTTTGATGTAAAGTGCAGTGAAATGTAGAATGTGACTTTTTGTGGTAGTACTCATTGATTTGCAGCTTTTCACATTTATTTGATTTGCATTTTATTTTCAATATTTCAAGCATGTTATTTGTAATTTTTAAAACATGCAGTAATTGAAAATAAAGCTCATGGAATTTTCATTTGTAAAAAAAAGATATGGAATTGGAGCAACAGTCTTCCCTCAAACATGGTCAAGCTTCTTCTAAATTCTTTTTTACAGTAACTTACACTGGTATTATGTCATGCCATTCAATAGCTCTGATAGTTTGAAAAAATTATGATTTTGATATTTATTTGCAGCAAGGTGCTTCTCATATGTTGCACACACATACCAGTATATCAATAGTATCCTTGAAAATATAATACAAAATACTCTTGCTGAATCACTCACTGGTAGAGCTTGTAATTGGATAAAATTCTCAGGGGTTTTGTTCTGTTTTTAAAACAGACATGCTCATAATAATGCATTATAAGTTTTTATAGTTTCATAAGAAAATGCTTCTGTGTATTTTTTTGCAAGTGCATGGTTTGCACTGTTATATATATATTTTTTTATTTGATCAGTTTTAGTATTTGTTTTGTACTGTTTGAAATATCTTTATGACCTTTATTTTATCAGTGTTATCTTGTTTCAATAGTGCATTCACTGTGAATTGGTTTTTAATTAGAACTTATCACTGTGAATACTGCTGCTCACAATTCTCAATGTTTTTCTTTAAAACATATTATATTATCTGTTTAAAGAATAAATTGAAAGATTAAATTCAGTCATTAGAGAAGAGAGTCGCAATGATAGAAGGTATCAGATGCTTGATATTTTTACATAGCCATCAATAATAAAAATATAATGTAAGATAATTGAAAATGAAAACAAAATCAAGATACAGATACTAAAGATGATTTCAGATTAAGTTTTTTATAGATCAAATTTTATGAAAATTTACCGTGCTCCATTCAGTGTGTCAAAGCTAGGAAAGGGGATGTTGGTGATTAATTTCTCATTTTGAAAATGATGATATTAATTTCCATTTTTAGAGTCAGAAATTTACATTCAAAGCACATGTTTTACGGAGTTGTTGTTGCATGTAGTTACCTAACCCAGTAATTGTTGTCTACCCTGTAACTGTGTGATATTTAATATTCCCCTGCACGTCACTGTCTACCTACCTTTGTTGGTTTGTCTTGTTCTTGTCTTGCATCGTGCCTTAAAAACAAAACACACAAAAACAAACAAAAAAAATTGTTGGGACAAAAGGGCTCCTACTGGTCGAACTGGTTGCTGTTACAGGAAGGGATGGTGAACAAACTCCAGCAGAGCGTGGAGACCGAGGAGGAACGTTTCAAGGGTAGGATCCAGAACCTGGAAGCAGAGAAGGAGCAACTTGCTACAAAATGCAGAGAGCTCCAAGGAGTTGCTGTATCCAGGGGTGGCCAGGAGGCATTGAAGAGATTAGAGGTGAAGAATAAGGAGTTATCTGATCAGAATGAGGAGCTAGAAAGGAGAGTAGAATCTGCAGAAGATAGATTAGATTCAGCAGAGGCTAGATTGAGAGATAGGATTGGAGAGATGGAGAAAGAGAAGGTTCAACTGACAGCACAGTGTCAACACTACCAAGTAGTCTTGAGAGATACCGTAAGCTATATCACTGTCAACATACACTTATGTCTTTTTGTCTTTTATTTGCTCATTTATGGGTAAAACAGAAGTCTGACAGCTAATGATTGGATTTTAGAATATTGCAGTTGTTATGGGTGTTAGAGAGTGGTAGTGGATAATGGATCAAAGGCTTTGCAGTGCATCATACATAAAGTTTAAAAATCTACTTGCATTTCATTAAGTCATAGAAATAGAAATAAATGCTGGTGGTCAAAATTCGAATATTCAGGCTTTCTTGAAACATGCAGAAACATGATATTGCAATTGGGTGTGGCTGCAGCTAATCCATTGTTCATTACCATTTCATTCACTAATTTAAATTTTGTGATTTTTTTTCCTTGCACTTTTTCAGTATCATTTTGGATTGATGTATGTTGAATCATCAGTGTGTGTGTGTGGCATATGATTTGATTTTGCAATGAAATCGATAGGGGAATCTAACAAACTACTTTGTAGTGTTCATGTGGTGTGTAATGCAAAAGCATCATAAACATGTTGAGGCCATTGGACGAACACAATGATTTGCTTAGAGAATAAAACACAGAGTAGAATTCTTTGGTAGTGGGAATATTATGTACAAATGTGATATGTTATTGTGATTTCTAAATGTATGCTGAACCATGCAGTGATGAGTGTTAACTTTTTGATATTTTGAAATAAAAGTTTAGAACATTTTGCATTTTGCATTTTATATTTTTGTTTTATATTGTTGTTTTATTTTTATTCCATATGACTTCATGCTTTATTTTGTTTTATAATTTGTATGTATGTAACTATTTGTTTTGCTTTATTTTACTTTGTTTTCATTTTGTTCTTAGTTTATTCTGTTCTTTTGTTTTACTTTACTTTCATGTAAATACCAATGATGAAATAAAATGTGAAACATGATTATCACAATTATTTTTTATGAGTCTTTTAGAAAAACATCAGCAAACCTATGCAAGGTAGCTTGCCGAAACGGAATGGCATGAAGAGACACATCAGAAATGCAAGGAATACAGAAAATAGTATGCATTTTGCATTCTTTACGTGTCTTCATGCCATTAGGTTTTGTTAAGCTACCTAAATTGTCATTATATTTCCGAGGCTGACTTTTCTGTGAAAGTACTGCACTTAAATGAATTGCGTAATTTGGGCTCTTATAGCAAAATGTTAGCATTTTTGTCATCGTTTTAAGTCATTCACCTGCACCCTATGTCATGCATTTATGCCATTGTTGATAGAGAATGATTATACATGTAGTGCTATTCGTCGTTTACCTTGGGAGAGTGTATTTTCCGCAGTTTTTACGCTGTAAGACTGATATTTTTATAGTGATTTTTTATATGAAAATGAAAAGAATGTTCACACTTTTTTATGTCAGACATTATTTTATTTGCAATTTTTATGAAAATTAACTTAAAAGCTGTCAGATTCACATAAGTTTGTAGTATGGTATAACAAAGGGTATAGAAAGTCGCATTCTGGATTTGCAGTAATTCATGTTGTGTTATCAGGTTGTTCCTATGAAACTTGTTTACTATGCATGGACATGACAGCTACCCTTTTAGGTTGAAAATTAATTGTTAATATGTTGGATATAATTTTCTTCTTTGTGAACAGGAAGCCATTCTAAACAAACTTCAGAATAGTGTAGAGACCGAGGAGATAAAATGGGAAGAAAGACTCAACCAAACAGAGACCAGTCTAGGACAGGTAAGTTACATGTATAGATGTGTTGGTCACGTAACGGTCTCTCTATTCCTTGGCAGATAATAGTCGTGGGCTTGTCCATACTCTGCAGAGTAGTAGGTGGGAGGATAGCTTTATTCATTGTGACAAAGTTATTTTGATACTTGTTTTGAAAGAACTTTTATATTTTTTACATTGAAAACAATGGATTTTTGTTTTATATATTCAGTTACTGCATGGGCCTTGACAAGGTACTGTTTTTAACTTTATGATGAGAAGAAAGAGCATTCTATATGAAACTATACACAACCCTTTGGGGGGGATTGATGTGCAGTTATGTTTATATTTCTAGCATCAAAAGTGTTCTCTTTTATCATATTACTCAGTCTAAGCCTGTATTGATGTCATTGTCTTTGTTGATATGCTTAGATGTGCATGCCTGTCTTGTTCATAGTGTCTTCCAACTGTCCTGATGTAGTTGTAACTTGCTGTATGTGTGCATGCATTAATATGATCTCCACTAGCTGCAGTCCTCCTCTGTTAATATGCCTGTGTGCTTTGCAATGGTTTATCCCATCTTTAACCCTCTCCCTCTCCTCCACTCTTGAAGGCTAAGTCTGAAGTAAGCTCATTACAACAAGAATTGTCTTCATTGTCTTCGTCACAATCACAGGTGAGGTTATGAAGTGAGTTGTCGAACTCAGATTCATGTTCATGTGAACTTACTACATGAACCTTGCAGTATAATACATGTATGGGGACCTGACATTTGCACTGGTGACATTTACCTCAGGCTTTCATCAAGGATATAGGATTAGTGTTGCAAATAAACTCTAGGTTCTTTAGAGCAATGGCTACGGTTAGGCATATAACAGTCTAGGGTTAAACGTAAGGATCTGGTAAGTGTAGAAAATATACCACATAACAATTGTCTCTGCAGCATTCATCTTAGAACCAAATTGTATACACATTTGAAGGTATGAGAGATTGCTATCAATTTTTATTTCAATGTTGACAAAATTTGTTAAAATTTGTTAAAAGTTCTTTGTAAAATGATGTTTATGAATGAAAGTCAAACAAAATTGTGATAATTTTAAGCTGGAATCATGTTAACTCTTCAATGTTCTATTGTCTTTTACTGTTGTAAAAAAAATTTCAGTGGATTTCAAACTTCCCCTCTCACTGTTCATTTCATTTCTGCTCATTTGGATTTTTGAAATAAACACTCAGAGCCCTGTAAGTAAAATACTGGTATTGTATTTGTTGCTGTGCTATATGAATTATGTAGTTTCTTTCAACTGAAGATTTAACTGAAATTACCTTAGAGTGTGGCAGCAAAGATGAGAATCTACTGCACCATAAACAAAGTCATACAGAAAACTCAATTGAAAGTATAGATGCCAAAGGGACATGACCAAATACTGTTACACCCTCCCAGTCTCATACAAATGGCCATAATATAGGACATTAAAGATTTAATAGTGATATACAAGTATTGCAGACGGCATATCCATTAGTATTCATCTGAGACAGTTGGTACTTAATTTTTATTTTTAATGTCATGCATTGGAGTAATTTTCAGTTATTAGAAACTGGGGCTGTTTGAGAATTTCCATATTTTACTCTGATTATGTTTGTCATTACAAATTTGCATTGAAGCTAACATCTAATACATATACCCATCGTATACATCTTTTTTTTATTTATAACAGTATGTATGTTCAGTTACGACGCACTGATAGTTGGTCACAAAACATTTAATTTATGAGTTTGGGATACTTACCTTAACTGCATTGTGTATAGGAGTGTTGTTTATACTCATTCCTGTAACTAGAAGCAACCAGTCGTATTACATAGCCTACTACAAGCAAGTTATGGTTCGTGCACTTCCTGGCTACATATTGAGATGAATTATCTCGATCACATTTCTTATTTAGCTTGCTGAATGTTATGAAATCCCAAACATGGTGAGCATTGAATCTATACCCTGGCTTGTAGTTCATCAAGCGCTCATTATGTTTCACCACTATCCTTCTCCTCATGACCATCTAATACCAAAATGTGGTGTTTAAAGGGACAATTAATAGAGAACATGGGGGTTATTTAGTGAATAGGTTCCATTTAGGGGTGGTTGGTTTGATTGCTGTGATGCTCGTGTGTTGTTTTTATCAGTCAAGTTGATGTGTGGCACATGCACACTGCATGGAGGATCTGTGGTGATTTGTAAGAATATAATTGAGTCTGGTTGCACCTAATGAAAATATCAAGCGCATATTCATGATTCTATTGAATAATGTAGTGTACCATATAGCATTCACATGATACAATATATTTCTCTCTTTTGTGCCACTCATTTTCATTAATGTGACGAAGAAAAAGGGAACTGAACCAAAGGAGGTAGAGTAATTTATTGTTTTGCATAGTCTCAAAAGATTGTTTATTTCTGTCAGCCCCCCAAAGTGACACAATAGTAGTAGTAAAAAAAGTTTTGTCATGAAGTCCGCCAGATTAAAGCTTATTTACTCTTATGCCATTAAATAGAACCATTTTCCAATAATCTGTAACCTTTAGAGTTCCAGAGTACCATCAATTTAGCCTGCATTTATAAATGATAACCCATTTACGTGTATGCCTTTGCATGGGTGCCTGTGTACTAGAGGATATCTTTTCTTTTTGTGTGACTCTATGGGTTGCAGTGGTGTTGGTAGCACATAACTGATAAATTTTGAGGGGTAACAAAATAGATGACCCAGGGGGATGTGTCTCATTGAAGCCTGTACATCATCCGAGTAAACAAAAACGTAGAAAAAGGGTCGTTTTTCAGCACCTGGCGGGAACCCGGGATCCAGTTAAGGGTATCAAAAACGGGTAAAATTAGGAAAATCTGGGGAAATGTTACTTAATTAGGAGATATTATGATGCAATCCTTGCATAAAATCCCCGTTAAGGGCATAAAAATCGGAGATGTAATACATTATTTCCGTCCTACTTCATTCCCCGTTTAGGGTGCTTTTCAGAAAGTGATTTACGCGGATGATGTACAGGCCTCAATCAGACATATCCCCCCGGGATAGATGATCACAAATTTACAATGTATTTGCATATTATGAATGAATGAAGCCTGTCATTGTGTAGCCTAACCTAGAACCTGTACCTAGAACTTGTTTGTATATACAATTTGAATTATGCATGTTGAGCAGAAATAGATATTTTTTTAAAGATAAATGGTAAAATGTTATAAATATGAACTTTGCTGGTCTGATTTTGTCTTGATATCCACACAAAATAAGATAATATTGAATACTTTATATTATGAGAAATAAAGAAAAAGTGCCTATAATATGTTACATAACTCTTGTAAAGGGTGCAGAAACGTTTCTCTTTTCTTGTGGTGAACTGCTATTTCATGGCCATTTAAAAGAATTTTTAAGTTTTGCAGGCCATTTCATCTCTGGGTGAAGGACTTTCTATTATTAGATCAATATTTTTTACTGTCCCATGATTTTCAGAAGACCACTGAAAATTCAAGGTTAGCATCAGAGCTTGAAGAGGCCCAAGCCACTATAGACACACTCCGACGGGATCAGGAGGCTGCAGCGGCCAGCTACGAGACAACAAGCCAAGAATTGGAAGAATTGAAAGTCCAGCTTCATCAGTTGAAAGAACAGCTTGAAGAAGCTAACCAGAGAGTAGAGCAGAGTCATGACAAAGAGGAAGAAAATGAGGAGGTAGCCAATCAGCCAAATCATCAGAATATTAACCAACATTCGTTAACTTTTAACAATGATTGAAGATGGGTTATTGAACAGGCCCATCTGATCGAAGTTAATTTCCAACTTCTCTTCAACTGTTCTTTCGAATGACCTCCCAAATCTTGCTTTCGCATCCCTTTTCCTTTTAGAGCTTTAATGTCTGTTGCATGTGGTGCTGTAATTGCATGCCTTCAATGTCTCGTACTATTGGGAAGTAAAGATGATCTTCTAGTTTCATGGGATAGGACAATTTTTTTTCCCTTGATATCATTTTTTGTTCCTCTCTCCCTTTTAAGTTTATTATTATTTGTTTATTAACATAGAATTTTTCAAAACAGATTCTTTGGTTTATGTTATTGCATAATGGTGTAAATTCATATGTACGTTTGTTCTCCAAGGGAAAGATGTCACAAAGAGTCACCAACAGAAAGAATCTTTTCGGGGTAAAGTAGCTCTGATGTTATGTTTGAAAATTCAAAAGCCTAAATGTGTTTTATGTTGCACCTTTCCTCTTAATACTCTAGACCAAGAACAAACTGTCTTCATCTGAAGCGGAAGTGAAGCGACTCTCAGCTGAACTGGAGCAAGCCAAAGCCAGTCTATCTGACCTGCAGTCAAAGGCATCATCCTCAGCAAGCCAAGCAGAGGAGATCAGTGCACTTCAGAAGCAGCTGGCTGAATCGAAAAGTAGATTGGAGACTGCTGAGAAGGAGGTGAGCTCCTTGAAAGAGGCAGCAGCAGCGGCTCCAGCTGGAGGGGATGATGGAGCTAAGGAGAAACTGACCAAGGCACTCACTGAGGCTGAGGAGAAGATGGCAGCTCATCAGAAGGTTTGTATACATTCCGTATGAATATTGTTATGGAATGAATATATCATTTCAATTAAGATGTGATTTGTTAGAATCAGAGTTTTTTTTCACATTCTGCTCTTTAGAATGAACTACTTTTGTTGAGGTAAACTTTGGAGCTCATAGCCTTTTATTGAAAACATCTTAAATAAATGGCAAGTTGGCTTTTTATGTTAATGTTAATGACTGTGAAGTCATGTCAGTTCTGCCAGTGAAGTAATATGTACTCTTTTTGTTAAATGTGCATTTCTTAAATGATGTCTCACAGACTGCAATTGCATCAGTATTATCCAGAAAGTCATGGAATAAGTTGTAAAAAAAAATGTGCAACAAATTGTTCATGGCAATTCTGTTTGTATTGCAGGAAATGGCAACTTTAAAAGAGAATCTGGAAAAAGAGAAGGCACTAACCCAGGATCTTGGCAAGGCAGCTGCTAAGCTCCAAGTCATGCTGAAGAAGAGTCAGGCTGCCCTGAACACAGAGAAAGAGACGGTCGCTAAACTAAAGATGCAGAATGGAGCCAAGGAAGGGGTGAGTTGAAATCTTACTCTCAAGTAAAACATGTGATCTGAAAGGGTTTAGGTCTTACATGGCCAAGAAAGAGCTTTGAAAAATTCAAAAGGATGTAAAAGACCCTCCCTCATTAATTTTCACCTTTTTACCCTCTCATGAAGGAAAAGATGTGTAGAGTTGACTTTGTCCTCAATTCATGCCACTGACAAGACTTTTCCATCTCATTTGTCTTGATCAAGATGCAGTGGATATGGGATCATTTCCAGAGTTGTATAAATTTCATGGCAATGTGATTATGACAATCTTTGCCAAAGTGCTCTTCAGGGTTGAAAATATTGGGTGGCAGTGTTGAAGAAAAATGTTTATTCAGTATTCTCGGCCCCTTCCCCATGAGCCATGATCAGTCTTTCTCAAGCTTATTGCTGCACATGGGAGGTAGCTGTTTTCTGTAGAGTAATTTAGACATTAATCTTCACACCCAGTTGGAAGCATCTTGATCACCTGAAACTAATTTGAGCTCACGTACTGCTGTGCAATAGATGTTTAGGTAGAGTCCAAATATCTATAGGTGAGCACTTCTGAGATAGGCACAAACCTAATAGTCTGTTTCTCATGAGTTATAATAGGTGCTAAAATGTAGATGCCTGATAATTACTTTGTTCTTCTGATAGAAGTAAAAATAGTAGCTTGACTTACTATTACCTTATAGATTACTATAAATATACACAGGTGTTCTGCCCAAACAATAGCTAGTTTGACTATTAAAGACATATGTTCTGCAGGTTGGTTGGTTGTTTGTTTTCATTTCTGTTAAAACAGCAACATAACATACAATATAACAGATACACACGGTGGAAAGCCCATTTTAGTTGCACCAGCAGAATATGCCTGTACTTTCATGGGGTCCCGAAAAGCAAGTAAAAGCTAAAAATGCTATTACACTCATACATGTACTGGAAAAAAACAACAACATAACTACCTGCCTTTAAAAGAAAAGATGTATTGAACATCATTTTTCAGGTTCCAGTATTAATTACATACCTTTGCATGAAAGCAAAATGGCACACCTGAAAACTCTTCAGCTCCAAATCTTTTAAAACCCATAGTTGTTACAATGCATTTCAAAATTCTTGTGTTTTATATCATCAAAGGTTAACCAGCTTGTAAATAATAAAGTCACCACATGTCGTGTAAACACCCCTTTGTTGCATTGAGTGAATTTGTAGTGTGTGTTGTGAATTCTGCCTGTTCAATCACCATTGCAAATCACCATGCATGAAATTCTTCCTACCTTGCCATATCAATAAATCTATATATCTTGTGATAAACCATTTTCATTGCATTGTGAATGATGGATAATCTCGGAAGCAAAACTGTTTTTTTCTTAGGTAGCATTTTCTTAGTTGAAGAGAGGAAAAGAATTCAAAATCAAGGCAAGCCTTTTCTGTCCTTTCTTACCTATTCTTGCATTTATTTTAGCTTTATTTTTAGCTTTATTTCGGGGGATTCTATTTTCCTTTTTTCTATTTTTTCTTTATTTCTTGCCCTTACCCCGTCCAAACAGGCCCATGGCAGTACTTCATTGACAGAAAGCCAAGTAGAATTGCAACTAGCAGATGCAGCAAATGAGGAGGTACACTTTCTGTACATTTTTTTTTTTCTCTTGTGTAGATTTTTTAAGAGCCTTCTTATCCCTTGGTCCCAAGCCTATTGTTTTGTTGATGATCTGTCAATCAAAGACATCATCATATCATGCAAACTGGAGTCCATTCAAAAAAATAATCATAATTATCCTTATCATTACCAATTTTATTTTATGCCATGCTCATTTTCATCTTTTTATTAGCAGTTGTTGTAATTACGTACAGGTACTTGTAAATGTGTACATAGTTTTGCTCTGTTCACTCTGTTCTGTAGTATATCTGCATGCTAACATACTTAATTGTTTTAAAAAAAAAAGGAAAAGAGGGGAAAAGTAGGGACTTACTTTAGTAGTTGTTTTAATTTCATTTTCATTCTGTGTTTGAGTTATGATTTTCGGTTTATTATCATCATAAAGTTAAATGAAAAATATAGGTACTCATGCAGAATATCACATTACTTGTCATGTGTGAGAGAAAAGGTAATTGAAAATCATTGCAGACAAATGGTACAACCTTTTGTTTTAACTCTAGACTCTAGATGAGTATCAGTTACCTCTTTTTCATCTATTAATTGGGCTATAATAGGTTTCATTGAATTGTACCACAATTTCTATAGGTATGGTGAAGTAGTTTCAAGGCTCCAGAAAATTGGCACATATGGTATAGTGTTTGAGTTACCATAACGATTTGGGTTTTGTGATTAGACTTGATTCTCTTTGTCAACAGTTATTTTCTTTAAAATTTTTAATTTTCTTATCATAGTTATAACTGGTTTATTTTTATTTCTTTTCTACGTGTTCCAATTTTTCACTTTGGGTTTTTGTTTTCGATCTTTCTGTCATCATTGAAGGAATTGCACTGCATCTTCATTTTATTAACTCTTGGTTAATATCATGTACATGTATGAGTAAAAAGCACTTGAATGCATTCTTCTGTTTTTCATCCTTTTTAATTTTTTTTTTCAGTCACATTGAACTATATTTGTTGTTATTTTCCTTGTTCAATATTGAGTCCTTTACTTGACACTCTGCTTTTGTCAGCAAAGTTTCTTTTAAATACATTTTTTTCACATTCATAGGTGAATATGGAATTTAGGTAGCAGAGTACTGAGATCTTAATATTACGTTGAGAATAATTTTTTCATGAAATGAAATCATGAAATCATTTGTACTGGATAGAAATTTTAAATATGGTAATGAAATAATTTTGAATACACATATTTACAATATTCCTCACAAGAGATATTAAGTAGAAAATAGATGACTTATATTCAGCATGGCACAGTGGTATAATCAGACTTCTCATTATTAAGGTAATATTTCTATGTGTTGCACTGTTGTGGTCAGTCCTTCCTAATTCATGCTTCCATGGGAGTTAGGTCTTGATGACTCAGACATGAAATACACGTTACTTACAAAACTAATCATTTAAAACATGTGACATCCAAAGTTTGTTTTCAATATATTGTAATCAGTCTGAATTCTTGTCAATATAACAATTGATATCAATGTATTGATAACAATTCAGATTGTTGTTTAGGATGATGTTGGTGAAGGAAGGTTTTGCCATTTTTTCAGGTTTTGTTTTGTTGTTGTTTTGGCATCCTAGCTGGATGGTTCTTGTTTCATATAGCCGCTTTTTTTTTGTGCATGAAACATATTTGGGAATCGTGGTCATCATATCAGTTTGGATTTTATTAAGTAGTTTATGAAATGACAAAAATTGTAAAACAAGAAAAGTAGGAATGCAGTGCAGGATTGCCACACTTGAGTGAGGTATACATACATGTACAAATGAGATTTCTTGAGATTATTCTTTGTAGGATGCTTTATTTGTGTCCTTAATTTCTGTAGATTGATGCAAGATGAATCAGACACATGATATATGCTTAATGTATCCCTATGATTGTTGTATAAATAGCAAGATGAAGTTAATTTACACATTCTTATCTCTGTCTCTCTCTCTCTTTTCCTCTCTCTTTTCTGCTTTCTCCCCCTGTCTCTTTTTTATTCTCTCTTACCTTCTCTTCCTATACAGACAAAACAAGCTGACGGTACAGGAGTATAGTTGATCCAGTATTCCCCGCATGTCTTGTCGATACAGCAGCCGCAGCAGCCCTCTCAACAATACAATGCAACTCATTTACACAACGGCCAATAACCTTCTTGATTTGTAGATACTTAACTGCATGCTTGACACATATCAATAGTAGGGGTAGTTGATTATAATACTGTACTTAAACACTGGTAAGATATACATGTTGTGTACAGGCTAGGTTTAAACAATTTGAAAATATAGAATATCATGTTTCTTGAAAAAGTAGTCTTTTGAAGTAAAAATATGACGGATGTTCAAAGAAAAGGATATATGATTGAGAGATGGTTGCAATGTTTTCATTTTGTCCTAGCCCTTGTGTATTTTGAAAAAAATCAAAACCATTTAGGAGATCAATAAAACAGGACTTTGATCTATAGGTGAAAACGATGAAACTTCTTAGATTATAGACAAAGCGTATATAATGACTTTATTTTGTCTTTGTCACAACCTGTTCCAAGGTCAATTTCAGAACATCTATCCAGATTTTAAAGACAATGTTAGGAGCTCATAGCCCTTTGTTTTGTTGATGTTAGTTTCACTTAAGTGCTTGGATTTTCCTTTTTCTTTTTATAGATTTCACAATTTTTTATTATAATGATTCTTCTTTCATTGCATCCAGTGAGCTTCCACCGACATGTCATCGACAAACACATTTAATGCTGAACCAGAAATTATCCATGTGAAGATAGCAGTTAGAATAGGTTCATATCAATTCTAAAGTGTTCACATATTGCACAGCTTATCATGGAAATGAATCGCTTTCAAATGTAGAAGGCCAATTCTGAATTAACCCACAACAATATGAGAATGAATTGGAATTATTATTCACTGCCTTATTATCATTTCAGCTTCTCCACATTCCTGTAAATCTATACATCAAAATTTGCACTGATCATCAAACTTTGATCTGTCTTGTCCAGCTTTTTGATACAGACATGAACAGAAGTCTGACTCTTACAGACTCCATTGTCTGGGTGGTGAAAGCTGATGGGTGTAGGCTGAGACAAATACTTCTCTATTTTGTATTTGCTATAAACATCAACGCCTAGGTGTGAAACCACAAAGAAGTGCTGTGTTCAGTCAAAGCAAATGTTTGAATTTTGTAAGTGTTTTATGGATTTCCAAGACTTTTTGTAGTTGATAGATAACCAGGAAAATCATAAATCAGCCAGTGTTATTGAAAAATGCTTGCATATCAACTCTACCTCCTTAGTTTACCTACATGTCTATCTCCTTCCCTGCAATGTTGTTCTCACTGCTGCACAATTTACTACCAGAAATATTCCCATGTTATGGTGTATGAGTATTGAGGATACAATGTAGTGCACACAATTATGTTTGTGTTGTGCATGTTCCCTGTCAAGGATGTGATTAGGGGCAGTGAGAACATGCAGCAGTGAGAGCATCTATTGTATATTGGTTTTAGTAGTAAGATTCTTGGTCAGTTCATGGAGTATAAACCTCTAACTTTCCATAATGAGCCAACATTTGCCTGCCAAAAGAATACCCTTTTATATAGTGTCCTTAGATATTTGTATGTGTGTAATGTGAGAGTGTTGAAATGTCGATGGTAGTCGTGCTAAAAAGATCTCATGTTAAAGATGACTTGAAGGTATTCATAAGCAATTGGTTGAACCAAAGATAGATAGAGAAGGGTACATGTAAGGATACTGATGACGAAATATTTGGATTGGTAAAACATATTGGGAAGGTGTCAAAATAGGGTTTATGCATGAAAAAACATTATTTGACTTCACATTGGCAAAAAAGGTTTCATGTACTCATTGAAAAGATTGGACAGGTATAAACAGAAATCTTTGATGACATGCAACTATTTTTTAAATGTTCACATTCTTGAAATAAAATTTATTGCTCTTTTTCAGATTCAAACTTATTTGAATATCAAGAAAAATGAATTCGTTTAAAGATCATGGAATGGGATTGGACAGTAATTATCAGGAAATAACATTTCTTTTCTTCTGTTGTCTCATTGGGATTTACCTAGTGACACATCGCTTTTTGTGAAAGAAAAAATTACGCTTTTTTGAGATGTAATAGAGAGACCTTTCCTACATCCCCTGTAGTTCCCATGTTACTAATACAAAGTGGCTGTCCACCTTTTTGGTAAGATTAAGAAACATTATGTAAAAGCCAGGAGATGGAATCTCCCTGTTTAAAGTGACATAACAGAGGAGATGTAACATAGATGGTTCTGTACGAAATCTATTCTCACAGTGCATGCAAGCATTCTCTCAAATCAGAATATGCACATGTCTTGCTCACCGATAACTGAGCTTTGGATAGGCTCGGAGCATTCACTACTCTGTTCAAGTCCATTCATTCCCTAACAAAGAAAAATAAATATCTGACTCTGCTCACTGTTTTACAAAGAACAACATTGTATATGAGCTTGTAAGGAAAGTGGATAGCATCAATAAAGCTGTCTTTATCCCATCTCCTGCAATTCTGTTGCTTTAGATTTGTCCATTCAGCGCATGTCGACATTTGCATTGTAGAATATCTCTAGAACTAATATCCGAGTAGGCACAACACATTCCATTTTCTGTGTAACTAGCTATTTACATTACCGATAAGTATGGCTGTTTTATGGCTTTAGTATAATCTGACTTGTAACAACTAATACTACAACCTCACTAATTTGTGTTTTGAAGTCACATGTTTGATTTCACATCTTGGCTACAGGGTTATGTTGCAGTAACCTATATGTTATTTATCTGTTGCTGTCTCGTGGATGGAAATGGAAGTGTATGGTTATTGGTTTTCCGTTGTGTCAGAAGTGAAAGACAAAGTTTTCTGTTCATTTTCTTTTGGAATATGTCAGAAATATCCAGTTTATTGATATAAGGATCACAATGATATAGAAGATTACAACTTATTACAAAAAGAATAGATAGAGTATGAAGTACTGTATATCAACAAAGACAATAAGATGACAATGCATTTAATAAAATGCAGAAATTCAATTAATTTTGGTATAGCCATAAATTTCTTTTGTTTGAATCTTATTTCTGTTCTTATAGTCTTATGAAAGAGGGTAAAATGTTATTTGTATTTGTGAAATGAATTTGGTAATATCTTAGTTTTAACAAATATTTGTATGCACTTGTTGCATTATATTTCTTCTTTTTATTGCCTTTTCTCTTGCTTTGTTACTTTAACACATTGATATATCGGATGGTGAAGGATGGCTACCTACTTATTGTCTTATATTTTATATGTTTATCTTTTATTCTTGTAACTGTCTTTAATTTTTTTAAAGGAAATTAGGTTTTAGATTTAATGTAGTGAGAGAACAAAAAAAAAAATGGTTTCCCACTGTTTGTGTACAGTATAACAACACTTGGTAACAGTAATTTGAATCTTACATAATTAAGATGACTAATATTCATTTTTCAGATTTAGAGAAGCAAAGATTTTGAATGGAATGAACTGAAGAGTCAATTATATTATCTATCTTGGAATTATTTCTTGTTGTAGACTAGAGTCAAGATGAATTTGTAGTATGCTTATTGTATTTGTATGGTGAAGCATATTGTATAACTTGCTATGGTGAGACCATTCCAATATAAATGTCAAAATTTTACTCTTTCAAATTATTTTGGTTACCAGATCAGCACATTGGTTGTATAAAGCTTTTTTTTTTAGTCACAAAATACCACCCTATGTTCAATATGCAGTTTGGAGGTCTTGTCTTCGTCTTACTGGAAATGTTTACATTGACTCCACTTTGATGCTTTTACTTTATTTTTGAACTTTTAAGTTTTAAGAACAGTTATGAATGTTTTTTTTCAGTGTTGCAGTCCAGAACAGTTATGCTTTATCATGCACAGAAGGCAAAGATAAATATTGGATATTTCAACTCCACTATGTATTTGCTTCAAACTTTGCAAATTCTCTAGCAAGCGACTTGATTTCTTCCCAAGAGGGTTTGTGCATTGCTTTGCCTAAGGGTTAGTATTCCACCATTTCAGTTAAGCTGAGCACTCAGTCTGAGGTCATGCTACACAAAATGAAAACTTTGACCTCTGTGTAACTTATTTTGTAAAACTTGACGTTAAGTCTTGGGGACAGGTTTCAAGTTTGGCAGAGTACAGCCTTTGGGTTTACTTTTGGATTAGTGATATATTAAAATATCTTAGTCCCTGTTTTCATTACAAAATTTTATTGTCAGTAGGAGTATACCACTGATACACCGTTAGCAGTATAAGTTATACCGGGTGTCCCAGAAAAAGAGGCATGACGGATTTTCAGTATTTTACCTTCAAAAAGTATGTACATTTTCTACATGACTGGGTAAAGCATCCTCTACCAAAGAGAATGATACCAAGATCATTGAATTTGGTGAAGTGATTTTGATTCTATGCCCGTTTCTTAAAATACTGTCATTTTCAAATTTTTGGCGACTGATGAGAGTAGAATCGTGTTGGGATGGCCTTTCATGATACAACATTTGAGGGAAGCCCATTGAAACATGTCAATAACAAAACGTGCCATATAAATGTGATGAAAGGCCATTTCTAACACGATTCTGCTCTCATCTGTCGTAAAAAAAACATGCAAAATTTGAAAATTACTGTATTCTAACAAACGGGCATAGAATCAAAATTACTTCACCAAATTCAGTGATCTTGGTACTCTCTTTGTTAGAAGATGCTTTACCCACTGACGTATAAGAATTATCTACCTTTTGAAAGTAAAGTACTGAAAATATGCCATTCCGCTTTTTCTGGGACACTCAGTATAGTAATCATACTTGTAACGAATTTGTTCTTAAGTGGAATAGAGTGCCTTTTTCCCTAATGAAATATCAGCAAAACAAAGTCCTACATCTCAGCAGCTATAGTAATCCTTGAGAGAAGTGCTATGGTTATATCACCTCAGTTAAGATGATTTTCCATAACTGTTGCAAGGATGATGGAAAGATAATAAAGTGTGACTGGTGAAGCAAATAGAATAGTATGATTTGTGCCATTTCAGTTTATACCTCTTTTTGATTTCTCTATTGCTCTATTTCTCAAATGTTCAATATAATTTTGATTTATGAATATCAAATTTGAAATTACCTGAGTGAAAGAAATGATGAATATTTTAATTTCCCAGACAAATTATTGGTGTTCTCATGAACATCATGTAATCAAAGATGTGTATTTGATGACTGATCATATATTTGTGTGTAGGATTACAGATGTGAATGTGCATGGATCTTATATGTGCTAGTAATGGTAAATGTAGTCTTGTGCTGCCAAATTATTGTATTGTAGCAGTTTAACAAAGAGGAAAATTAAAAGAGAATATGGCTGTATCAAAGAAAATATCTTTTTTGTGTCGTTATTTGATGTGGTTTACATTGGAGTCGATTTGTTTCGTTGGTTATTGTGAATTCTCTGAATAGGTATAATGCAATGGGAATTTTTATTTGATGGAATGAGGAGTGGACTTAAAATTTTTGTGCATTTGTTTTGTATATGTGACCATTTATTATCTAATGAAAATATTTTAACAGTAGTGACAATTGAGATAAGCGAGACTGGTAAGAATATTAGAGGGTGGGGTGAGAGTGGAGAGATGAGGTACCATTCAACTTATCTCAGTGATAGCAATGAACTAAATTACTTATGAAATACTTCTGCAGTAAAAATGAAATTATTTATTCTAACTGCACTGTTACAAATAATGACAATGAAGATGACCCCCTCCCCGGGACTTTTTTGATATTCCATATTGAGACAATCTTTAAATGCACAGCCAGACCTGTCAGTTTGAGAGTCTTGAATATTATTGTACAAGAATGTGAGTATGCTGTGTGATTATGATAACAAGAGTCTTGGCGTCTAGTGCGAAAGGCTGAGAATGTAAAAATGAGTGAAGGCAGTATAGAGATTATCCTGTGAAGATATACTGAGCAAAATTGATTTAAAATCTTCACAGTATTTCTTAGAGAGAGAGAGAGTTGAGAATTAGTTGCAAGAAAATGCGAAAATGTGAATAAATAAAAACCTAGGTAGCCACACACAATAATGGTGTTTCCTTCCTCAGGTTGCCTCGAATAAAGATATTATGTTACCTGAACTTTGATCATGTTATGTCGGCCTCTGTTTGAATTGTCTCAAGGATAACCAATGCATGTAATATATCTTTGGTCAGACATTAAACAGATAGGGAAAAAAAAACACACCAAAAACTTAATCTGCTTTCTTCACTTTTTACATTTCAAAGTCGTCGTTTTCTTCTTCTAATTTATAGAGTAAGGTCATTCTTATTTGCAAGGAGGAATAGAAAGATCATTATCAGTATCACTTAATTTGTTGATGAGTCAGCTCTATTGGAAGTTTTGTTAAAAAGTAAATTATAATAGCCCATCAAGTATCTACCAGTATGAGTATTCACCAGATGATGGTGGTCTGTACTCGTCAAGAAGAAGAAGAAGAAGTATATCTTCAAGTACTTTGGGTTTAGAGATTTACGAGATTGTCATCCGCAATTTAGAGGAATCTCATTGTAGGATAAACTGGACAGGTAAGAAAGTTACAGAATATCATAAGAGGAGAGAGAGAGGGAGTGAGAGAGAGAGAGAGAGAGAGAGAGAGAGAGAGAGAGAGAGAGAGAGAGAGAGAGAGAAAGTCGTTCGCATATTTTATAGCCCAAACGGAGAGTTTATTAGACTCATTGAATTATGATTATGAATTAATCACATTTTTTGAAAAGAGAGATAGGAAGGAGATAAAGAAACTTATGACTGAAATCTTTTTTAATGTATCAGACATCAAGATAGTCTATGACTTATAGTATGGCGGTTTTAGGACAACTCCCCCGGGAGGAAAACTCCCCCCGATACGATTCCCACCTGACAACTCCCCCTGGAGCACAGCTCGATCCCTGGAGGACAGCTCCCCCGAGGGCAACTCTCCCCGGAGAACACTTTTCCCGAATGACAACTCCCCAAGGACAGCTCCCCCAGTCCCCGGAGGAGTTGTCCTGATACGTAGTATGGCATAACCCAATTTCTTAATTACCCCCGTTATTATTAATTTTTTTGTTCATTTGAGCAGGCCCGATTCATTGGTCTTGTCTAAATTATGGCTAGTAATAGTACTGTATTCTGCAGTGTACTGTGAAGCTATATTCCACTGAGTGTCATTTTAAAACTTTAAATTCACCTTAATTCCTAATGGAATCAAATTGCCCCTGCCCCTAGCCTAGCTGCTCTTTGAGACATTTGCGACGGGGGACCCATCCCCATATCCCCCAGGGGATATCTCATTGAAGCCTGTACAT
This sequence comes from Echinometra lucunter, assembly GCA_029962745.1. NCBI lineage: Eukaryota > Metazoa > Echinodermata > Echinoidea > Camarodonta > Echinometridae > Echinometra > Echinometra lucunter. The sequence goes on along the minus strand of CM057152.1, from coordinate 6,030,762 downwards.
CATCCCTGTAAATCACTTTCTGAAAAGCACCCAAACGGGGATTAAAGTAGGACGGAAGTAGCTAGGAATGATTTTAATACACTAAACAGAAAAATAATGTATTACATCTCTGATTTTCATACCCTTAACAGGGATTTTATGCAAGGATTGCTTCATAATCTCCTAATTTGATAACGTTTTCCAAGATTTTCCTGATTTTGATACTTTAACTGGATCCCCGTTTTCCCCTGGTGCTTAAAAACAACCCCTTTTCTACGTTTACGCGGATGATGTACATGCCTCAATGAGATCCCCCCGGCGCATTATCCGCCCCCCCCCCCCCCATATCCTGTGCTGTAATGTTGGCAGAAGTGATCAGCGACAGTGTTGAGTAAATACAGACGTAGTCATCTCGGCATATGATTGTGAGTTTTAACACTACAATGATTGCTTGTATAATTTAGAGAAAACTGAAGCAAAACTTTAATTGTAAGGCTTGTTACTATTTCCTCTCGACGTTTGCTTTATTCCCGGATTATTGTTCAGTCCCACGTATTGCGTTTAGTCATTATTAGTCTCTACCAGTACCTACCAGGCTTAACGTTACACTTACTTACTTAAAGACATTGGTTAACATTGTTATGATTTTAAAAAATCTTGTTTTGTTACTTGAAAAAGGGATAAACATAAGGGTTATAGTGTAAAAATACCAGTCTGAAAGTTTCAAAGTATAATATCCACAGGAAGTATTTTTAAATATCAAAAATGTGAACCAATGTTTGAAAAATATACGAGGGTCGGTTGCACAGAATAGACATAAGGAGTGCGTATGCGCGTATGACTCACCTTACCGTACTGTGTGCATTGGCGTATCACGCGGCGGGAGGCACATAACGGCATTTTCAAATTCAAGCAAAGTGGTCCTCTTAGTGATTGTCTCGTGAGACGAAGGATAATAAAATCACCGTTTGCGTCTAACTTACACTTCATTCCAAATTATGGTTGGTTTCAGGGTTTTTTGAGTACAAATATATGTAAATATAAGTACTCATGCACATGTTTCATCTTAGTTTGAGAATTTTTAAAATCAGCTATTCACAAGGTTAGCCAATGCCTTTAAGGTTGAGTTCTGGATGCAGGAACTAAGGCAAACCCGGAGAATAGGGTACCGGAACGCGCGCACATATTCATTTGTTTGCAAACAAATGCAGCCGGTGGCAGCGGCGGAGTCGGCGGCGAGGGGACGATCTGCACAAGATGCATGGATGAAACATTTGTGAGTTTGAGAACATTTCTGGCAAAAATCAAAATGATTTTCACCACATAATCACACATTTGAAAGCCGAGAGGACAATGTAATATATTAGAACATAATTACCTGATTAAAACATATTTTAAAGTCAATTTGAACTTGATTCTGGACTTGTCACATGCCCTGACTTTTGGCCGTCTCTGCCGATCTCTGCACAGTACGAATGGCATGCGCGCGCGTTCCGGTCCCCTATTCTCCGGGTTTGCCGGAACTAATGCCTCTATCCGGCCTCTATGTCCAGCTCTTGTGATCTGGGAAGATCTCTGTTGGCCTTGACATGACTGATATGGCTGGGGGGAGCTGCTCTATATTTGTATTTAAATTCAGCATTGTGCCAGAACTTATCTAACTTAGCTTGTTTTCAAAGTGTATAGCACTATAAGCCTCAACAACAGAATTTGGAAGGCTGTTCCACATATTTACTAAAAAGTAAACAATAGTTACACGAATGCATTTTCCATATAGCCTAGAATGTCACAAATCTTGGGTGGTAGACCTCTTCAAAAAATGTGTTCTGATTTTTTGGCAAGAGTTTTTTCATGCCTTTTTTTATGCTATGCCAAACAAGATGGATCATGACCATGTATAGAAAAACATTCAGATGCACTTTGCACGTATCAATTTCAGGCACCATTGATTAATTTAAATGTTTTATATGCACTATGCACTATATTATCTTTTGGCTCGTGCTCATACGAAGTCCCAATTTGATGTGAAATCATCAATTCCCATTCTTTCATATCTTCAAATGTCTCTTCCGTGGTTGAGCATGAACTGCCTGTTTCTGAGCTAGAAAAATTGCAAAAATACAACAAAAGTTAGAACAAAAGTTACAACAATTTTCAGAATACCAATTTTGACTTTCTTTCTGAGAAAGAAAATGAGATACTCAGAGACACAGTTTAAATGAAATCTGTACAGTAAATTGAAATCTTTTAAATTCCTGTTCAAAGGATCAGGACTTTGGAGTAGACACATGAGCCATATTCATAAACATGCTATGGTTGATGATACTACATGTATTTATGGACTTTGATAGATCTCAGTTTATTTTATACATTTAATATTAAATCTATTTTCTATCTCATTATTTTTATTGACAGGTCCTCCCCGTTAAGATGGCTCCTTCACTGGATACCTTCTGTGGGCATTCTCTGAACAACTACACCATCTGGCATCACAATGTCTATGGACATTGCTATGAACAACTGGTGTTTGTTCTCACAAGTTATGGCTTGCTAGCCCTTGTCAGTGCACTCTACATAGATTACATCAGTAACAAACTAGCCAGTCCCAATCTGAAGAGGTCAAAATCACTACATATTCGATTTATCATCACCATCTTGTCTGCCCTGATTCCTGTCCTGAGCCTCTTACTTCAGAACTTTACTGGCATTATAGGCCCAGCTCCAGTGGACTATCTTGTGAATGTAACATCATCCATTGCATGGTTTCTACTGTCTTTATACTTGTGGAAACTAAGATGTCAGAGTATACATCTTGTAAGAACTCACAAACCAGTGACAGCAATATGGCTGTTAACATTTATAGCTGTATGTATACGTCTGAGCACTGTAATAAAACAACTGCTAAATCAAGATGAAACTCTCTCATCTTGGGAAGAAGGTACAGTCATTGCATCAATAGTTCTCCAAGCTCTGTACCTGGGAACTCTTCTACCAGGACCTAAACATACATCAGTGTACCATGAGTTTGGGGGTACCTCTGTGTATCGCAGCATCAATGAAGACATTGGAGGAGAGGATGAGCCTCTGCTGACATCTTCAAGGACATCATCTGACATCATTAATCTAGGCATTGCTGAGGATACCGCTAGTCTGCTATCGAAGGCCACATTTTGGTGGACTCAACCACTTATGCGTAAGGGTGCCAAAGGTCAGCTTGTGAGGGCCACTGATGTCTTCTATTTACCAAAGAAATTGACAGCCAGCCATGTTGAGAACTATTTTTCTTCTAAGTACCCACAAGGATCTGCAGCATTTGCAGAAGATGTATTTAGTACCAATGAATCAAACCACAATGTACAATCACTTGAAAATACAAAGAGAAAAGGGTATGGAAGCACAAATGCAAGATCAACAAATCAAGAAGAAGACATTGCTCCAGAAGTTAGCATTGAAGATGAACACAACAAGAGTAAAATAACACTCTGTAGAGCATTATTCAGAGCTTTTGGTGTGAAGTTCTTCCTGCTAGGTATTGTCAAATTCTTAGCAAATGTTCTCACATTTGCTGGACCATTGCTGTTAAATGCCTTGGTGTCTTTCATGGAGAATAGGACTGAACCAATGAGATATGGTTACTACTATGCCCTTGGTCTGTTTTTGGCAACTTTCTTTGCGGCTATGCTTGGTACTCATTTCAACTATCAAATATCCAAAATACAAGTTCAGGTTCGAGCGGCTCTGATTACCACTGTATATCGGAAGTCTTTATCTGTGAGTGCAACAACATTGTCAGCATTTACAACTGGACAGATTGTGAATTTTATGAGTGTGGATACAGGGAGGATAGTCAACTTCTGTAACAGCTTTCATGCCTTCTGGAGTCTTCCATTTGAAGTGGCTGTAGCTCTCTATCTACTCTACCAACAGGTATGTCTTCTTTTATTAAACAAAAGGGGTTTGATTTAATGAGGAATAATAGGTAAATTATAGAAGGAAATCAGTTTGATGTCATTCATTTTTGCATTATTTTTGTATTGATTAGTAATCTTTGTAATTATAATCCTATTCCATGCAATAACTTCACTCTTCCAAATCCTAATATGTTTTCTGCCTGATATAGCTTTGGAGTTTGAGCTTTGTCTCTCCATCAACTGAAAGCAAAGCAAAGCATCCAGTGATGTAACATCATGAATCAATATTTTGTGACCTGAATGAATTTCCAAAAATCACTTCTTTCAATTCTTGTTTCAGGTTGGTGTGTCTTTCCTAGCTGGTCTAGCTTTTGCCATCCTTCTTATGCCCTTCACTAAGTGCCTTATGGAGAAAATCCAGAAACTCAACACAGAGATGATGAAACAGAAAGATGGAAGAGTAAAGGTAACACATTGATTATGACAGGAGATTGTTTAGTTAATGAAATGAGGTGAATATTTTGAATACCCCGGTAGTATGTATATTCTGGTCCAGCCCTTATTTGGAGGATCTGAGCAGACATTGAGGACAAGGTTTCATTGGAGGGCTGTTGTGGGTTGTACAGGATTATGATGAAAGAATTTGGTAAATTGCATACTTGATGGAAGGTCATTGTAAACTCTAAGACATGTTTCATGTTACATTTTTCCAAATTTGCATCTATAGATTGGTAGAAAAGAATTTAGCTTACCTTATTCACAAATAAAGAAAAGGAGAAATGAAAGAAAAGAGTAAATCAGTAACTAAGAGTCATTTAGATAAAGTGATGATGCATAAGGATGAGAAATATTCAATGACTAAAGGTTTGATCATCTTTATTGTATTGTGTCTTATTGAACTTTATTGATAGGAATCAATATTCTGTTGTTTTTGTCCAAAATCAGATAATGAATGAAGTCTTAAATGGGATACGTGTGATTAAGTTCTATGCCTGGGAGCGTCACTTCAAGAGACAGATTGATGACTTACGTCAGGATGAGCTGAATAGTCTAAAGGGTATCAAGTACTTGGATGCTATGTGTGTCTACTTCTGGGCTACTACACCTGTTCTTATCTCTCTCTTCACATTTACAACGTATGCACTGATAGGCAATGATCTCACTGCAGCAAAGGTGTGTATGTAACATGTTGAAGTACTGCAATACTTTCAGTGTAATGGATGACTGATTCAGGATGTAATAGTCCAGGGTGAATTCATGGTACATCAGGAATGAACAATCCTAGAGCGTCTTATTCTTTTTGAAGTGAAAGATTGTAAAGCACTATCAAGTTATGGACAAGTGGCTTGATCGTGATTCCGGGGGGGGGGGGGGGGGGGGGGGGAGAAAACAAATTCTGGATTTCTTTTTTTTTAACTTGTTGTACTTGTTGAGGCCTTCTTATTGTATTTTATATTCATTTCTGATAAGGATTCTTAGCAGCAATGCATTTTCACATGCAGTCCGTTTACCCCGCCCCCCCAGGGTATTCCATTACAATCATGCCATTTTATGGTTCTTGAATTACTAGTACTCTTAAATCTTGCTTACTCAGTTGTTAGACTTGCAGATATTGGGCTCTAACTACATAACTCATGTCCATTGTTGTCTCATTCATTTCATTACTGATCAGGTGTTCACAAGTCTTGCTCTGTTCTCCATTCTGATTGGTCCTCTCAATGCTTTCCCGTGGGTGTTGAACGGAGTCATTGAGTCATGGGTATCCATCAAGAGAGTACAAGAATTCATGGATTTAGAAGAGTCTGATCTAGCCAGCTATTATCAATCAGGTAAATACTTTAGATGGCAAAATTTTCCAGATTTCCAGGTTTTCCAGTGCTAGCTGTGAATTTGATTTGAAAAAAAATATTTTGAATAATTTCATGTGTGTTTGGATATTCCATTCTTGGGAGCAACAAAGAGGAATTCTGAACTAGTTTTACACTGCAAATTTGTATCATCATACAGTGAGGATGGCAGGTACAGGTATATTACAGACAAGTATCTGTAAGATATTAAAATGAATTTACTCAAGATTTTCTTCAATCTTCAAGAACTTTTTCAACTGTTCTAATCATGTTCACATTTCTGGCAAATATTTAGCTTCTATAACTTCATCTTGTTTAAGTTGTATTAAACCAGGGCCTGGATACTCATTGCTTTTGCTGTATACTAAGCCGGGTGTGTAAACTTTGACATTATGTACTTCTGGGCCCCATTTCATAAAGAATCAAAGTTGCTATGATAGCAAGTCTGGTGGAATAGCAACTCTGACTTGCTAGGATAGCAATTTGCTATCATAGCAAATATGCATTTCATAAACGTACTTGTGCTGGAAAGGCAACTTGACTTTGCAGCAAAATATTTGAATAGTCATGGACGAGGCTATTTTGAGCCTTGCATGATATTGTACACGTAGATGGTCGGCTAGGTTCAGCTACAGTGTAGATACATACATAGCGCAGTGTTAGCGCTAACGTTAACAAATACCGTATGTGCATGGACGTTGGCAGGTCCGGACGGACGGTGGCTTGGCAGTCTGCCAGCAGTAGGAGGTAGGATCTACGCTATTTTGCTAGCAAAATTGTTTTAGCTGACAGTGAAATCTGTACAGGGTCAAAACCTGATGCTCCCCCTTGACCAGCGTCAAATATTTGATGCTCCAGCGACAAGTTGACACTAAGCCTGAGTCGAATCGATTTTTAAGCCGGTGTTCGATCGAAGACGTCGAACTCCGATTTCGTTTTGATGAATTCGATGCATCGACGAAATTACCAAATTGACTAGAAAACACAGAATCTTTTGTTTGATAGTCCTGTTAAACACAATTTATCTTCATATTTTCAAAACTTTAATTTGCTTACTTGTATCCTACTCTCTTTTGTGAGTTTTGCAGGAAACGCATGAAGAGAAGTAGAGAACGAACTGGTCGCTCGATGATCGAGCAGCTACTACATACTTGTCTTCGTTTCGTTCAGTACGCAACGCTCCGTATATCGCGCAACATATGCACGATGACTCGATCGTAGCCTCACTTTCAATCATTTGATCACTCTCGTTTTGAAAGCGATCACATGATCAATGTTGTACAGGCGCATCTTTTCAAAATGTGTTGACTGTTGACTCAAGACAATGCATGAATTCTTTCATTTCTTTGCATGGTTTTTGACGAGTTTTTTAATGCTTGCAATTAAATTACGGTTATTGTTCCTCCCGATAAAAAGGGGTTTCATCCACATGACGAGTATTATCATTTGTGCGTCACATGTTTCATCAACATTTGTCAAGTGAATCATTTCAAATCGAGGAAAAAAATCGTCTATAGAAATCATCATAATGATTCCCATGTAGTTCGTGTTAATGACAGTTGCATCATTTGCATGCTATTTATTTGCAACTTTGCATTACGACTAAAAAAAACCCTCATAAGTAACTTTGAGAAAGAACTTAAGCAAACAGTAAAGATAAGAAAGTAATCTTAAGTAAGTTCAGTATACTTTACGTTTTAAGTTGTTCTTTCTTACATTTAGAAATATCTCACTTAGTTCGTTTGTCTGTCATCCGTAATTATGCACCCCTATTGAGAAATGGCATTTTCCACGATAGTCAGTCATGCCGACGTGATGTGATTTTTGGGGTTAGTCTACTCTGTGTAGGGGGAACTAAAAAGTAACAACAAAGAAGTAACGGATCTGGTCAGTCAAACTCATAAAATGAATGATCTAATCCCTTTTGCTTGTATGCAGAATCTGATTTATTTGTTTTTTTTTCTTCCGAAAATGGCCTCGCTGGATGTTTTATATGTCTGCGATTTTGTTTCAGATTTATCATTCACCCTGTCCCAAAATGGTTATGTACGTGAAAACGATAGCCAGGCCTAGCATGGGAAAGGCTTGCATGCTCGATGAGTCATCATCTCTCCTTGCACTAGCACTGCACACCATAGTTTCGTCATTCAGTCATGAATTTGAATAATTTTGGAAATAGTTCTTCGATTACCAAATTGAACGAAGCAAAGTGGATTATAAATGGTCTCACATATAAAGAAATTACAATTATTGAATTTTTGATATATGTCTGATGAGGTCATTTCGTGAAAGAACATAACAAAATAAATATAGCTTTATCAAGGTCTGGTAAAATACTATACGACTTGTTGACGTTGCCTAGTGACCAGGCCAGGAATGTAGTCCAGTTCATGACTGAAGGACACCTGCGCTGCACCCAGCTAGCTCTCTCCCCGTCTCTTCATGTTACTAGGCAGTATTGGCGCGAGACAAGCATATATAAATATTCATCGCAGGCTCGTACGGTTTTGAGATGAAATGTCCAATAAAGGGTCTTCTAAAATTCATAACTCTAAAATGGGTTGGTCCTGAGACGAAGTAACGAGTGCTCTGATTGGCCAATTTTTTTCTGCATCGGCAGGCGAAGTTTGGGGTCACCAAACTTTCTAGTTTTCTTGTAAACACGGCAAACCACAAAACGTGGACCCATTGTCGCGAATGGGTTAACTCTACGTACGACATACATGTAATGTGATTCTGGATGGGATGTCTTGGATGTGTTTGCATTTAACTTGAAAAAAAAAACGATGTAAGTTGACAAAAGTTGTTTTGAAATAAAACACAAAACGCTCGAGTATATTTTCTTAGGATAGTTAAAAATTAATAATAAGGGAAAGAGGACTGCGGCGATTGCAGACTTGTAAACAGGGCGTTATCTTGGCTAAATCACCATCAAATTGCGGCAAATTTTCAGCGGCGCGAGAGCTTCAGATTCACCGGCCATGCACCCGTCGATGCATCGATGTTCGATCGGCGCAAAGCCGTCGAACACCGGTTTCTGAAAAAATAGATATGACTCAGGCTTAGTTGACACTCTAGTTGGAGCGTCAACTTTTTATGAAATGTGCTGGAGCATCAAATATTAAAGTTGACACTGTAAGTGAGAAGTTGACGCTATATAGGGGACTTGACGCTGACGTTATACCTTTATGAAATGGGGCCCTGGAGTCCTTGATTAAAACAAAGGTCTTTTGTATTAGGCACTTTTATAATGCCACTGAATTTTATTGTTGATGATAAGGGTAACATCACCATGGCATCATACCATGGAGTTAAGAATCAAAGCATATTGACATGATTTTAATGTGTATTATGTTTTCATCATCAGATGGCTTCTCAGACAGAGAGCAGCTAAGCATCACTCAGGGCACCTTCTATTGGGAGCATCCCAAGAAGCAAGCAGAAAAGAAAGAAGACAAAGAGCAGGAAGAGAGCAAGGAGGATGAAGAGAAGGAAAAGAGCCAGAAGAGCAATGGAACGAGACAGCTTCATCATGATGGAGATGCAAGCGATGATAATGATGAGCATTATGAACCACTGAAGCTTCAAGACATTAATTTAAATGTCTTTCAGGTAAAATTTGTTGCTCACATTGCTGTGCCCATTGCTGAGGGCAACATCTAAAGAAAGATCTTGATAACTTTTTATGTGCAGTATATTATAGCTGAGAATATAAGCCTGATTCATTGTCTTTGTACAGAGTCTCCTGTGATAGGGATTTGATGATTCATATTAGTAGTTATGAAAATGTATGTCAAAAATAATCAATAAAATGAGTGCTTAGTGGGATCAAAATCATGTAGTTGACCAGCATCGCTGCTATCATGTATTAAAATATTGATTTAGTGTTGAGTTTCAGTTGCCTACCATCCCCAGAAAAGTTTATTCATATTGTTTTGTAAGTTTAGAAAAAAAATGATTTGTATTTCATTGGCCAGATGATGATTCTGTGTTTATCTTCAAATAGTTATACTGTTCAGTATATTCTGAACAATTCATCAATCTGTTTATCACCTACTTAATATTCTATAGGGTCAGTTAGTAGGAGTGATTGGTAAAGTTGGATCAGGAAAGAGCTCTCTCTTCTCAGCCATCTTAGCCGACATGGTCAAGGAAAAAGGAAATATCAGTGTAGCAGGACTTGGTCAGGGGTTTGGACTAGCCACTCAAGAGCCATGGTTACAACATGCTACTGTGAAGGAGAACATCTTGTTTGGGAAGGCTTACAATGCTGAGAGATATCACCAGGTGGTTGAAGCATGTGCTCTCATTGAAGATCTCAAGGTATGTATTGTAATACTCTTTGAGTGCTGAAATAATTAATTAATTATGTTCTCTCTGGAATGGATATTTATCCCACATCAGGTACTGCTTTGCATTTGAAGAGATAGAAAATTCATGTATCCCTGGTCTATTTATTGGCGATGACTTGTGAAATAAGGCTTTCTGAAAGTTGTGGAGTAACTTCAAGCAATGTGTACAAATTCTCCTTTTTGAAGTGATTAAGGCCATTTCTGTACACTGACAAACTTCTTAGTTAGCCATCCAAGCTCTAAATAAATTCATGAAAGTTATTATTTATCCGAAATGTAACAGAGATTTATCTACAGTAAGTTTCGGTTGTTAATTCATAATTTGACTTCATCAAACTCCAAATGTTTACATTACCTTGGAAGAGTAGTGTACAATAGAACTCCTTTCTGACTGTTACATTTGCTCTTTGATACCATGCAGATTCTGCCTGCTGGAGATGAAACGGAGGTTGGTGAGAATGGAATTACTCTCAGTGGTGGACAGAAAGCAAGGGTTGCTCTAGCCAGGGCTGTCTATCAGGTATGGCAAGAACAGTGATGGCATCCCAATAGAAAGGGGTTTTTTTTTTTGGTGAAGATTAAACTGAACTGAAGTTTTGAACAATGTTGAGATGTGTGGAAGAAAAAAAAATAATCTCTTTTTGTATGTCAAAGCATATTGGCTATAGAAGTGTCTTGGACATTCTTTTGAAATTGTATGAATGCACTGATGCAGGGATGGTTTACCTACACACCTAGTGATGTAAGTTGTGATCCCTTAGTTTTTGGGGAAAAAAAGGGTCAAGAATGTTTCCAGTTTCTCTTTGCTATATAATGCTATAATGAATGTTATTTTTTCCAAATTTTTTATTTATTCTGTCCTCAGGATAGTGAAATCTACCTTCTTGATGATCCTTTAGCTGCTGTAGATGCTGACGTAGGACAGCACATCTTCTCCAAGTGCATCATGGGATTGCTACAAAACAAGACAAGGATCTTGTGTACTCACCACACCCGTTACTTGGTGGAGGCTGATGTTGTAGTGGTCATGGAAGATTTCAAGATTGTGGATATAGGTCAGAATTGATTAAATTGATGTGTTGTATTTTCATTCGATATTTAATCCTTGTGATGATGAATTTATTCAAAATTATTTAAAATTTATTTAAAATTCACCACTTGATAGTTTATCTGTATCTGAATGGTTTCATCAGCAAAATACCCTTATAGATACATCGATAACTTGATCATAAAAGCTTCACAATGACAAGCCATGGAAAACTTAATGCTTGCTTCTTTTCTTGTAATGAGTTAATGTGTTCTGCATTGTTAACCTAACTTTGCTAGTACACAGTATTGGAGCACATAAATCATATCCTCTATTCAGTAAGAATCTTAATTTAATTTTTCTCTTTGCAAAGCTTGCCAGTACTATTATTTCATTTTTTCAGAGAAATTTTCCACCCTTGTTGTTTTTATGCCTCCGCCCACCATAGGTGGTTGCCGGAGGCATTATGTTTTCGGGTCGTCCGTCCGTCCGTCCCGTTTTCGTTCTCGTTCTCGCGATAACTTAAGAACCGCTTGACGGATCAACTTCAAACTTGGCTCGTGTATGCATATGGGAGGGACAATGATCTGATTAGATTTTGGAGTCTCAAGGTCAAAGGTCAAGGTCATAGAGGTAATAATACACATAAAAATGGCTCGTTCTCGCGATAACTTAGGAACCATTTGACAGATTGGCTTCAAACTGGGCTCATATATGCACATGGAAGGGACAATGATCTGATTAGATTTTGGGGTCACAAGGTCAAAGGTCATAGTGGTCATTATGTACACAGAAATGGTTCGTTTTCACTATAACTCAACCATTTGACCGATCAACCTCAAACTTAGCACATGTATGCATATGGGAGGGACAATGATCTGATTAGATTTGGGGGTCTCAAGGTCAAAGGTCAAAGGTCATATAGGTTATTATGTACATAGAAATGGTTCGTTCTCACGATAACTCAACAACCATTTGATGGATCAACTTCAAACTTGATTAATGTATGCATATGGGAGAGACAATGATCTAATTAGATTTTGGGGTCTCAAGGTTAAAGGCCAAAGGTCATAGAGGTCATTATGTACATAGAAATGGTCCGTTCTCGCGATAACTCAACAACCATTTGACAGAGCAGCTTCATACTTGGCACATGTATGCATATGGGAGGGACAATGATGTGATTAGATTTTTGGGTCTCAAGGTCAAAGGTCAAAGGTCATAGAGGTCATTATATACATGAGAATTGCGTGTTTTTGCGATAACTTAACAACTCTGTGACGGTTCATCTCCAAACGTGGCTCATGTATGCATATGGAAGTCTCATAATGGTCTCATTAGATTTGGGGTTCACAATGTCAAAGATGTCATTTTATACATGAAAATAAAAAAATCAACATAAATGTGCCATATATTTCCGATCTGGCAATTGCGGAGGCATAAATTTTGACCGTGCTCGGTCGAGGATTCATCTAGTTTCTTTTTTTTTTTTTTTTTTTTGATTGCCTTTTACCCCATAAAACTTTTCACTGAATGTTGTATCATGGTCAGTAGCCCTTATGTAGGTTATTTCTGTGGGTTTTTATTTTATTTTAGGTCCTCCCAGTGTCATCTTCAAGCAGTCCCAGTTTGCTACCCATATCAATTACAACAAACCTGACCGAGATGTTGATGACACAGTCTCAGAGACAGATGTCAAAGGTCAAGGAGCTGAAAGCAAGAAACTGGTAGAAGAGGAGGAGAAAGAGGAAGGAACTGTAAAATTGGGTGTCTATAAATCTTACTGGAATTCTGTGGGAACTGTTCTGGCTGTGTGTGTTTTATTGTCATTTGTTCTCATGCAAGGTACCTTTATTTGAGATTTAAATTTATTATTTATGTTGCCTAGTGTTTCTTTCACAGGTATGACAAAGAAATAAGGAGATGATTTTTTTTTTAAAAAGGCATAAAGTGTACCAACGTGCTCCTGCCAGTAACCATTCAAAGAAATGTTAAGAAAAATGTTTAATTAAGAAATTATTGTTCATTGATTTATGATTAAAGCATCGGAAGTATATTCTTTATCATAATTCATTCCCATCAATTTTAAGTATTAATTTTCATAGATTTTCCCATTTTCATTTCTTATTCTGGCCAGTGTTAAGTTCATTGTTTCTACCTGTAGAGACAAGACACTTGTATGTACCCCATTCTTGATGCTATCAGTCATACAGATGCATTGAGATCCCATTTTATTAACCTGTTGAACATTAAGCCTGAGAACTCGAGCTAGGGTCTATGGAAAGTGTGTGTTATACCGAAATCAAATCTTGCTCAGTGGGTTAAAAGTGGTAATGTACAAAAAACATTGCCTATTCTACTACTGCACGCATCAGATGGTCATTTCTTTTACTCATTTTATTTTCCATCCAGGCTCCAAGAATGTGAGTGATTGGTGGTTATCCTACTGGGTTAGTCACACAAGACCTACACCACCCAACAACCATTCCTCCCATACACCTGCTGTTACACACCAATCATCATTGATTGAACCCATCTACTTATCTTTGGGTCTTAGGTCTAAACACTACCTGTAAGTACTCCACCAACACCAACACCAACACCCGCACCAACACCAACACTCCAATAGAACATGTTCGCTGACTATTGTTCTTCTGTTTTTTAATTCAATCAGCATATGTCTGTTTGGAGGATGCTGAGTTACCTGAAGTGGTTGAATGATGGAATATGTGTAATATGGTACTAATTATTTATGCAGAGAAGCATGTATGATGGGAATTCAGAGGATATATTTAAGAGCAAGATGTTTAAAAGGATGAAGGAGCAAGTCCTTGGTAAGTTATAAAGTGAGGTGTATACAAGACATGTACATGTTACAAGCACAGGCATTATAAAGCATAGTGGAAATTAGGGATATGAGCAAACCTTACATTGTAGAAAGGTATTATAAAGCAGAGTCAAATTGGAGATATATAATCGCTTACCAAGTAGATGAAAGAGTTGATTAGATGGATATAGTAGTGGCTCATGGAATAGAAGTTTACTGTTTCCTGTGGTAAGTGAACACTTTCATACCATCTTGTACAGGTACTACCATTATTCAGTATTATTGATTAATCAGGACATGATGAATATCTTTATCATTTTGTTTCTAAACCAGGTATCTGGATGATTATCATTCAGACAATGACACCTCATCTTCCTTGGAGTTCTACCTTGGGATCTATGCAGGTCTGATTGGTGCCAATTCTGTGTTCACTCTGCTTAGAGCATTCTTGTTTGCCTATGGAGGTATACATGCTGCTACAATGATACATGATGGACTGCTGAAGAGTATCCTCAAGGTAGGTTTGATATCAGACAGTTGAAAAATAAATGAATGTTCTCTTTTGTGAAATATCTTTTAACTGTGGGATCTATGCATCTACTTATGTGGACATTTGCAAGCACTTATATTAACATGACATGAATCGAAGATTTGATGAAGAAGGTATTAATTCACAACGTTATTGTGCATATGTTGAGGTCAGATTTGTTGTGAAATGGTGGCCTTTAGGGAATTTAATTGATTTTACATTCTGGTGAGGCAGACACACCATACAAAAATACACATCTTGTTAGGTGTTAATTCCTTTCATAAAATTTCAAACATTGATTAATTTCCGATTAATTTCTTCTTTTTTTACAGGCTCCAATATCATTCTTTGACGTAACTCCAGTTGGTCGTATCATCAACAGGTTCTCCTCTGATGTTTTCACCATTGATTTTGGTCTACCATTCATACTCAACATCTTATTAGCTCAGGCATTCAGTTTCCTTGGAACAGTAGTAATCACATGCTATGGCCTGCCATGGTTTACACTATGCCTCATACCTATTGGTATCATGTATTATGTCATTCAGGTATGTCACTATTGCTTCTTAGAGAATCTCTGGACAGCCTTTCCTCCATATGATTTATCTTTATAAATGGAACTGTTTATAGAATTTCTCTGTCATTTATTCATGACCATACACTGTACCAGGTACGGTAGATTAATTTATTAGTGTGATAAATTGTGTTAATGGAAATTTGTTGTCAAATTGTAGGCAGGCATACATATAGGAGATTAGTAGCGTGTTTGAAAAAAAAAAAAAAAATTATCCCCAGTGTGAAATATTGCGTTAGGTTATGTGGTTGAATATTTATCCAAACTTCGGTACAGACAATCTTGTTCCTGTATGGTTTGTGAGTTGACTTTCATTTATGTTTTTTATGACTTTTTAGTGTTGTTGGAAATTCAAAATGATTCTTTTCTAACTTGTGCTTCTCTTGCTTTCTCTTGCCTTACTTTCTTCAGGCCTATTATCGTAAGACATCAAGGGAGTTACGTCGTATCTATAGCATATCAAATTCAGCTATCTACAGTCACTTCTCAGAGACCCTTGCAGGGTTAGCAGTCATCAAGGGTATGAGAGCAACTAAACGGTATGTATAGAGGTTGTCTTACATGTAGTAGCATGATTTCAATTTTCATTCCTGATTCAGACATGAAAGACCAATAGAGTGAGAATGGATGTCTGCCATTCCATATTTAGAAATCATAAGGAGTGACTAAAATCTTGGCATATGATTCATCCTTCAACATCTTTTCAGTCTGCTGTTGTAAAAGAATTCCTCTCTATTTGTTATTTTACTCTGCATTTTTCCCCTCTAATTTCATCTGCTTTCATTTTGAAACCAATTGTATGTTGCAACTGAAGACTTGAGAATGTTAGTAAAGTCAGACTAAGAAATCATTTTATCAAATTTCCAATCTCAGATTCCGTCTTGAGAATCGCTCAAAGCTTGAGCTGAATCAACGAGCATGGTTTAGTAGTAACACAGTCACCTACTGGTTGGCCTTTAGACTACAGATGATAGGTGTAGGTATGGTAACTGCTGTAGCTGTCATAGCAGTACTAGAACATCACTTCCAGACTGTAGATCCAGGTTTGTAGACAAGAGGTTCCAAATAATCATCTTCTTTCATATCTTTTAAATGAATAGATTACTATGCCCTATTAATGATGCAAGCAGTGAACAAAGGTTTCAAGGTGCAGTGATAAAATTGTTTGGAATAGGAACATTTAATTCATGTGCAACTTTTAATCAGGAGTCCAGCCTTTGAAAAGCCAGTGGCCTCTGCTGGCTCCTCCAAGCTCTTGTGATTGTATTTATGCATTACTTTTTTGTTACAAATTTAAATTTTTGATAATTTTTATGTGAATTGGAAATTAATGAAATCAAATGAATGAAATGAATCAAAGTAGCTTTACTGTAGCACACATGGCTATAAAAATTATCTTATTAGAATGCATATTCAAGGACATGTTTTTATTCAACACATTGATTATTCCAGAGGTTCCTTCCTCAAAGATGGTATATAACAGCAAAATATGTAGGTTGGAAAAAATGCATAAGGCTCACTTGCATATATCTTGTAGATGATGGGCTTCTATTTGATTTGTTTTACAGGTCTTGTTGGTCTAGCAATATCATATGCTTTGTCCATCACCAACCTGCTCATCACTGCCATTAACACATTAACCGAGACAGAGAAAAACATGATTAGTGCAGAACGAACACATCACTACACAGTAGCTATACCAGCTGAGGTGCAAGGTGGATTGATCCAGGTAGGTATAATGAGTTCTTTTGAGTTTGCCTATTAGCGTCCATATTTGTAGCTCTAGTTTTGAGTTTCACAATACTATATTGATAGAATAGACTACTTTTTTAGTGAATGAACAAAGCTTGTATGAAAGGAAACATTAAATGTACTGGCCTTGATTTTGAATTTTCACTTTAAAGAAGTTTATGGAATATTATTATTATTATTATTTGGTTCAGCGTCACGTGTGCCTGGGCCCATGGAGGCGAAAGGCGAACTAAATCATTTTAACCCTTAGGTCTCTCCTCCTGATATCACTGATTGGGGGTGTGCAGGTAGACCACATACACCGGGGTTTCCCCCTACTCTTATATGAATAGTGCAGTGGGATCTTTAACATGTAAAAATGATGACTCTCCTTTACACGGGACCTCCATTTAATGTCCTATCCATGGGACAGAGTGTCTTCCACTGTAGCATAGCCTGTGTCTATGAAACGGGAGGGGCATAATAACACACAACGTAGGCTTCAGTCATCTGCCTAGGTTGGACTTGAACCCAAGATCTTTCGTTCGACAGGCAGACGCTTTACAGACTGAGCCAACTCGCTCAGTTATCAAGTCAAAGTTGCAGCTTTTCATGGTGATTAATATAGTATCTCTAATACATGTACTTCTTCTTATGACTTTGCCATCATATAAGATTAGATGTTTAATTAGTCTCTTGCAAGTCTTCTCTTTTGTTTTCACCAGATCATTTTTGCAGTATATTTATTCAAGATATGGGCATCCTTTTAGTTGTGGTGTTGATAAACTAAAATGATAAATATCATTGATACACTAAAAAGTGCATGAGGAGACTGGATAAAGAGTTCATATCTATATGTTGTAGGTACCTCCCATGTGGCCTCACAGTGGTGTAGTCAAGTTTGACAATGTTCACTTCTCATACCGAGAGGACCATCCAAAGGCTTTAGATGGGATTAGCTTTGAGACTCTACCTGGTGAGAAGATTGGTATCGTTGGGAGGACTGGATCTGGCAAGTCTACTCTGTTCCTGGTCCTCTTTAGGATGGTCCAGATCCAGCAAGGCACAGTGTCCATTGATGGAGTCAACCTTGCTGATATGTCTTTAGAAGATGTCAGGTAAAAAAGTTGTCTGCTTTATTCCTTTCTTTACTAGGTAATTAGTCCATCAAGCCACATCTTCATATGATCTACCCGATACCACAGCATCTGTACACTTGACTTGATATGAAAATCTAGAACATCAATCTACATGCATATATTGGATGTTTAAAAATAATAACAAACAACCTCCAGCTATACTTGTTTTTTTCTGTTAGTCTTTAGTACATTGTTATTTCACAGCTAATCGTCTCTTTAAAATGGTAAATTAAAAGTGATGCATAGATAAAAGCAAATTTTCCACTTTTTCTCTGTTACTTGAGTCAAATTAGTTTAACTTCAATATACAGCACCATTTCAAACCCCATCTTCAAAACCTGTACAAACAATACCATAAAATTTTTGATATGTCATAGGTCTAGACTAGCCATCATACCCCAAGATCCATTCCTCTTCAGCGGTACAGTCAGAGAGAACCTGGACCCTGTCGGTCATTGTAGTGATTCCGAGCTATGGTGTGTCCTTGAGAAGTGTCACATCAAAGACGTTGTCACTCGTATGGGAGGTCTGGATGCTACAGCAGGGGAAGGAGGGAAACAGTTCTCCACTGGTCAGAAACAACTGGTTTGTCTAGCTAGAGCCATGCTTACTAAGGCAAAGGTAGGTGAAGCCTTTATGTTTCCACAGAAAGTCACAAATCACACCTGAAACCTGAAACATGCAAGATTCCAGTTTGTGGATGTTTATTCCAGAATATTTCACAAACCCGAAAAAAAAATGATTCTTTTCTTTGAGTAACTTTTTGAGCAATCCTAACAATGTTGAGTTGTTACTGAGTTAAAAAAAAGAAAAAAGAAAAAAAAAATCCATACTTTTGTAGTATGCAATAGTTCAAGTGTGCCTGAAGCAGGTAGATTTAATTCCCTCTGACACAAAGTGTCTAATCCTGTATTACAGCTCCCAATATATGTGTTTAATCACCACTTTCTCAATTAATTTGTAATCAAGTTGGCAACACTTTACAATTAAAAACTTTTTTTCATTGAAAGGTGCTATGCATTGATGAAGCAACAGCCAGTGTTGACATGGAAACAGATGACCTTCTCCAAAAGGCCATCAAGGACGAGTTCCGAGATAACACTGTCCTGACAATCGCTCATCGAGTGAACACCCTGAGGGATAGTGATCGTATCTTGGTGATGAATGATGGAAAGGTGGAACAGTTTGGAAAGGCAACAGTTAGCACAGCAGATGCATGAAGTTTGCAGATAATCATTGTCTATAACAACAGGGCCGATATTCTGAAAATCGTGTTATCTTTTGTCTTATCTTCACTGCGTTAATTGTCACAACAAATTTAAAAGGTGTACTTATGGTTGGTTTAAACTACGCAAATGACCAGCACACAAGACAAAAGTGCGCGATGTGAGCCAATGGTGTACTCTATTTCTGATAGCAAAGATAACACGATTTTCAGAATACCGTCCCAGGAGTATTATGTGCAGTGTAGGTTTTAGACACTTTGGAATCAAGTTATATATTATTATGAAATCAATATATTGATCTTAATCAAATGATTGGCTGAGATGGGGTCATGTGACATGCATCAGTTTGACAATCAAGTCGACCTACATGCAGGCAAGGGCAGCCTTTACCTTGCAATTTATACTGGATGCAGCATACTATACTGCCTTACTGGAACGATGAATATTGTCATGTGATGGATGTAGACTTTATTCCCTTCTATTTTATCAGTGGAATTTGGAAAGTTTGTGTTTTTAATGAGAGATGTTGCTTTCTTGCAATTTATACTGGATGCAGCATACTATACTGCCTTACTGGAAAGATGAATATTGTCATGTGATGGATGTAGACTTTATTCCCTTCTATTTTATCAGTGGAATTTTGAAAGTTTGTGTTTTTAATGAGAGATGTTGCTTTCTTGTGTGATCTGTGGACTTCACAGCTGTTGGTATGAACCCATGCCACTCACTACTGATAGAAATTAACAGAGAATTATTATCTAAGTTTAGACCTAGAACTAGGCTAGATCCAAGACTGTTTTAAAGTTAGGTCTACATTCAGATTTCCTATAATTTATCAAATGAGAGGGTTCCATATATGTCATTTTTGAAAACTAACGTCACCAGGCTCTAGTTCATTCATTGGTTAAAGTCTTGATAAATTTAGAATTATCCAAAGTCACTCTGCTACAGGTCGTGGCTTCAGACACTTCTTAAAGGTAAAGTCCACCCTAGAAGTTTCACTGTTTCAATAAAAGGAGATAAATTTGAACAGCATTTTAAAAAAGAAATGAGCAAAATCGGTGAAAGAATAAGAAAATTACACCCATTTACATTTACTAGTAAATTACTCTCGGCTCTGCAAATTGGCAACACAGATGACGTCATATGCGAGCAGGTCTGCATTCACTTTGTACATGAAATTTCACATTTTCTCAATTTTCTTGGAAGTTACACATTTTCTTACCCCATAGTCAAAGTATGTTATGTAAAAAGCAATTCTTCTGAACATACATTGATTCAGTGTCATCAGTGTTGCCAATTTGCAGAGCCAAGAGTAATTTACTAGAAAATGTAAATGAGTGTAATTTTCTTATTCCTTGACCGATTTTGCTCATTTCTTTTTTAAAATGCTGTTCAAAGTTATCTCCTTTTATTGAAACGGTGAAAATTCTAGGGTGGACTTACCCTTTAAGTTTATTGCATGTTCTAAGTTTACTCAATGCACTCACAATTGTGTGTTATTTGCATATTTATATCTTTGAAAGCAATTTTTCATCTCCCTCTGATTGATCAGTCTTTAATCTTGGATTTGAACCATGAGAACCACATTTTCTTCCAGACCCAACCTTTCCAGAAAGCTTACTTATATTGTGTACACTTTTGTTTTTTGTTTTGTTTTGTTTTTGTTTTGTTTTGTTTTTGTTTTTGCCAATAATATATCTGGTATCTATACAGGGTCTGTGTATAGAATGTTCTATTTTGAGGAATACTTGGTAGGTCTGTGTTCGAAGGGTACTCATTATATCAGAGAATAAAGTACATGTGCCAGGTATTTATTTTAAATATATCTCTAAGAAATAATGTTAAACCATCATAACTGCATACCTGCCAACTTTTCCTATTAAATAGGAATATTCCTGTTTTGGGGAAAAGAAAATTGCCATTTTAACCTGTGTGTTCCTATTTCTGTACAAAATTGTCTGTTGTATTGAATAGGAAATTTAGGAATGTTCCTATTTTTGAAAATTTCTTAATAATTTGTTCCTGTTTCTTGGCTGTCAGGGTTGGCAGGTGTGTAATTGCATGTTTAACTGGGTAACCCCTTCTAACATTCCATTATATTTAAATATGCCTAGAAAGTACTTAGTCTTTGGGAGAAAATGTGAAATGTGAAAATAACATAGTGTGCTGATTTTCAGCTTATAAAAGGTCACAAATATATTCATTATAAGTTTGATAATATAAGGTTAATCTGCATCTACATGAAAGAAATGTTTCATTTTTGGGTACCAAAATTGAAATACGCATGTAATAATATTTTTGTCTTGGAGAACATTGAAAAAAAAAAGAAAGAACAATAACACATGTCACATATTTTGTATGAGATGTGAGTCACTGTGAAATAATCTAAGAAAATTTTGAGAAGATGCTGTATTGAAATGCCTAAAATAACAGTTTTCTACTGCAGTGAATACAAACATGATAATCGTACTTTCCTTTGTGCATTCTTTAATTTCATAATGGTGTTTACATTTTATATTATTTTTATTTTTTGGGAGTTAGTATCATCCCCCAAAAGTTGCAGTCTAATTGGAAAAAACGCTAGTTATGATCGTGTGATATTTTCCACTCTGTTGCATTTTATGAGCACTCTAGCCTCTGTTTAGTTTGCTTCAGTGAGCTGCCTGTTGGAAAGTTAATTTCAGTATTTGTGACATTTTTCGTCAGTTCTTTAATTTTTATAGTATTTTTTAATACTGAATCAAATTTGTTGTGCCTTTTTTCTCTACTTAATATACAGTTCTGGGCCAGTATTCTGAATTTTTAAAACTCACTTATCTTCTCTTCACTCTTTCAGTTGTCATGATAAATTTTGAAGGCGAACTTGTGACAGGTTTGAACTGCGTAAAATTGCACCCATGGACCAGCACACAAGTCAAAAGTGCACTCTGTGAGCCAATGGCACACCCTATTTCTGATTGCTATGACAATTAAGATAAGATAAAAGATTTTTAGAAATTCAGAATACGGCCCCTGCAACTTACATTTTTAGTTTCTCAGGGTGTGATATAACAAAATTGAAATTAAATGATGCAAAAATGTAAAATCATTTTTATTTCATTGATTCTTTTCCACCTCAACCAAGTGGATTTTAACATTTTTACTGAAAATTTTATTCAATTTTGTGTTGTGTGTGCTATAATATGTTCATTAATATACATGTGCCTTTTTAATGTCATGCATTGTATTTTTAGTTTATCTTGTAAATAAAGATATACTAGAATATTACTAAGATATATGCAGAAAGTAAAACAACATTTTAGTCATTTCTGTAGGATTCTTGGGTGATTTATTATGTTTCATTTTATTTGTGTTTTGTTTTGTTTTTTGTTTGTTTTGTTGTTTTTTGTTTTTACTTTGAAATTGTAGGTTTTATAGATTTTGTAGTGCAATTGAGTACATTCTCCAATATGATGTATATCTTTGGCTCTGAAGATGGTAATAGTAAATGATTAAGCCTTTCTGTAAAAACTTGAATCTGTGTATCAATAAAGAATGAATAAATATGTGCAATGCAATGATTTTTTTTTGAAGATTATTACTTTGTAATTACTTCTAATTTTCAAACATAACTTGACAGCAAAAGTGACAGCTAGAGAGGAAAAGTGAGAGATATCTGAGAGACAGTGTGATGAGAAAAGGACTGAAGAAGAGAAAAGAGAGATTTTAAGAGCAGATGATGAATGGTGGTGAGAGAAAGGGATAAAAAGAAGATGGAAAAAAGAGGTTACGGTGAGAAATGACAAGAAATGAGGATTGTGAACTTTCACTTGTGTATGGCAAAGGGCATGCAAATTTCATATCTTCTCAGTATAAACTGTATTGTTTTGTAGTTTAACTTTATTCTGAATATTTTCATGCAGGGTGTAATATTGATAAATGTGGGAATTTTGAATGTGTGCATCATTTATCCAGTATCAACTCATTCACTCAACCTATGCATCTGGAAATCAGGGCTGCGTTTCACGAAACCGTCACAAGTCTAACTTCTTGGACATCCCATTGAAACGCGTGTTGTAGAAGTAACACGCGTTTCAACGGGTTGTCCATGAACTTAGACTTACGACGGTTTCGTGAAACGCAGCCCAGACTAAGCAGATTTCAAAATATGAATATTCATTATTATGTAAATTATATAAATTACTGTGAAGAAAACAGAAAAGAGCAAGTATTGTGGTACTAATCGACTTTTATATGACGCCATGGCAGTTCCAAAAGAGATATCGAAGAACTTAGAAGATTTTAAAGCAGCGTTGTGTGATGTAGAGGATATATTCGAGCCAATGAATTCCGTCAGCTTGGCCGATATTAATACAAAGGTAACTGCATGATCTTGTGTTGTCCCATGTATTGAAAACAATGCTGGATTCAGTAACATGTGTGCAAGCAGTCTACCAGTACAAGCTTATCTCAGATAAGCTTGTACATGTATAAGTGACACAATACTGAACTTGTCAGTGCTTGTCTTTTACAATTCAGTGTGCTTTAACGGCATTATCGTGAAATAGGAAACCACCGTTCACTTTGTACAGCAGCGCTTTATTCAGACTTTCAGTCACATGCATTGGTTTCCTATTTCCACCTCCATTCTCTTTGTACACACGATATGGCCACTTTAACCCCGTACTGGGCTATTTCAAGCTCCTCTCTGAGGGGGGGGGGGGGGGGGGGGGGGGGGTGGGGGAAGGCCACGATCGGCTCCCCATATTAATTTAATCTCTGCTGCCGCATGACTCGGTCATTTTGCCACAAAATTTTGCACAGACCTCGAGAATCACTTCATTAAAACACATGAAAGACCACTGTTATTTTTATGTAAATCTTTATTTTTTTATTTTTATTTTTTTTTCATTTAATAGTATATGCAAATTATTAATCGGCTCCCCGTAATCTCCGCCGCCATTAACCCTACCGGGCTCCGCAAACCGTCAGTTTGGTTCGCTTATTTTTATAAATATAGATCTATGTCTAAAAAGAAAAATTTGTGCTTATATGGTCTCACCAACTCTTTGGCCAACCAGTAAACCCTCTGAAATCCTCTTCTGAAAATGTTTTGGAAGAAAAAAGACACAATTTTCTTGTCCTATGAAAATAATCCGTGTTGTAACTGTTAGCATCCATTTTAGAAATCGAAAATCAATGTGTGCATGCGCAGAGCAATATGAATACCGGTATTCATATTTTAGGGCGCGGATGGATGCTACAACATGGATTATTTTCATGGGACAAAAAAAATCGTGTCTTTTTCTTCCAAAACATTTTCAGAAGAGGATTTCAGAGGGTTTGCTGGTTGGCCAAAGAGTTAGTGAGACCATATAAACACAAATTTTTCTTTTTAGACATATATTTATAAAAATAAGCGAACCAAACAGACGGTTTGCGGCGCTGTCAATAGATGAGCGTAGGGCTCTGCCTCCATATGACTCATTGCCACAAAATTTTGCACAGACCTTGAGAATCACTTCATTAAAACACATTGAAAGACCACTGTTATTTTTATGTAAATCTTTATTTTTTTCATTTAATAGTATAACTTATGCAAATTATATATAGATCTAACGTTATGCGTAGCATAAGTATTCATTTTGCTTGATAATCATGTAAATAAAGACATAAAGATGTCAGTACATAATAAAAATTTTTAAAGTGATTTTGATTCTTATGTATTCTCCTAATGTTATTGTTTTTTGAATTTCTTTGTTTTTCAACAATAACTTTTTTATTTTTATTTTTCAAAATCTACTGTTTCAGAGTGTTATCTGAACCAATATTCAATTAGATAGGTGATAAAGGAGAAATGGGAGGAAATGCTTTTCCCATTCATTTTGTACACAAAACTCAAAAATATCATATCACGGGTTAAGCTTCCCTGCCCCTCTACTGTGTATGCACACACTTGCATATATTTAAGTCTAGTATGACTATTAATGTGGCACATTGGATGTTTGTTTGTAGACTGATGGGATGCAATGAATTAAGAGCGAGTAGCTGATATTAGAATGTTGTGGTTACTGTCTGTATCCAAATGACAGTGAAACAAGTTTGGGACATCTTTATGCCTTGGAATTTTATTTTCATACATTATTGAATTTAAATTGTTACAAGAAACTGCATTTATTTTCTTTTCTTTGCAGCTGGATGTATTGGACAGGGCTAAATTGCAACTCATCTTTGCTTATTCCATCAATTCATTTTTCTGGAGTAAGTGTAAATTCTATTTAAAAACATCAGGTTTATGGCCTGTTTTACCATTTTTTTCACAGCAGTTTTTGTATTTTTGTATTTTTCTGTTTTTATCTAAAGAGTTATTTTCAGCTGTGTTAAAAATATGATGTGGAACAGTTTTGTAATCACAAGGAAAAACTATTCTGCATTCAGTTTATTGAAACTAGTCTGTAAAGCAGGGTTGGCATATTTCCCGCTTCAGAGGCTTATTTCCCGGACGCCGGGAAATAAGCGGTATTTACCGGTATTTACCGCTTTTTACCGGTATTTACCACTTTTCACTGGGAAATACCGGGAAATATAATTTTCCACTCACTTGTCCATAGGGATTGTCAAATTTTGAACATAAAAACGAAGGTGGTGAGTATGGTTGCTCTGGTGTGTACCATTTGTGTCAGTGTGTGTGTGTGTGTGTTTGTTTGTTTGTGTGTGTGTTTATGTTTGTCTTTGGGTGTTATCTATGTCTGTTATTATGAAATGCTGGAAAAAAAATACAATAAAATACTAAAAATATCCCAAATATACATCTAATTTAGATATGATGTTCTTCATTAAGTCATTTGATAATTACCATATTCATGGATACCTACATGTATTAATGAGCATAAACTTGTATTAGCATATGAACAAAATGCCATGTGCTTCAAAAACCATGTGCTTTTAGATCCATGTGTAGCCCACTAGTGATTCTGTTTCAGCAAGGAGCACACCTCATCTCAGGACACAAAGACACATGATTGAAAAGTCCACAAAAGCAATCACCATACGTCTTGATTCACCTCAAGACATCATCACTTGAAACCCCAAATTGTATTTTAAAAATGCCTCCAATATCGTCAAAACTCAAGTTGTAAGAAAAACAACAAATTTTGTAATAGATCTGTGATTTAGATGTGCAAACAGTAAACAAATCCCATCCTGCGGGCACTCACATACAAGTAGCATTTACTTTGGATGTTGTATGTTTTTTGCCTAGTTATTGACTCTATTCAGATCAGTTAAATCTGTCATTTGTGTACATTTTTGGAGAAAACATAGATATATTTATTGTCAATTTCAAATAGTACTCAGGTAACTACATTCACTGTATATCTAATTTTTTAGGGGGAGGAATTGGTAAAGCACATTTTTTGGGGAGGGGGGCATTTCAACCTTTTTGTCATAGAGTCACATTTGCAATGTGTGAAAAATTGTGTAGACTCAGTGTTATTCAACGCTTAATAACCATTTTTTAACTTGAGGGCCACTTTAAGTATGGGATTTTTTCGGGCCCCACCTTTAGAAAAAGGTGTAAATTCCCCCAAATGACAATGAAATACATAAATATTTATCATAAACATTTGGGACTAAATAACAAAAGATTAAATTACACCTATGCCCCCATTATCATTGTCAAATTCTTCAATTTCTCTGTCATCCTCATTGATGTCACTATCACTGCTATATCCTTCTTCGTCATTTTCAATATACATATCGAGGATATCCTTGTCTCAATGTGCACCAGACATTCTTTTGAAATTTCGTTGATCTCACTATGACTGAATTTAGATTAAAAAGAGAAGCTATTGTAAAGGGAAACAATGGAGCATGCTCCAAGATTGATTTGTTTACAATAGCTTTCAATCAATATTCATGAGATGACTGCATAATTAAGTCACAAATATCCAAGATGTAATCATTCATTTTTTGGGGATCTAGCTTTGATGCCTGGAAGTCCTCATTTCTAAACTGAAAATTCTCCATCAGCTGATACGTTATGATTTGCATCAATTAATATATGTCTCCTCTTTAGATGAATACCAATTTAAACAAGTTAAATGCAGTTTCTACGCTTCTCACAGGAGCTTTAGGTTTAGCTTCAAGGTTTTTTTTATGAAGATTAATAAGCAAAGTATATTACAAAATCATTGGTGTAAACCAGAATAATACCAAAGAAGGGAAGTGACTCAGGAAGTTACCTCTGAATATGATAAACTGTACAAGTTATTTATTTTACATTTTCCATGAAACATTCAGTAGCTAAATTATGGCAATTATGTTGTTACTGTATTCATTTTATATTTCTTAAAGGAGACAACTTTTGACACCTCTTTTCACTTTTGTGTAAATTTGTATAAGTTATGCCTTTTATTTTTTTCTTTGCTTTGTTTGTTAAACTGTTTGGAATAAATTTTAAAAGTTATAAAAGAACTGCAACATTAAAAATAGCATAATGTGAGTTGTGTAAATATTTAGGCTACAAAAAGATCTTTTTCTGTAAGCAATATCAGAAGTTCAAAACCAGCAACCACTAGTACACACTGATACATGTACACACTAAAACTCCTTACATACAGTAGAATTCTGAGCTTTATTCACTTTTAAAAACAAAAATCATATTGTAATGAGATACAATGGCATGTAAAAAGTTAAACCCCGGGGAAAATTGTTTATGTTTATGATTATTCAATTTCCAGGAACATAATTTGAGTTTGTGTATGTGTGTTGTACGTGTGGACTTAGATCCTATGTGTGTTTGGGTATGTACATGTACATATATGCAGTATGGATTTTATCTGTTTGTGTGTTTCTACTATGAGTTTTGCGATTCTAATTATTTCAGAACACTATTTTCATTTGTTGAGGTTAAAAACAACTAAAATTATTGAAAAACAAAGAATTATAAATCATATTTCCCGTTTTTTACATATTTACCGGACGCCCATCTTATTTACCGGACGGTATTTACCGGTATTTACCACCGGTAATTACCGCTACCGGTATGTCCCGTACTACTGTTTAACGATTCTGTCTGAGAAATGAACTCATAAGTTTATTGGACTTTTTAAATTCGTTCTTCAGCTGGTTTACAGGCGTATCTAGACATTGGCAGACAGCGCTAGTTCATGGCCACAATTTTTTTAATTTGCCTCCGTCTGACACCGTCTAACATAATATTTAGACTTGACATCTTGACAGTAAGACTAATAAACCAATTTAACTTGAAAACTATTTTCTTTACAAGCATATATATTATATTATATTTCTGTTCTTTTCATAACCTATATTTCTTGTGACAAAGGCTAATAATAAATGTGACTTGAATGCCTGAGCGTATATGCATGTCTCTCTAAGGTTTTCTAGAAGCTGTCATAATAAGATAGCTTAACTGTGTGAAAAAAGTTGTAGCATTAATATAATTTTTTTTTTTCTGTTTCAGTGTATCTATGCACACAAGGTGTTGATCCAAGGAATCATCCAATCAAGCAGGAATTAGTATGTTTTCTTATTTTATACTACTACTACTATTACTACTACTGGTTCTTCTTCGAATGATAATGATAATGATAATGATGAATCATGATAATAATGATAATGATGATAATGATGATAATGATAATGATGATAAGAATAATGATAATGATAATAATAGTGATATGATGATGATAATGATAATAATAATAATGACAATAATGATGAAGATAATAATGGTGATAATAATGCTATTGACTATTTATTAAGTGCCATATCCATTACACAAAATTCTCAGGGTCCTGGAAAAGTACATTGATATATTGATATGAAGAAATGGGAAGTTTAGGTTTTAAAAAAATGTACAGAAGTAAACATGAGTAGTACACTATGGATGAATATGAATAACTAATGAAAAAAGAAAATTTTGTTGAAGCATTTATTTTGATCTACGTATTCATTAAAGTAGATATGTGGTAGATATGATCCCTGAACATATGATGAGAAATATTTGATTATTTTCATGTATGAGGTATTAAATAATAAAGCTGCCCGATCTCAAGTGCAATATTAGCAGTTTACCGGTGGATGCATTTTATTTTGTGATTGAATGATTTCTTAAAGCTGGGACATCTAGAGTTTATTGAGTAATGATATGGAAAAATATGGAAACCATGTCTTTGTATATCTCAAAATAATCTTTTGTTTTTTCATCATAGGGGAGAATACAGAAATACATGGCAAGGGTAAAGCAGATTGCTGATAAAAAGAAGGGTAAGTAGAAACTTTAGTTGTGGCATTGTGGCTGCTTCAGCTTAGAGATCTTTCCGTCACCTTAATCATCATTCATACTCCGATATAATTATGTTCAACAAACTTTTATTAAACAAGTATATACGGATCAAAGAAGGAATTCAGAAGTGTAGTCAGAAGATTTAGCTTATGATTTTATTGACGTCCCCAAATATTCTCTACTTGTCTCTGAGAATGGTGCTCACCTTGTTTGAAATCAAGACCAGGGTCCTGTTTTATGCCCTTTGAAAAAACGGTCAACTGCACTCATTAATCAGTCTAATTTCTTGATGAAAAGATAAATACTTTACATTTCATTGCTTTTTTAGTCTAATAATCTTTGATGTAATGTCTTTCATCCATCCAGCTGCCAGACTGGACACAGATGCAGCCAAGAGGTTTGTCAGAAATGCTCTATGGGAAAATGAACCTGGTAAAGGTGAGTTTGATTGTTTCATTGTAAGGTGGTTTCATTGGTCAACAGGTCAACATGCCATATAATTGAAACAGGTGGAATCATAAATGAGTGATGGTCTATGATAAGGCAACAACTTTCTTATGATGAACCATCAACCATCAACCATTGGCATATTGTACCACAAAATTTTTGTGATATGAGTATATCAGACTTTTATACTGAAATAATGTTTTTTGGAAAGAATGATTGGGGATTTGATGTCACTGAAACTGTTAAAACATCTTATAGGTACAATTGAATGATAAATTGGACAGGAGTTTGAAAACTAGCTTCATAAAGAAATTCAAAGTTTAAACATCAAATATACGGTTATTTTTTCTGTATCTTTGTCAAAATAAGTTAATTGTATACATGTATTGTTGATTGTCTTGACATTACAGATCAGTCTCAAGCAACTAAAAGGAAAGTTGAGGATGAACCAGCAGGCCCATCAAAGAAATCAAGATGATGATTAATATTTTGATTGAAGACTCTAACTTGTTTCCAGAGGAAGATTTCAGCTGAAATTTTTTTCAAGGACCAGAGAGGAACGAGTGTTTTGAAGTATATGTATCACAAGATCGGCAGCTGAGAATTTTGGAAGAAGCCATATTTTAGAGAAACTGACTAAATGGATGTCTGTTCAAGTCAGCAGCATTATTATCATGATTGTAAACATGGACAAAGCAGTCTTAAATGTTTTGACATGGATCTTCTGTTGCCTCTACAGCTGTCATTGCATGCAACTTTTAGCTGATATTAAGTAACCCTTTGGAGATTTTGTTGTCCAGTTCCATTGGGTTTGTTTTCTCAGGCTCAATCTTGCTTGATATAAGTGCCTATTGTAACAGAATATATGTGTATAAATAAGTACAGTGTATTGATCTTGTAAACCATTTTTATTAGTGTCTATTCAGTTCATTAAGTATGTTGTAGTATTTGACATGACTTTTATTTTATTTATATTTATTTTCTACTACATGTGACTTAAAAATATTTTTTAAAGCCTTCATATTTTTCCTGCTTTTAAAAAAAATAATTGATTGTATCTGTGTCGTCATATCCTACTTTCTGCCTAGGATCTGTTTTACCGGTTGTCCATCTTCCATTGTAATTTAATCCATTTTTTTTTTTATCCTGGTTTAATACTTTATGAAGTAAGATAGAAAATATGGAATTTTACTTTAGTGGCATATGAAACAGTTCATCTCGTGGTTACCATAATTATGTGGTTAAAGAAGAATTCATAATTGGTTGCATTTTTTGCATACAGTCCCCACATCATGAAATGCTAATTGTCTGCACATTTTCTCTTTGTTTGCAATCATTGTGATGAAAAGTGTTAACCTTAGATGAAAGGTAAGTCAAGGATTGTAATGGACTGTGAACAAGACATTGACATCTTTTCATATTTGTGTGTGAACTAGAAAGTAGCCAGAGTAATTAAATTAGTGCATGCACTGGTAGTAAAAAAAAAAAAAAAAAAAGAAGAAAACTGGTTCAAGATGGATAATTCAAGAAAGAAAGAAAATATTAATGTGAAAACAGGGCTCAAGTCTAGAACTACACATGTACCAACAACAGCTGAAACCTTAGATTAAGTAGAGCATGAATACTTGTTTCGATCATACACCCTGCAAAATAGTTGAAAGTAGGAAATGGAAATGAACCATGTAATCCCCTTTTATGTTTGAGATATGCATGTATAGGTTGTCTGACTACGAATGATATTTTGACCCTCTTTTGAATGTGCACCAGTCTTCATTTTAAGTTCAGTTGGTCCCAGCCATGTACATACACACATGCCCACAATTTCCTAACCATTCAGGTTCAGTTAATGGAATTGTTTTGTGGCAGTGCTGTGCAATGTATTGATTTACTAAACTACAAAGCGAATCCCAATAAATTCACTCCACATGGTTTTAACCCGATGTTTGTTTCCTGAATGGCTAATGTAATTTGAGTTTTTGAAACTTTGAACTTTGGCCTTGAATAGAGCAAGTTATACATGTGCATGTATAGTGCATTCCAACCTACATTGAAACCATTATTAATGTTTTTCTTCCAGTACATTGTGACACATTCCTGTGTTTCTAGTTTCCTTAAAGATGTCATGTCGGTGGCAATGAGACCATTATAACAATTTATTTACATTACCCCCACTATCACCCCTCCCCCTTAAAAATAAATGGGAGAAAAAGAGAAAGAGAGAGAGAAAGGAAAGAGAGAGAGATAGAAAGAGGGGGAGGGTATTTGAACTGTTAAACTATACAAACAAGTCATTGCTATCCTGAAAAAGTAAACAATGCGTGACAAGGACAGGAAGCAAGGTAGGTATATTAATGACCTTTGAAATGGTGAAGGAAATACACATTGGACACATCAAAGCAACATTCACTCTTACAATAGGTCTATCGGTGTGGTTATCACAAGTATGAATAGATTGTCCTCTTCTGAAGGTGATTTTGGATTGAAGTGTGATATCATTTTGTAATTAAAGATACTTTACTAAATGGCACATCTAATTAGCTTAAATAGGCTGCTGTTATTAAATGTTAAAAGTACAAATCAAAGAGAATATCGAAGATGTTAGAAACTTGACTTATTTCTTGTCATCTCACAGAAGATGGCTACTGATATCTTGCAATCTAAATACAATATAGCCTATCATCACCACTGAACAATGTACTATCATTCAGTATACATGTACTTGAATTCAACATGTAGGTACAAGTACCATATACCGGTAGTTTCCCTACTAAATGGTTTACCACAATAATGATTTTTTCCCATAATACATGTATTTCCCATAATATCAAATTTGTTTTTTTAAAAAGACATGCCTTACTTTTCTTGTTTAATTCTGGATATTCTCTTTAACTTTTCAAATATGAAGAAAAAGAAACAAAAGTACATGTCAAGACTGTCGATGTCAATCAAAAATTTTTTTAAAATATTTATTTCATTGCAGCATATCATTTGATAGTATAATAAAAATATAATAATTTTCATATTTGTCAGTTTAAAAAAAAATCCATTTTCCATCCAATGTAATGAGTTGGACACAATAGGCAAAAAGTATGAAATGTTACTGTCTGTAACAGGGCAATCACATTCACAGACATGAGTTTCACTGGTAGATTATAAACGGTAATTGAAATCCAAATCATAAAAAAAGAGAAATTGTTAGAAACTTATCTTCCAGTTTTTATCTTGTCCAGAAATTTCCAGTACTCTAATAGTAATGCCAGTGACAGAGAGTAACATAAATGGTCACACATGGTTCTTTTGCTGTTGCATTTAACAATTCACACACACTGCTGATGTAAAAAGAGAATATAGTATCACTACACATATTATCAATAAAATAAAAAAAATGAGGTTGAAGGTGATACTTCTTACAATGAAGGATAACTGATTTTCATGTTATATTATATTAGTGTTCAAAAAGAAGTAATTAGTTTGAGAATTCACAGCCCAAAATAAGTTTAGCTCAGTTCACAAGGAATGGCCCGATAGGAGATTTAAAAAAGGGTATAATACAAGTTTATATGGATCAAAGTTTAATGTGTAAAGCTGAAGATTTATCTACAATATGGTAAATGAGTAAATAAAGAAAATACAATTCAAATTAATTCAAGCAAATGGAAAAAAACACACACACAAAAAGCAGTGTAATATCTTTTAAACCAAAACAACCTCCACTTGACATGAGAGCTATATTAGTTCATTGTAAGTCAAGTTCATCATTTCTCAAAGTTAATTACTGTAATTTCAATGATCCTGATTCACCAGAGGTACATAATATATTTTAAAGTTGATACTAACACATGGAAAGATGTATTTGAAAATTGATACACACATTACCAGAGGTGCATAATATATTTTAAAACTGATACTAACACATGGATAGATGTATTTGAAAATTGACACACACATCACCAGAGGTACATAACATACAATATTTCAAAATTGATGCTAACACATGGATAGATGTACTTGAAAACTGATACACACATCATTTATAAAAAAAACAATTTATCACTTAATTAGCTGCATAATGATATCTAGAAAGACGATCATTGCACCTAAATGATGGAATAGGGTCCATACCCTTGACTTTCATTTATATATATATTCATGGTTAAACAGAGTACATGTATAAAGATAAATGAATGTCCATAATTTCAAAAAGAGGCAGGTACATGTATTGATAAAAGCCTACTAACTTCTGTCCAAGCTTAAAGACACTAAGTCGTGAGCCGTTCACGGGGAATTTGACACCATTCGGGTGCTTACCCAGTAACAGGTGTTGTCTGTCACTCAGAGTGGAATTGAGTTTTATGACTAATAGACCTTATGTAATTCTCTGCATATTCCACCCACTGCCCCATATGGTCATTTTTATCTCACTTCCCTGGCCCAACAATGCCCAAAGCAGGCCGAAGAATGTCTATGGTGGGGCACCTTGTTTGCTGTGCTCCAGAGATGTAGCTCTATTACAGATATTTCCAGTGCTTTTCACAAAGTCTGGTGTCAGCAAATTATGATCCACTCTCCATGAAAGCCCACGACCCAGTGTCTTTAAGTGAGTTGAATTAGTCAACTTTAATGGAACAGAAATTGTCAAACCTTTTCATCCTGTAAAAATCAACATAATTCCACAAGGTATACAATCCATTTCTCATATTTATTTCAGGTCAAGATTAATTTCATTCATTTATTTTATGATATATTTGTGGTGATTTTTACAGAATAAAGATCTTGACACTTGGCAGTCCATACATTAGTGGACTAAGTTGAAGAAGACATATGTCTTCACTAGATAAAAAACAAACATAATCAGATGAGGCTGGCATAGACAGGATCACCTATCTTGATGCGTCCAAATGATTCTATAGCTAGGTTGGTACCAAAGACAGGGTTGGCACCATAAGTCTTCTGATCTGGGTCATCAGGGGCTGCCATTCGGTACCTGGGATAATGGATACAAGAATAAAAGATGATGAGCTGGTGATGTAACGAGAGATAAGCTGGGACGTACAGGAAGAGGGGAAGATCTAAAAAATTTCACAAATATGGACTAGCTTCCTGATTTTAGGTCCAGTTTCACAGCAGGCTTCAAACAATGTCTTAGGGATGACCAGAGGATTAAATAAACTAGATGAATCCTCGACTGCGCGTGGTCGAAATTTATGCCTCCGCCATTGCCAGGTCAGAAATATATGGCACATTCATGGTGATTTTTTTTTTAATTTTCATGTACACAGTGACATCTTTGACCTTGTGACCCCCAAATCTAATGACACAATCATGAGACCTTCCATATGCATACATGAGCCAAGTTTGAAGTTGAACCGTCACAGAATTGTTAAGTTATCGCAAGAACAAGCGATTTTCATGTAAATAATGACCTCTATGACCTTTGACCTTGAGACCCAAAAATCTAATCAGATCATTAAACCTCCCATATGCATACATGAACCAAGTTTGAAGCTGATCTGTCAAATGGTTGTTGAGTTATCGCGAGAGCGAACCATTTCTTTGTACATAATGACCTCTATGACCTGACCCTTGACCTTGAGACCCTCAAATCTAATCAGATCATTATCCCTCCCATATGCATACATCAGCCAAGTTTGAAGTTGATCCGTCAAATGGTTGTTGAGTTATCATGAGAACGAACCATTATTATGTACATAATGACCTCTATGACCTTTGACCTTTGACCTTGAGACCCCAATATCAAATCAGATCATTGTCCCTCCCATATGCATACACGAGCCAAGTTTGAAGTTGATCCGTCAAACGGTTCTTAAGTTATCGCGAGAACGAAAACGGGACAGACGGACGGACGGAAGGACGACCCGAAAACATAATGCCTCCAGCAACCACCTACGGTGGGCGGAGGCATAAAAACAAAATCTAATTTAGCATGGCTATAGTGAGATGAGCTTTGGAATGGAATGGGGTGTTGTACATGGGTAATTGCAAGTGTGGTTGCAGCTTCTCCATTTTTCAGGTTCAAACTCAATATTACAACTCAAATCCACATATTAAAAGCATATAAACCAACCAACCAAAGCTGTTGTCTTATTACTTGAAACCAATGCTGGACATAGCCATTATGAAAGAATATTTATGCATTGAAAACACATTTCAGAGGGATATAACACACAAATAAAAGATTGCTTACGTCCGTAGAGTCTTCAGTGGCTCTTTGCTCTCCATGAACTTGCCTATCTCAGCATCAACAGTGGTCTGAGGACACCTAAAGGGTATGAAATCAGTTAAATGACATTGGTTAGGAATTATTTGGGTATTGCCCATTTACAGATGCTGAGTATAAAAACCAAATCTGAGCATCAACTAAACTAGCGTTTCTCACCTGGAGAGCTGAGGATCAATGGTGGGTGGGCCGCTAGGTCAGCCAAACTGCCAAAAATATATATTTTCAATAGAATAAAATGAAAATTATATCTGATGCTGTATGACACAGCTGGAATTAAACTTTATAGTTACCTGCTTTAAGTTTTCTTTGAGATTTCTTTATGAAATTGGTGGTAGGAAGTGTAGCAGTTCAGATGATTACCACACAATTCATTCTGTATTTTCTTGTATTCCACTGTAATGTTTACTGTCATATTTTCTCACTAAAGTTTTGGAAGGTGGGTCTCGAAATAGTTCTAAGAACCAAAGTGGGCCTAAAGTTTTTTTGTTT
This sequence comes from Echinometra lucunter, assembly GCA_029962745.1. Taxonomy (NCBI): domain Eukaryota; kingdom Metazoa; phylum Echinodermata; class Echinoidea; order Camarodonta; family Echinometridae; genus Echinometra; species Echinometra lucunter. Next base: position 5,994,152 of record CM057152.1, on the reverse strand, counting down.
AAAGTTTAGAAGAACTGCTCCAGGAATACTAGTATCCCTATCATTTTACTACTTGTGTTAAAATTGTATACATTGAGATACATTCCCAGTTCATTTGGTTGATAGGAAAAACAATTCTTATCATCCGCCGTTGGAAATTCAGTAAGTCATAATTCCCTAATTACAAAAATGGTAAGATATACAAAAATCCATGAAGAGAGCAACAGTTTTCATACCTGGCACACTTGTGAGTTGTTCTAAGATGTACTTCATCACCAATTCTTACATACTTCCATTTATCCTGCAGAAATAAGAAATGTGTACTTTGCGTGAGCTTGTTTATGTGATTATGGTACTCAATACTCTTTCAGTGCATGTGTCATATTAGTAAACAATGTTGCTGTATGCTTCAAAGGAAAATACAGCTTATTTGACTCAGAACAGTGCATTTCAAGACATATAATAATAATAAATGCCTATTTACTACATCATGGTTGACAGATATAGATAAAATGCTTTCTACAGTGATATTTGCATTGGGCAAGGATTCAAACTCTCACCCCCCCCCCCCCCCCCCCCCCCCCCGCATCCCAGAACATACTTTACAAATAATTACATGAACACTTTTGTGTCTACGGAGGATCCTTCCCTTGCTGTATAAAATATGTCATGAAACCCTACAAGTTTCTTAACAAGAGGAATTGAATACCATAATAAACATTTGCAATGGAAAATGTCCTCAATGGAAGTGTATCCTGTCCATCCTTTTTAATTTTTAATTTTGTATGTTTATTTAATGGGGGCGGGGGAATGGCTGAAATATAAATCTTACTTCACTGAATGCAGGAGCTCCTTCAACCACTATATTTGGCCTGAAGTTATCAAAGAGTAGTTGTTTGTCAAGCTTTGAGTTGAGATTATCCAGAGATGCTTTACCAAGTAGATGAAGATGAGCTAAGTTCTGAAACATTCCCTGGTATTAAAGATAATGTACAAGATACATTAATTACAAGGCTACACATTGACAATCATTATTTTGGGGGAAGGTTCAGAAAAAAATCCAAAAATTTTCATTAACTAAAAATATAAGTATTCAAATAATCAACTTCAATCATATTTAAGTGAACTAATTACCTACAATTATTGCTAGGGTGTATAAAGTCAACCTATAAGAAAAACTTTTCTCAGCACTGCTGGCAATATTTAAGATATGGAGGATGACAAAAAAAGAATAACATGAAACCCCATGCACAGAACCCAAGTCTACATGGGTTTGATGCAAGCCCATTTGTAGGTGCCTTGACTTTTCTACTCATGAGTCAATGTAATGTTCACTAGAAATGTGTATTCAAACTTACAAAATGTCTTTATAGAATTAACCCTAAAAGGCCCGGGCTATTTCTGCTCTAGTTATCCCGGGGGGGGCCATTATGGCCCCCCTATGATCTCGGCCGTGGATCGCCCGATTGGCACAAAAATTGGCATGAGGGTAGAGAATGATGTAATCTACAAGGCTATATGGTTAGATTTTATCAAATTGTTTTGTTTTATTTTATATGAATTAATTTATGCTAATTTATGCGAGAAATCATATTTTTGGCTATATCTCAATGAATAAAGCTTTAGGAACAATGATTTTTGGTACAAATGTTTTTCATAACATTCACATTGACTCCTTTACTAAAAAAATGGGTTATCAATTTTTTTTTATTATGTATTCTATTGTTTTACAAATTCCTTATGTATTTCTTTGTTTTTTTTAAACGTCTTTGTGTGGGTGTGGGTGTGTGTGTATGAGAGAGTGTGTGTTTGATGTTTCTCACTATTTTAGAGAGAGTAATTATTCTTTCCTGACAGTATTTACATAATTTTGAAGTTTCTAATTTTGCCCATAGGTTTGTACAGTCATATACAGAAATAGTGAAATTTTAACGACTTGCGTTCGTAATCGTAATCTGACACCGGCACTGTAGGTCCGATCGACAAAAATTTGGTATCAAAATGTGCGGGAAGGATCAGAGAAAAAAGTCATTGAATCTCAGATTGATAATTGATACATCTAGTCGTTGCGGAGTACCGTCAAAAATTCAACAGGGGGGCCATTATGCCCCCCCCCCCCTCCCCGTATATTAGGGTTAATATTTGAAGCTTACTTAGAACCCTTACCATACAGAGCAAAATAGTTATTCTTTTTGCAGTAATTGTTCAAAGAAGAAAAAAGAAAAGTAAAACGAATCAGAGGGAACGATAATGAACTTGCTCGTATTCATCACTATCCTCACCTTTTCTCCGGGCTTTGCTTTGCTTCCCCATTTGCGATCATTTTTAAGGATTTTATCACTGCACTTGTTGGAGTAAGAGATCAATCTGTAGCGAGGTTTTCCAAGATATTGACTGAACCATTCACTGGCTGCTTCACCACAATCTTCACCCTGTACTCCAAGTCCAAGGACCCTGATAAAAACACAACCATCAACAAAACATTTCATTACTTCATTAGCAAAACTCTTGTCTTTGATGGAGATTTTGACTCACTCAAGATCAAATAATCCACTTTCCACAAAGGGGTAAAATTGAAAAAGAAAATGCTGCAAAGTTTCACTATTTCTCCCAAATTTATGAACAGTATTTTTCAAAGGACACACAAAAATCCAGTCCTAAACTACAACATCCTGAAAGCATTCTTAGGCCATTTTTTAGGATGTAGGAGACTTGGAGAAGTTTTTAAAATGAGGTGGGGGGGGGGGGAAGAAACTGGTATACTGTCTGCAGTGGGGGTAAGGAGGGCTGACATGTAGTTTATGGGAAGTATTACGGGGAATAATTTTCCTGGTATCACATCGCAATTTGCTATGCATTTTTATACGACTGCTATACAAAATATCTTTTGCGTAGCAGTTTTCTTCCATTGAAGTGTACCGAATTTTATATGAAATATTTATCCATCAGCTGAAATTGCTAATCAAATTGAGGAGGAAAATTATTCCCTGTATTACAATTGTCCTATGGTATCCCAATTTTTTACTATTCCATTTTCCAATATAAATCTAAAAGAAACATAAAATAAAAAATACCTTGAGTTAAAGACCCTTCCATTCTGATTACTGACAAGAGGCACTGTAAGTGTTGGCATCCCAGGAGCATTGATCAATAAACTTTGCATGTCATCAGACAGAGTGGGTGTTACTACAGCTAAAGATGGTTGACGAATCCTGGAAACGCTGTCCTTGTTTGCATCAATGACAAGGAAAGATCTGTGGATGCAATGATGGCATTTATGGTCAAGAAGGGTGATCTTGAGTTCTATCAATAACAATTCCATTTAAAAAAAGAAACTTATTACCCAGTCTTTTAACATTTATTTGTATTAGTGTACTTTGTACTGTATCATCAGGAAACATGTCAGTTTTAAAGTGATTTTGAAACTGGTTATGTATACTCTGGAACCTATTTCATATTGAAGTGACATTATAGCTTAAATTTAGGAATTTTGAATGAAAACAGAAAAAACTGAAGCATTATGGAAGTCAAGAGTTATGCTGAAAAGTATTTAGAAATAAGTCCACTTTTATTTCTAAATCTAATCCTCTTTAAATAAGTAAAAATTCAAATCTTCAAATGACCCCGAGTTTCCAAGAACTCTCACCTATCCATGACTCCATCACTCTGCATACCAAGGGCCATGCACTCAGCTTGAGAAACCTCTAATCCTTTGCATGACTTGATAGGATGAATAAAGAGTTTAGAAACTACTCCAACTTGACTGTATTTGCGTCTGTTTCTATTTAAGAGGATATAGGAGATGCCCAACAGCCCTACAGCACATGCGGCTAGACCGCCAAGTATCAGGTTGTTGTTGTTGGTAGACTCAGGCATCACAATTTCTTTGTTATGGTTGTCAGGGTCTTTTTAAATCTGCAAAATAAGAAATCAAATATATCTTGTTATATGGAAGCATAATGGAAGTAAATTGGTTTTCATTTGATTTCACCCAACTAAATAACAGTGAAGTATACATTTACCCCAACTTTTCAACTTCTACTTCTTACCTTTTCATATTTAAACATCAAATACCATAGACAGTATACTTGGTCATTGAGTGTAAACTACTAGTACTGACCAGATCTTTTTACCAACCCCTCCACTAGAATGGTGTTAATCTTTGGAATTAAGAGGACATGTATTGCAGGGTCATCGCATTAGACAGTGTGACTGCAATTGAAATTTTCAAGGCAATTCTCATTCAAACTTTGGTGTCAAGAAACTTTTAATCAAAAAAGATAACATGGATTTTAAAGATGCTTCTGGTCAACTTGGGCATCTACATTGCATCTCAACTTCACAGTCCCAATAGTGGAGACTCCAACCCCAAGTACCTCTTTAAGTGGGAGATTCTCCTGCCGAGACCCCCTAGCAAACAGGAGACTCTGACTCAGCTCTCTGGTGCTATCTTAGGTTTATTTTTGAACATATGACCACTAAATGAGGTAAAGTCCAATGATTCAGATTGATTTTTTTTTCAAAAAGGTAGTTGGGCAGGAGAAAAAAGGAGAAACACAGCTAGGGCGGGAGAGTGGGAGATTTTGTGAAAATGGATTCAGAGTGGGATATCTCCTACCAAAAACGCAAGAGTTGGAGTCTCTGAAGTAGGCATTCACATAAATAGTGCAAGGGAGCCGAGATAAGAAAAGATAATAGGTAAGAAGAACACATGTATGGAGCAGTAGACTGAGAGAAAGGTTAAGTAGAAAGAGGGAGGAGAAATAAAAGAAAATGGAAAGGGAAGTGAAGGATATGAAGAAGAATAGCTCCAGAGAAGAAAAGATGAGATGACGAGCGAGAAAGGCGGATAAAAATATAAAATGTATAATCAAATAGTCAAATAAAAATAGACATTCCTTATGGCCAGACAAACCCGATACAAACACAAATGCGTACCCTGATATAATGTACCTTAGTTGTTACTCAACGTGAGCTTGTAGATAGGACTTAAAATATTTCTTGAATGTATTTAGTGATGGTAAGTTCTTTAAGTAGGATGGCGTATTGTTCCACAGCTTTGAACCATTCAGTACTTCAAAGTATAATGACAGCGTAATTCCATCAGCAACTTTTCCAGACTTTTCATGAAAAACTTTTTTGTGGTAGGATGAGAAACTGTTGAGTGTCTGGTACAGTGGTAGCAGGTACAGACATAATACAACATACTAAATCAACTATGGAATGGATACTCTGAATCATATTTCAGCTAAGCAAAACCTCTAAAAATAATCACCACTTTTGCTGCTATACAGTATGGTAGCTCTACTACTCATCGACCACCTTTTTTTAAACCGACCACCTTCGCGCAATGCTTTTCTGCGCATGAAATCAAAAAGTACGCGTAGAACTTGGCGCAATACCCCACAGTAATCAAACAGGCTATCGTAATCAAAGTCCAAGAGAAATTAGGATGAAATAACAGAATTTAATTATATTTTATAAAACTTTGATAATGAAAATGATAAATACGTACTTAATCAATACAGAGGACGGGTGGTCGGTTTAAATAATGAGCCCACACAGGCCGAGATTTCCGTGCGTATCGTACGAGTCAACAATCTGAACATGAGATGTTAATCTGCTGCATTTTCTGCACAAGTGTGACAAAATCAAGGGAAAACCAACAAATATTTTCTGAGATACGACGTAACCAATTAAAGGCGGTCGATGAGTAGTATATCCAACCTTACACTCAGTTTGCTTTCAGAATGCGCACAATACAATCAATGCACTTGCTACTATAATTTATAAACATGCTAACTTGAACTTATTGAAATACGTTTTAACCCATTTGTGACAGGAATTATTTAAAGCCTAATTTGATTAGCTTTTATTCTTCAAATTGGCAACACCAACAATTTTATTTTATTTTATTTATAAAACATCATGTATTAGAAATGAATATAAATTGACAGAAATTATAAGTCAAAAAGTTGCCAATTTGCAGAGGAAAACGGTGATTTTAAACTTTCTATCACATTGCCAATTTAAGGATTTTAATGCTTATTTCCCTTAAAAAATTTTCAGCATCAAAAAATGAATATTGATGCACCCAAAATGGGCAGTTTGTGTAGAATTTTTTGCTCTTTCTGCTCATGTATTTGGTACGATTTTTAGGGCTTTGCATTAAAAGATATTAGGCCAAACCACAAAATGTGGACCTCGATCTGTCACGAATGAGTTAAAGCCCTTCCAAGCCCCAAGCCCCAAGCCAAGGTATACCGGGTATGATTTCTAATCTATGCAGTACAATAACTAAACTAGATTTCCTGTATTGTAAGGGCTATAACTGAGTAGTGTGTACGATGTTGCATTTCTATGAACCTTGAATCTTGATATTGAATAAGTACTCTCCCAAAAAGCGTAGACGCTGTCCTGACCAAGAGTGTTGTTGTGCCAAGTGCATGTCACTCAGGTGCTGCTGACAAAGCACAAAAATAGATAACGTCGTAAAAAGAAAACCTTATAACAGTTAGACTTAGACACCACTTAACTTAATCAGTCCCCAGTAGTTTAGAAGGCGGAAAGGTTTTGCGACAGCCACCCAAATTTGCTAAAGGAATAAAGCACACCTTGCATGTTGGGTGGCTGTCGCAAAAGGAAGTCTTGCCTAGAAGGCAAAGTAAGTTAAAATCTCACCCTGTGCTGTTGTAGTGATGACTGAGAACAATTTAGTACTAAATAGTTCTGATGATGTTGAGAACGTCACAACTTCTTCGTTTATTTTGTTTTGCCGATCATCAGCTGGTTGAGCAGTGCGTGTACGTACAATGTGTCGTCGCGTCGTGCAGCATGCACGTGCGTGCCGATCGCGATATGATATACGAGTAATGAATGACCTGAACATTGACCCGGCTGTTGATCCTAGTCTTAGCTTGACAGATACTGCATATTTTTAGGAGAAAATGTGTGTATTTGGTGTCAGGAACTTGGTGGTAGGATCGGGAGAGGGAGGGAGGGAGGTAGGAAAGGAGGGGGGGGGGGTGGAATGGTGTTCTGCGGAAGAGGAGTTCAGCAATTAGTTGACGGATGCCACGCCCACTTTGGTGCCACGCCCACCAAATCACAGTTGACAGACTGGACAGGGGAACGCATTTACGGATTTGGATGAATTTTACACTCGAGCGGCATTCGAGAGCTTAACACTTCAGCGATTTACAAAAATCCACTAGCCCCTCCCTATTTGCATGTCTTCTTTTTTGAATTCCCCGCCCCTCCTTTGCATCCCTTCCATCTCTCTCTTCCACATCTGCAACAGAACATGATATAATCAACAGGAAGTGGTGTACACAATTTCATAGTACCATTTTATTTCTATGGACCTTCCAGGAATCATTACTTTCCTCTCATCATTTTCCTTTCCAGATCAGAAAGACAATAACTTCTTCCCTTTAAATTCAGCATTTCTCACACAATAAAGCATACACCCCTCCTCCATCGCACAGATGCTTCTGACATACAAATTTTTTTATTTTTGAGAAATCTTGAGATTTGAGATATTTTGAACAAACTTTGAGGTATGTCAGACATTTTGAGAAATCTATTACATTTTGTGAACAAAAGAAGAGCTCTAAGAGCATGATACGTTGCAGAAGATTTTGAGTATTTGATTAGAATGCTTGCTTAGATTTCAGATTTGATTCAGTGCCTGGTGCCATTAAAAATTAAAACTTACACTATTACGATGTACTACTGAGCACAAGTACAGCAATATCCCTCTTATTCAGTATAACAAAAATGGTGATCAGACAACACAAAAGAAATTACACAAATTGCATTTTCACAAATTATGTGTATTGCTGAATAACTAAACATGGCACAATATGATATACATAATTTCATGAAAAAATATACCATAATACAATATAATGCTAATAATTCATCTTGACTTATTCAACAACTGACATCAGCAGTCACATTTGTCCCAATTCTGCTGAATTTCATTATTCTGTAGGGACACTAGTTTATCTAAACTTAATGACATGATATTACCCCATGACTACTTTTACAAGCAATAAAGATCTTTTACAACTTATGTATCCACAGGAGAAACAGTACTTTGTACATATACAATATGGTGAATGTTTACATATATTGCGTTAGGTAGGAATAACAGGTTTCAAACTTTCATCTATAAAATGGGTTTGGAATTAAATATTGATTAGCAGGCAAGATTGTAAAAGTGGAATTTACATATCTCAAGAATAAAAGTATATCTTGTATGTATCTTTCAACGACAAAACATCGATAAAAAAATTACGGCAGTACTTGTAACAGGCGGGCATTTGGGATGACTTTACCATAAGAACAGGAAAGTTACAGGATGCTACTAGAATCAATGTATTCTATATGATGGTCATATTGACAACATCTACCTGTTTGAGACAAGATCAAGAAAACAATTTTCAGTTTGCGATGTAATAAATCACTAACAATATTTGCAGCACAAACAAACCCAAAAACAAAACAAGTGGAAGACTGGCAACGAAATCAACAACACCCAAACAATGTCTCTACTTCAAAGCCATTAATGGGGATATAAAATACAGTGTACTCAATCTAATGATCAACTTTGGATGAAAATAAACCTTAAATTTAATGCTGCCACTGTATATGGTAAAAAAACAACAAATTGCTTCTCCATAGCATAACTGGCAAAGGAAAAATCGAAAAAATGGATTCAGCTAGATGAATATAATTACTGAGACGGTTTATGTTTCAAGATATTACTACTAGACCATTTCTTCAACTTTACATTTTGAAAGCTTACAAACTCATTTTGCAGCTAAATTCAGCTGGTCTAATTACCCTTCTTAACCATGATTTACATGTTATCACTAGCTCTGCTCCCACTTATTCCCATTATTTTGTTATGCACAGAAGAGTATATTTTTTTTTACAGAAACTGTGCAACAACAAAAAATTACAGTTATTACTGTTTTATCCCTTGATTTGATCATTTATCACCATCTACTTCAGGTTTTATGGAGAAAACTTTACATCTCCATATAATTCATATTTGGACCTGATCCAGATGTGCAGAAGGGCTTATCTACAATGCTGATAACAATTCTTTCTTTACATTATAAAGAACATTATTCCAACATTTAATGATTTCTTCTCATTATTTTTCCCCACTACTACATAATCTTTGATACACTCCAAGACGAAAAACAAAACAAAACGAAACAAAACAAACCAAAACATATTTCAGAGGCTATTTTCGAAAATTTGCTTGTCACTCTCTCAAATGTCAAAGAATTTTTTTATTTTCTTTTCACACATTTGGAAGAATATGCATAAATTTGAAGGTCTGCCATTTACTGTTTAGCTTCCATTAAAATTTATTTTTCTCTCTTAATCTGTTGTATTTTCTTAATAGTTCATATTCATAAGCTCTAACCACTGCAAGAAGGCACAATGTACATGCATAGAATCACATCACAGCTTGATCAAACTTCAAAATTGAATGCAGGCAAAATCATAATCTTGATATACATCAAGTTCACTCTACCTTTATGTCCACACTAGCATACACACTGTGATAGGTCAGCTTGTCAATAGCAACATGAGTAACTTTGAGTGAAATTAATTTTCACACATGTATTCATATGTAGCCCTCTTTCATTTAAGTTAATTTGTCACCTCATGACTACAGGGCACCGTTTCATGAAAGTTGTCAGTCCCTGACAGTTTCAGTAAAATCCTTGGTTTTGATTGGCTGAGAAGCACTGTCACTTACTGTTACTATGGTAATTATCAGAAAATGACAACTTGTCAGTGCTGACAACTTTCATGAAACGGTGCCCTGGGTGCCGTTGCATAAAGACTTGCGATTATAGTAACTTTGCCATCAATGGTAACTACCATGGTAACGTTGCTCAACAGCCAATCAAAATCCAGTATTCGATGAAAGTTACAATTGATGGCAAAGTTACAATAATAGCAAGTTTTATGCAATGGCACCCTGGTATCTGGAAAAAAAAAAAAAAACGCATTTGGCTCAAGCCTTATGTGTGTTTCCCCATTCTAAATGTATCGTAAGTTTGATTTATTCCCTATATAATTTAAGGGGGTGTTTCATAAAGCTGTTCGTAAAGTTATGAATGACCTTACAAACGACTCGAATATGGTAAGCCAAATGGGATTCTCAATACTTATCAAGCGTATCATCTAAAGGTGAAGTGTGCAGATGTAGATTCACAATACTATTGTTTAAAAACATTTTTATTGCGAAGTATATTTTTTGCCATAATTTAATTCAGATTATGAGAAATGCAGCCACACTTTGTTAAAACATCAGGAAAAACTTTGGGCATCTCATTTGGCACTTCATATTGAATTTGTTTGTAAAGTCTTGCACAACTTTACAAACAACTTTATGAAACACCACCCAGCAATACTTTGATATTTATACATAAATTGGCAGTATTACAGGACAGTCACAATACTGAATGAAATCATGTTAATTTGTATTACAATCAATGAAAAATTAAAAACAGATTTGCAACTGATAGTTAAGTGGGATGCAAAAATTACAAGGGCCTAATTTTTTTCTACGTAACTTAATTCTCAAAAATAAGGAAAAGACTCTCTCTGCCTCCAATCACAACATAATAATTGCCATACTCCCATACTGATCAAAATTGAGGATTATTTCATGAGGTAAATTGCAAATATGAAAATGATATCACTGTGAAATAGAAATCAATCCATGCTGGCAAAGATAGGATCACCTAGCTTGATAGATCCATGAATCTCTACAGCAAGGTTGGTACCAAAGAGAGGAGCTGTGCCATACAGCTTCTGATCAGGATCAGCAGATGTAGCCATTCGATAACTGACGAGAAAAAGGTACGAGATGGTAAGAAAATGTCAAGAAGGACTGAAACCTGGGAAGAGAAAAATAGAAATACATGTAGAACATCTATATACAAATATGATGCCTGCCCATAGACATGAGAATTCCATCTTCTTTCATTTCATTATATTTCATATTTCAAAATAGAAGCTGCTTTGCTACTCCCTCACATCCACAACATCACTGTTTTTCTTTTCTTTTATTATCAGTCATGTTTTATGTATTTCATTATTTGTCATTTTTGAATGTATTTCCTATGTTTTTAAGAGATGTGACATAAATAAATGAAATGCTTACTTGAAGATATTGTCCAATTAGTTTTCTTTTAAGCAAGCATGTAATCTCTTAAATATTGCCCTATACTTTAAAAAGCTTCATTGATCTTCACATCACATTAAAAATACAGAAAGGACATTCCATCTAAAGCTATAGAATGCCAAAGATCTTACGTCTTGAGTGTCTTCAGTGGGTCTCCACTCTCTATGAATGTCCCAGTATCTGGATCAACTGTGGTTTGACGACATCTGCATGGTGTGAAGGATAAACAGTACACTAGAGTTGATCAATACAACAAACAACAGGTTAAGTGGATATTACAAGTACAATAGGTTAGATGGTATTTCAAATGCATCAGTATGACAAACATAATATCCCTACACAGGAGTCACCTGTAAATTTTCTCTTTCTGCTAACCACAATAGGGTCATTCTCCATGAAGCGAAACAAATGTTCTCACACTTGACAATCTGACTTTGCCTCATTACCAGAAAATCAGATTACATGTAAATGATTGTTCTATATCACCGATTTCTTTTGATGAAAAAATGTTTCCTTTCTTTGACAAGAAAAAGTAATTTGCTTACCACAAAATATTTTACACAGACATATAAAAACACCATTTTTTTTAATGTTCATACATGATGAAATAATTTTGACCTCTGAAAGAAATTTTGATTTATCACCTTTTGTCTGTTGGGGGTAGAATTGATATGCAAAATTCCAAAATAAGAGACTTTTGCTACAAGACTAATTCTGACAAATTAGGTTTGACTCAACTACTTTTCATGATTTCGGCCACACATGTGACCAAGATATTGTGACAATGGCCAACTATGTAAAATACAAAAGGATGAAAATAGGATACCACTGTATTACACATTCAAAAGATTACCACTGAACCAGTTACATTTATGCTTTTTTGGTAAATATTCTATGTCCTTTTTACTTTACCTGCCACACAGATGAGTTGTTCTCATAAGAGCATCTTCTCCAATACGCACATATTTCCACTTGTCCTGTAAAAGCAATCATTCATTAGAATATCAAAATTCTGTAATTTATCTTTAAAGCGCAATACCAATTACAAAATACCACACTTGTTTTTCCTAGATCAATATGAAAAATGATGGAAAATTATGATTTGTTATCAATCATCATGATAATGTATGAAAAAAAAGAGAGAAACATACACATTTCTGGAAGTTGTTGTGATCAATAACTTTTGCTTTCTTGGAGGGGAAAGCCACATTTCATGAGAATTGATACAACTCAGTAATACACAACAAAATAAGAACTATCGACTTTGCCTGCCTCTCACTGCTATATACTCATACTTGTCATATTTTATGAAAAAGAAAATTACTTTAATTTTTTGACAATAATGACAACAGGCATGGGAAAGGGAATTCCACAAAATCATATAGAGCTCACCTCATAGAAAGCAGAGGTTCCTTCAACGACAATATTAGGTCTGAAGTTTCTGATCTGCACTGGTTTGGCCAACTTAGAGTTCAAGCTGTCAAGGGAAGCAACGCTCAAAATGTGGACCTGGGAAAGATCCTGGTATGTTGCCTACAAATAGACAATCACAATAAGAAGATCAAAGTTATTGTATATTCACAAAAAAAAATACTTTTGCGTCATTTATTGATGAATGACAGTATGATTCTGATACTTTTGTAATCTGATTTTCTATAATTTGATGACTTACCATCTAAATGCCTATGTCACAATTAATCACTCATTCAATAAATCATGCAGTACATTAGGTAATCATCAATGCAAACCTTAAACGTAATTGCTAGCTGACCTACCAGCATCGAGTGAGAGAGCATCAGTAGTTAGTATAGGATGTAGGATGTCAGGGTATAGATGAATCCGGTTTCAAAACACTGTAACTCATGTCGGCCATAACTGGGGGGCTTCCAAAGAAGAACAAAAACTGATTCAATGGGTTGTGCAATGAGCCAGGGGCGTTGCTATGTCAGTGCATACATTATTTTTTGTTAGACATACTTGAAGCCCCCCAGTTAGAAATTACCATAAAAAACAGCACCCAAACTGAAGTGGTCTATAGGGTTACTATAGGGCGACAGATTATAGGCCAGGGCCAAGACAATATTCCTATTTTAAAGCATTTGCAGGGCATACATATGGCATATGCTCATATGGAGAAAAAAAAAAAAAGAAAAAAAGAAGATCATCACCTTCATTTAAAAAAAACAACCAAACAAGGCAAACATACGGGCATTTTTAAGTTCCCTGTACGTGCAAAAATTGAAACATGATGGAAAACGACATACTGTCTTGGAAAATACAAATGCTTTTGGATAAATTGTAGACTCAAAATCAAGCTCACCTGTTCTCCTTCCTTAGCTTTGCTTCCCCATGTAGGATCATCTTTTAATATCTTTCCTCTGAATCTCTGTGAATGGCGTACCAGCTTGTAACCAGGTGATCCGAAGTATTGACTGAGCCATTCACTGGCTTCCTGTCCACAGTCTTCACCATCTACTGGCAACTTGAAAATCCTGAGGATAGAAAGAATAGCAAGAGGAAAGGGGAACAAGAAGAAAAGAATAATTAAGAACAGAAAGTGTTAGTAATAAATACTCTCCTTCGTGAGCCAAGAGGACATTCAGCACAGCCTGGGGTCATGTGCAACGTAAAAAGTCAGTAGTGGTACACTACAGTTACAAGTATTCTGAAAACATCATCTTTTATGTTGTGGAAATAGATGCTGTCATAATAAACTCAAATTTTGCAGAATAAACTCTTATCATTGATGCTTACTAAGGTGTACCTATAACTTTACATGGACACAGCCAAATTCACTCAGGTATAAAAAATGTTCTTTTTTTTCAATAACAATTATTGTTTTACAAACATAAAAGATAACATTGTTTCAGATTACCAGTACCACCCTTGCTTTGCTTCAGGTGCAAGGTTCATCTGACATTCTGGGTAAAGAAGGCAATAATCCCTGGGACTGAAACATGGTTTTAATTTTAAATTCCACATGACACTTTTTTTTCAAAGGGCACAGAGATCTTTGGATTTTCAGTTGAAAATTATTGTTGGCAGAATAATTCTTATATATTTAGTCAGGCACCGTTTCATGAAAGTTGTCAGCACTGAAAAGTGACCAGTGCTTCTCAGCCAATCAAAATCAAGGATTTTACTGAAATTGTCAGAGAATGACAACTTGTCAGTGCTGACAGCTTTCATGAAATGGTGCCACTGCCCTGGTACAATGTATAAGATTTTGTCCTAGCTTTCTCAAGGAACTCCTAGATAATAGGCCATCTAGTCTAGTCTACATATGCTTAAGACATATCATACTGTTACATTATTATGAAAGGAGGTCTTCTGTACAATATGTTTACAGAATTTTCCTAGGTATCAATCAACTACACCTAGTTTTGAAAGACTTGTTTATCAATTTACTTACTTGACATTGCAAACTGGTCCATTTTGGTCTTTAAGAGGTACTGTGAGAGTTGGCATGCCAGGTGCATTGACCAGTAAGTTCTCTTTATCTTCTGAGACAGACGGGGATATCAAAGCAATTGACGGCTGCTGTCTGCCAGTCACAAATCTGCCTTCAGCATCTGTGATGAGAAAAGACCTGAAAATAAAATGAAATTAGTTGAATGGTAGTGGTAATGGTAGTAAAACATTGATAGTAAAACCATTGCTCTAGCACTGATTAAATGGTACTAATCATTAGGTGATGAGTATACTTCGAGTGCCCGCTTAGTCATGAGTAGTGTATCTGGACAGATGATTGCAAATGCTAATTTTAAACAAATTATTTTGCTTGCAACATGTCAGCAATTTTTTTGGAAAGTTATGTTAGAAAATATTATAAGAGACAAATAACCATGATGATTTGCTCTATTTGATCTCCTTCCTGAAATTGAATAATAATAGACAATAATTAACAGTCACATCAATACTTATTTTTTTTTAGTCTTATTTATCTTCTGATTAGACTTCATGTTCCAAGTTGATGGTTTCCAATAGCTCATTGGTTTCATGGTTTGTTTAATAGAAAACATTTTTTTTTGTATATAGTATTGAAATCAATGGTGTTTAGCTTCCATTTTAATATGAAATTCAAGACATAATACACCAAGGCTCTCTTGTATAAAAAGTTGTGATTAAACGTAATTCAAAAAATTAAACGCAAGTCCCCCCAATCCCAAATACTCAATTCTGATTGGTTGAAAATCAAGTTGCATTTAATTTTTTGAGTTAAGCTTAATTGCAACTTTTTATGCAAGAGGGCCCAGGTTCTTCTATTGATCAACAACCACTAGGTGGTTAATCTTGCCTTTTCCTCAGTATTATACATTTTGTTGCAATTTATTGCTGACAAATATTTGTCTTGGGATTCCCCAGAATTTGATAGTAATTCCCAGCTTTCACTTCAACAAAGCCCTAAATTGACTCTGAAGAAAAAAAAAAGCATGATTAAAAAAGAAAAATAAAAACTAAAATCTGAGTCAGGTAAAGCACATGAACTGAATTATTACAAGCAAGAAAACAAGACACAACCCTAAATTTTAAGTACCGTATAACATGTTTCAAAGTCTAACCTATCCATAACTCCATCACTCTTCATCCCAAGAGCAACACATTCAGCTTGAGAAACCTCCAATCCTCTGCAAGACTTGATAGGATGAATAAAGAGTTTAGAAACTACTCCAACTTGACTGTATTTGCGTCTATCTCTTCGACAGAAGATGTATGAGATGCCTAAAACCCCAATAGCACAGGCAATTAGGCCACCAAGGACCAAGGTGTTGTTGGTAAACTCAGGCATCACGATTTGTTAGTTCCAGATTCCAAGGACCAAGGTGTTCTTCAAATCTGCAAAAGTAATTGAGAAGTGAGATGTGAGAACATGACAAATACACTTATCTTAACAGTTAGAATCTAACTGCTAGTGTGTTAGATTCTAGGCCTACTCACTGAGAAAATGAAAGTGATTCATTGGCGAAAAGGTACAAAGTTTACACCTGATTTTTTTTCAAGTAAGTGTAGGATACCCGAAATCTACATTTTTTATTTCTGCAAAAATAGGACTCAAGCGGCTTAAGGATCTCTCCAGAGCAAAGGGTATCTCGTTATTGCTATGATGGACACAACCACCAGAGCCCTGTAAGAAGGGAAGCCATGAAGCCGGCATTCATCACCTTGCACCCTACTTCAATTCACCCTAACGTTACAGTTACTGTTAGTTTGTGAGTTAGCATGTTTCACCCGTCTTCGCTTGCACAATTGCCTGGCTTCTTTCACTTGCACGCTACACACGCACACCATCACCCCTACTCCCACCCTGGACAGCTGTCAGTATAGCTTTTTGGGTGAAACCAATTCAAGATTCAAGATTCGAGATTCAAGATTCGAGATTCAAGATTCGAGATTCAAGGTTAAGCGATTCCGATCCCGCAGATAAAATCCACTCGCTCGGTAATAAGGCGGTTGCAGTACGTGTGGCACCGGCACTCTATGCCCTCTTCGCCCGCCTGGTACCTGATACTATAGTGGTAGCCCGTCACGGCTAGCTCCACAATCTTTCTGATTCCAAACATGCAAAGTCAAAGAACATCGGCACCTGACCGCACAACAAATATTCTGAAAGAGGGATCTTTCAGGACATGCAAACTAGAAAAAACAGTTTGCCCTTACTCTAATCAGTTAATTCCACGGCAACTCCAAGCTCAGCAAATGCCCAAACCAGCAACACACAGGATTTGTATCACAAGCAATCGAAATTTCTTATAAGAGCGCTGGTACGGTAAATAATACACAGAAAAATATAAAGGGCATGCATGCAGGCACGCAATCGCTCGCAATCCAAAACCATCAATCTCACCAGTACCACCAGCTATATAAGGGGGGGGGGGGGGGGGGGTCCCCCTAATTTAAAGCTGAGGACCTTTTTTTAATTTTCTTTTTTTTTTTTTTTTTTTTTTTTTTTGCTTGTCAGAAATTTTTTGGTGTTTGATCCTTCTCTGTCACCAGCACTCACGTTTGACATTGATTCAACACCTGCTTATATCTCTGGAAGAATTGTGAATGTTACTAAATAAGTATAACTTAATTGCACTACCTTTCAGTAGCGTAGCTAGGATTTTTTCAGTAGGAGGCACGGGGGGGGGGGGGGGAGGGCCTTGAAATTTTGTAGGGGGCACCCCAAATAATTTTTTTGGCACATACAAACACGCACACAAAACACACGCACCTCCGCCCCCCCCCCCACACACACACATAATATTTTTCTATTTTGTGAGCGAGCGAGCCAAAATAACCACTTTTTATTTTGCCGTCAAAATACTGTTTAGACCTATAATTTTTTAATTTTATATGATATATTTGGTCACCACTCTACCAAATAGAATATATCTCGCTGGTCTGTGCTGTCTCAAACCATTCTGCTTTTAAATATGAAGAGCGAGCAAAGCGAGCAAGAAAATTTTGAAATCTGCACTTACAAAAGTCTACATTTTTTTTGCCTTTCTGGCACATTTCGGTATTGCTTTACCTTTTTTTTTTGCCTGCTGATAGTGAGATACTTGGGCTTTATTTTTCTTTTTTTTTTCTTTTCCTACCTCTTGATTTTTGTGGGGGGCACCTGGGGGCACACCAAATTTATGGGGGGCACGTGCCCCCCAGGACCCCGTATCTACGCCCCTGCTACCTTTTATTCAATCACTCAAAGGCAGACATCGGCGGATGGAGTCTATTGAAACCAAAGTGTAATTTTGCCCCACTTTCAGAGTTCTTTTTTGCATTGGCGTAGGAAGCTTTTTTAAGTGGGGGGCTGAAGCTCACACTTGAAAATTTTAATAAGTCCCTTTGTTGTCGACGACAAAGGCGTCGCTGGGGTGGGGGGGGGGGGGCGGGAGTGTGACCTTAAATTATGCTGCCTTCTAATTCTCATCTACCCCTACACACAAGGAATTATTTTTAAACAATATCGCAGTGGATCGTTATTACGTTAATAAAATGTCTATATTACACATTTGGTCACCTCGCATGCCAAATTCATTTTCTTTCCCAAACCATCCTGTATCTAAATATTACACGAGCGAGCGCAGCAAGCAATGAAAAAAATATATTCTTTTTATGGTAGAAGTGATAATTTTTCATCAAAATACACAATGGCTTGTAAGATATCTAAATTATACATTTGGTCACCTCGCTTGCCAAATTCATTTGCTTTTCCAAATCATCCTGTATCTATATCATACGAGCGAGCACAGTGAGCGAGGAAAAAAAAACACATACACCTCTTTTGTTGTAGAAACGTTATTTTAATCATGAAATTATACTATAAGCCTAAAGATATCTAAATACCTGCATGTAATAATATTTGATCACCTATACCTACCGAACATGACTCTATTTTGGGCACCTTGCGGCCTGAAACCATTCTGTTTCTATACGAGGCGAGCGGCCGACCAAAAAAAAAAAAAAAAAAAAAAAAAAAAAAAAAAAAAAAAAAAAAAAAAAATTCTCCAGAACGTAGATTCGTCACAAATTGCAATAGATGAGTTTTATATAATTCGAGGATAGTCGGACACCTCGCTGCCCAAATATGATATTCGCTCGTATCCCTTCTGCATAAGAGTGCTTGCTGCCTAAAACCATCTTGTTTCTAGATTTTACGAGCGAGCGAGAAAAAAAAAAAGAATTCTTTATACTTAGAACAGGTTCTAGTGCATGTGTTTTACTCCATTCTCATGATTCTAGTAACGTATCAGGGGCAGTGGAATGTTTGTTTGTTTGTTTGTTTTTTGAGTGGGGCTGATACCAAACAGGCGGAGTCCAGGGGATGTAGGGCTCCTGGAGGGTGCCTTGGATTTTAATATATTTGCAAGCCTATGAAGTAAGCAATTCACAATTTAGATATCATGTTTTTACAAAATTGATATATTTTCATTTTTAGCTGAACTTAAAAAAATCCTATCCCACTTCCGCGGCCCCTGCGACTTGCTTTATTGGCATCTTTCGTTCTCACAGTA
Source organism: Echinometra lucunter (assembly GCA_029962745.1). Classification (NCBI taxonomy): domain Eukaryota; kingdom Metazoa; phylum Echinodermata; class Echinoidea; order Camarodonta; family Echinometridae; genus Echinometra; species Echinometra lucunter. The sequence continues at coordinate 5,974,955 of CM057152.1, read as the reverse complement.
GGTTTGCCGGTCATTCCTTGCAGTATGACTAACATTCTATAAGTAAAAGAACAATAGCGAGAGACATGAGATGTAAACCAAATTTCTTTCTTAAGAATAGCAATTTATTGATGAATTATTACTTAAAATGTGAGCGAGTGCTTCCAGGTTTTTCACCTTTTCTCTTTTTTTGTCCTTCTTTTTTTTTCTTTTCTCTTTCAAAATAAGGGGTTTTCAGCCATAATCAGGGGAGGGGGCGGAAAGGTATTCCCGTCCCTTCCCACATTTTCGACCGGGCGGCTAGAGCCCCCAGCCTTCCCCCCCCCCCCTCTGTTCCTAAGCCTATGCATAGTCCTCCCCACCACGCCCAACTTGAAAATGTTACACTGTGCTGATAGTTGGCAGCTATAGCCTGAAACAAAATTACGATATTAGTTGAATATATAACGGAAATGAATACTTCCAGTCAAATTTCGTGTCATTCCATGCATGGCATTTGTTATATTTTATTACATTACAAAATGCGAAAATAAGAATTAGAAAATGCTAAAAATTAATCATCTTCAAAAGCTCCACTCCCTCTCTCTCATCCTCTTCTAGAAAAAATCTCTCTCTCTCTCTCTCTCTTTATAGAAAGACCCCCCCCCTCTCTCTCTCTCTCTCTCTCTGTCTACCTCATTCCCTCTCGCAATGTATCTCTCTGTATCTCGATATCGGTGTATATTAATCATTGTTTTTACTATTGTTGTTGCATTTCTTTAACATTACTGGCAATTGACTGCAATCCAGCCCTCCGCATGGCCGACATGCAGGGTATTTTCACTTGCAACAATCCAGTCTAATTCAAGTCTCCGTATTAAAAAAAAAAGTAAATTCTTAGCTTTCATTTTAACCTTAATATGCTATCATAGATGTGATATGGAAGGGCCCCCATTCATTGAAAATCTGATTTATTGAGAATCTTTGCTGAACGGTTCTTGAATTCTATAATAAATGATAACGAAGTGACAAGGAATGTATATTTGGGTTAGTTCATGAGGGTTTTAGAGTTCCATATTCAAACGGATACATAAATAAGTACAGTATAACTCAGTCTACATTTATAATCGATTTAAATGCAATACAAAATAAAAAGATAAACACAAAATCTGTTGCTACATCCCAAATGAATACTTTATTAATATTTGTCACCGCAACTTTGAAATACGAATTAGATTATGAAAAGTGATGGACATCAATAAACCAACTTCCTAATTATCTTTCCCATCTAACATGTCTAAAATTTATATCCAAAATAACGTAAAGAAAGAATAAGCTACGAGAATACATACAGGAATTAAGCTTATATGTACATGAAAAATGAAATGGAGATTTGACATTCTTATATAGGATTTACAATCAGTAAATGAAAAGAATAAATTACAGCAAACACATAATGATTCATCGAGTAACATAACTGTGGCAGCTAAATTTTATGACGCATTTACAGTGAAGCATATATCACGTGCATTAATCTAATACTCATGAGTATTCAATAAAAAAAAGGAAGCAAAAACTTTCCTCCTGTGGTCGAATAAAATTTCTTTTTCAAACTTTTTCAAACTTTTAAACAATAAGGTACTATAAAAACGCATGTACCTCATATTCATACTCATCATACTCATTTCATATTACCTCTTTAATGCGAGACGGACACGGAAAGTCAAGAATTGGCTGCGATGGAAACCAGTTTTCTTATCTTGGTGCAGCATTCTCACAATAGTGTTTCTACTATACCCGTAAACACTTTGAACATAATTATTTCGCATGAAATAAAACTTCTATTATATTTTTGTTGAATGATAACCTCTGCTGTATCTAAAAATAGATATTAAGTTGCTAGTTTATGCTGGCGTAGACGGGGTCTCCTAGCCTGATGCATCCACGGGACTCAATGACAAGGTTGATACCAAAGAGAGGAGCGGCGCCATAACGTTCTTTGTCAGGATCATCAGAGGATGCCATCCGGTATCTATGGTCAGAGATGGCCGAACAGGAAGTAAAGCAAGTTAAGAGGGAAGGAGAAAGAGAAAAGACGGGCCAGGGAGAGAGAGAGAGAGAGAGAGATAAGGCAGCAGTGAAAATGATGGACATGGGAAGAATAGGGACTATCACGAGTTATCACAGACACACTTTGCTGACGAGGGATTATTGTAGCATGATTTGATTAATAAATTTATTTTGCAATTACATGACAGTATCAGTATTTTAAGTAAGTACTGTTGAATATTTGTCATCCTTAACCGTAGGAAGCCTGACATGCTTAAACTGGGTAAAATTCCTATAGTTAATCAATTATAAGTATATTCCACTAAACATCATTCACTAATTTTAAAGCATGTTGTCGTAATCGTATGGTTCAAACACTCGACTGGAGGTACAAAGGTTGTTGGTTTGAACCCCGGCACAGCCCCGGTGTCCCCATTTTTTTTTTTTTTTTAGCAAGACATCAATCTACATTTGCCACTCTCCACCCAGGTGTTAAATGGGTACCGATAAGAAGTTATTTCTTTAATGTATTATGTGTGCACCGAAATCGGTATAGACAATGATAGCTGAGCCGGATATTGGAGCGCCTTAATAAAATATTGAGCGCCTTGCATGCATGGTGGATACGAGCGCTATAGAAATATCCAATTACTCTTACAAAAATCTTCAGTAAAGTTTAGATGATGACAAAATACTTACGTCTTGAGTGTCTTCAGTGGATCTCCACTCTTCATGAACTTCCCAGTATCAGGATCAACAGTGGTTTGACGACATCTTCAGTGGTTTGACGACGTTTAGAAAGAAACAGCAGCATGAGGTAATAAAATTGTATTATGAATGTTAGGTTTCTTTGCTTCGAAATGCAAAACGAATTTGTTCATTTTAGAGGTCTTCTAAACTTCAGTAAATTTGAGTCTAGCTGGACTCATCGGCTCATTTCAATAGTTTACATGCATATCTTAAGGATGCTTCGCACAAAAAGAACCGACGCTTTTGGCCGGCTTATACGTGTCATGAAAATCACAAAGAAAGACCCCAACCCACCCTATCATAACCTTCTGTGTTCTGTATCAACACTTCTCTTTCCGAGAGCTCTGAATCACATCACTTCAAGGTTTATTAAGAGGAATCTTGTGTGTGAAACACTGTGTTCATCTTGTCAAAGGGTGTAAGCGCCATGTAAAGACTAATTCCTGGACCTCTTTGTAAAAAATCAAGAACCGTCAACAAAATCACAGTGCTCACATACATTAACTGTTAATTAGGAATAATTAGAAAGCTATGTACCTGTAACAGTTATGGGTTTTCCTCAACAACGTATCTTCACCTATTCGGATATATTTCCATTTTTCCTGTGAAAATAAAAAGAGACATTGATTACGTAACCTATTTTAACAAGACATACCAAACGTTCATCAAAATTCATCGAAAGTGATAATTAAAATCACTATGAGTCATTAATCTTCCATCGATAAAAGTGTGTGAAACTGTATGAAAAAATCATGTAGTTCGGTATGTTGAAGTAGACCTACTTGTTGTTTTATCATTTTCAAAGGGGGGAAAAAACAAAAACAGACCAACAAACGAGACAAAATAATCATCAAAAGTTTGCTGAATTTCTTGACTTTTCAGACCAATTCTGACGTGTAAACAACATAATTTATGACATGAGCGCTAAGTGATATTATAAGACCTAAATTTAAAATCAATTCACTTCCTAATTGCACCGACCTATAGATTTCCTCCTATAACGAATATCAGTCAAAATATCTTTGGTCATACGTATTTGTGACTATGCTTATAATTTTGTATAATTTTGTCTACAAAATTATTGTCCCTTAGCAGTATCCCGGAGCAGTATATATCATAATCAAAATGTTTATTAATAGAAGGAATTTACAATCTTTCTAGATCCTTTAAAAATTGAATTGTATTTAAATACGTTTCTTGCTGTAAAAGCTTGGTGACTGAATGAGAAAGATGTAAAAAGCAGATACTGAGTAGGTACACTCTTAAAACGATTCAGTTAAAACTGACTATAGACGAAAGGGTCAGCTTGGTGCAACTATTATTCTAGTCATTTCTGACTATTTTTAAAGTCATTTTTAAAAAATACTATTTTCTAGTCGTATTTTGCCTAGTAGACAGTCAGTTTTGACTAGAATATAGTAAGATATTTGATTAGACATATTAGTTGACCCAGCTGACCCTAAATCTAGTCATTTTGACTGAATCGTTTTTAGAGTGTAGGATGGGCCAGACATTACTCACCTCACAGAATGCAGAGGATCCTTCCACTACAACATTAGGTCTGAAGTTTCTGTATTGCACTGGTTTATCTAACTTGGAGTTCAAGTTGTCAAGAGAAGCTACACCCAATATATTGACGTGGGAAAGGTCTTGATATGCAGACTGCAGTAATTCAAATAAAATATGAGAATAACTTTGTCACTTGCTATAAAACTTCGAAATGATTGCAGGACAAGCCTACATCTACACAGCCAAAATGAAAAAAAAAAGGTTTATATTATGCTGGCAATTTTACAAGTTCTAAAGTCCCTTACGATACATATTTATTTGCATTTGATTATGTCTATCTATAAACTATAGCCTCACCTTATAGGAAGAGAATGTGAAATAATATGGACGCAGAAAAAAAGAAGTATGGAATTTCCACGGCGTTTCTCTGATTTTAGTAAAAGGCTAAAGCACTTTGAAGTTGATTTCAAGACGATCGCAAATCCAGCACTTGTTTCCAACTTGTTATTAATTTGTAGATTTTCGATATAACATAGTGTCAAGATTGCTTGCATTTTATTGGTTTTACATCAAGAAGAGACATCCTGTATTAAACTGAATAAACGAAAGTCTTGCAGTTACTTCTGAAATTGAAATAAAACTTTGGTGCACTTGCTAGAAAACGTTTAGATATAATATTAAGATATTTATATGAATTTGATTGTCAAGCGGTATATTTAAAACATTTCATATTTTATGAGGCAATGAATACATTTTAAAGAGAGAAAAAAAAATCAGTAGGCCTACTATGGTTCATACCATCTTGTAATAGGAAGATAATGTAAACGTTCATAAATGGATGGCAACGCAGTAAAGAGCAAAATAGGAACATGCAATCAAAAGGTGGTTTATTATTGTTAACATTATCTCACCCTCTCTCCTCTCTTTCCTTTGCTTCCCCATAGAGAATCCTCTATGATCATCTTTCCTTTCAATCTCTGTGAATGGCGTACCAGCTTGTAACCAGGTGATCCTAGGTACTGGCTGAGCCATTCACTGGCTTCCTGCCCACAGTCTTCACCTTGCACCATCAACCTCCATATCCTATGGAGAAAGAATGAAGGGGAGATGGAATAATAATGTAAAAGAACTGCAGTGATCAGAATGCAAGAAAACTAAGACACACTCCTTCAAACTCCCCCAACATGGTTCTCGCCAGTATATAACACCCATGGTTCTCGCCAGTATATAACACCATGGATGGTTCCAATACTATGCGATGCGTAAAGGGTTTCAGACAAGGAAGAACCATGTGTGAAATTGCTGCACCATGCGTGGCAAGAAGGGTAAAAAAATATTGGAGTATATATTCCTAACAATAATGATACATGTCACAGATTGTTTTGCTTTTTGGCAATGTATTTTTACTTTTATGCCATTAGTAGACAACTCCTGCTTACCAAGAAGTATTTTTCATCCTTTTACTATAGCATATACTGCCACCACACCTAACTTTAGGTGTTATTCCATAAAACTTCCGAAACTTCCACGCTTTGCGCAGAGTGGGAACCGTGTGTGGATTTTTTTCTAGTGAGAACCCTGTATGTATGTATATATATATATATATAATTAATTAATTAGAAATTAATTAGTGAGGGTTGAAGATTTGTCAATCCGTCGGTTAGGCGAATTTGGAGTCGCCGAAACCACTGGCCCGTCTCCATCGTCCCCGAAAGAAAACGATACCATGATCATTGAATTTGGTGAAGTAATTTGTATTCTATGCCCGTTTCTTAAAATACATTCATTTTCAAATTTTTGGCGACTGATGAGAGTAGCTTTGTGTCGGGATGGCCTTTCATAATACGATGATTGATGGATGTCCATCGATGCATGTTAGCAACAAAACGTGCCATCCACAAGGCCTTTCCCGACACAATACTGCTCTCCACTGTCGCGAAAAACACGCGAAATTCGAAAATTACTGTATTTTAAGAAACGGGCATAGAATCAAAATTACTGCACCAAATTTAATGATCTTGATATCATTCTCTTTGTTAGAAGATACTTTACCTACTAAAGCCAAAAGACTATCTATTTTCTGAAGGTAAAGTACCGAAAATCCACCGTTCCGCTTTTTCTGGGACTCCCGGTATATATATATATATATATATATATATATATATATATATATATATATATATATATATATATATATTACTATATACATGTGAGACACGTGAGACAATACGATAATACGATGTACGTCGAAAATATCTATTTGAGAGATTATAACATATTTTAAATTGAATATTGGGGTCCCAAACCTTTCATGTCATATTTCTTTTTTGTCAAATGATTGTAAAATATTGTATGATTGATTGGTTTAAATAAACTTGAACTTGAACTGGAACTTCTGTATTGTTACAAACTTCGTAGTTTCATTAAACTTTATTTTAAGAATATACTGTTCATTCACATACTTGATATCGTATATTGTTCCATTTTGGTCTTTAAGAGGTACTTTAAGAGTTGGCATGCCAGGAGCATTGACCAGTAAGTTCTCTTTATCTTCTGAGACAGAGGGAGATATAAGAGCTATGGATGGCTCCTGTCGTTGAGTCACAAATCTACCTTCAGCACCTATGATGAGAAAAGACCTGGAAAAAATAACAATGAAAGCGGGTAAAGTAATTGAAGAATTAACACTTTCAGTTCTGAGCTTTTCGTGCCCTACAAAATGTTGGACAGTAAGAATTTTACAGATCAGGGAAGTCAAAATTGGTAAATTATTCGTAATCAAGTTCTCAATACTCTATTAGATAAGGTGAGAAACAAGAACACAAAACTATGATGAAAAAGACAGCCGCCTGGAAAATTTGCCCTACCAAGCAGCATCTTCTTTTCTTCTTTTTTTTTTGGAAGGGTGGGGGGCAGACATTGGTGCAAAAATATTTGAAAGGAACTGTAGCGTACTGATCCATATTGGACATTAAAAGAAATGCATATAAACTAGACGCTGGAAACTAATGTTTAGTCTTCTTCTGTTCATACCCTTGACAATGGTTATTTATTGCAAACGATTTTAAACACAGCCAAAAGATGATTTCCCAGCAAACTATACAATTTGTAATTGATATGAAATGGATTACTTGTTAGCAGACACTTCAGTCGTATTCTGCTAAAATTCAAACCCTTTCCTCGATCTAAAAAAAAAAAATCATGCTTTAACATAATTATAGGAAGTTAGCCTGCATGAGGTTTAAGTATTCCTTTCGACGTATTGCCTTATTAGTAGAAAAGTAACCTATTTGGATTTACTGCATGTAGAACTTATCTGGGAGACTTGAAGTGATCGGTACTAGTACTATAGTACTACTAGTACTACTACTACGACTTTGTATGTTTGTACGTCATCTTACATGATATCGTTATCCGGGAGTGACACAACAAATCTGATATCAAGAGATTACAAGGTGCTCAAGACAAATACGCCAGAAAGATACTCCACTTGAAATCTCTGCTATACACAATGAAATTATGTTTTGACACTGTGTAATGGTGTTTGAAGTAATGAAGGATACTGCCTTAATCATTTTTAAGAAAAAAAATCAAGACGCCCCTTTTATGTTATTGTTTATTAAGGTCTTGATTAAGAACTATTCAGGGCTTGGAGGGTGAGTATACGATTTGTAGCCTCACCCTTTATGATATAGGAAGAGAATGTGAAATAATGGACGTGGACCACGAAGTATAATATTTCCCAGACGAGTAAAAGCTCGTCGAATGAGTTAATTTTAAGACTACTGCAAATCCATCACTTGTAACCATCATTAATTTTAAAAGAAAAGGATTGGTACATTTTCGATATCATGTAGTGTCAAGATTGTTTGAACCTTAATATTATTTTATAAGGCAGTTTTACATCCAGAGAATCTATTGAAATAAAATGAGTGAATACATAAATAATTGATAATGAAAGTTTGATCCTCCGATCATTTGTCTCTTCTCTTTTCGTGGAAAATGACACATGATTCAATCTCACCTATCCATAACTCCATCACTCTTCATCCCAAGAGCAACACATTCAGCTTGAGAAACCTCTAATCCTCTGCAAGACTTGATAGGATGAATAAAGAGTTTAGAAACTACTCCAACTTGACTGTATTTGCGTCTATCTCTTCGAAAGAAGATATAGGAGATGCCTAGCACACCTAGAGCACAAGCTACTAGACCACCAAGGACCAGGTTGTTGTTGATGAAATCAGGCATAACTGTCTTCTAATCGCCTCGAAGTCTCTGAATAAGAATATGAATATAGTTTAAGATGATGAACAAGGCAAAAAAGAAAAAAAATCAGTCAGTAGTTCCCACTTCACATTCATCATGCATTTCCCAGTGTGGCAGAAGAGACACTGGAAAGAATATGTTTCAGCCTTGAGGTTCAATGTTGCACTATACCTTACAATGAATTCTTTGATCACACTGTCACTTACTTCAATGGTCTTCTACGATGTTTATTCTCGAACCAAATGCTGTATAGCAGCGGATCGCTTCTTCGTATGCAGTTGTCTCCATAAATAGTCTCTTTTTTAAGCCATGACAAGTTTAGATATTTAGTGCAATAGGGACTACAAAGTCTAAGTGTACTTTGGTTTATTTACCCGAATACAATAGTAGCACAATGATTTTGAATGATTATCCTATCAGCAAATATGTATAAAGCTTATTTTAGAGCATCGGAAAATGACTAGTTAGTAAGAAAAGTAGGCCGGGTTATTCAAATTGTCTCTGCATGGTCACATTTTATTCTAAAACTGGACATTTTATCGAAAAAAAATCCCTTAATGATTCTCGTTTTATTCGGAAGAAAGTTCAGTCGTTCAATTTGTTAAAAAATGAGCAAAATACAGTTTTTTACAGCCTGAAAGCGCTTGCGGGAAAGGAATTTCCATTCGCATTTTCAAAGTGTCTGATGCTTGAGAACAACACAGAAGGGTAATCGTCTTCCTCAATGGCAAAAAATGAAAAAATATGGCCTCATATTTCTTATCACACTGTTTTTATATTGACACTTTTCCCATAAAAACTATAAAGGTGATAAACTTACTTTTAAATATCCCATTAAAAATGGCAATTGCTTTTATACGATGTATTCCAATTCTCTTCCTATTAGCTATAAATAAAAACGATTCTTTTATATCAGATCGTATAAAATAACCTCAGGATATAAGACCGGGTAAATATTTAGAGTGCAGAATCCACCAACAATAATTTGAATGGTAAAATTCCTTCCTAAAGCTGTCTTATTATTTTTTACATTTTAATGGAAACATAAGGCCACATCAAACTACTGTCTATTGATGTTTTGCTCTATAAGTACTGGAAGAAAAAAAAAAATTACGACTTATCTTGACTAGCTACCTTACACTCGGGAGAACACTCCCTGCACATAAAAATTATCATGCCTATACAGGGTGTATCAATAAAAACGGTACCCTTTTGAAAAAAATATAAATATTATATTTCAGAATATTTCGAAGAGTTTTTCATGTTGATAGATACCCAGTGGTCTCATCTATCAAGTGCCACTCACAAAACAAATGTTAATTCACGCTTGGCCGAAAATTGTTTTTGTTCAGAGTGTGAAAAATGACTTGCGCCAAATTAGAAGAAGAGGAACAATATTAAACCAGCAGTCTAAACAAGTACTTCCATTCCAAGAAATTGTTCTTTGCCACAGAGTTGTCCGACTGCCTGAATGGTTGACTGACTGATCGATTCTTTGGGATCTTATTTGTCAATGATTTGATCAATTAATAATTGATTGGCTGTTGATTAAATGGATTGACATCATTGACTGGTTGATTGACTGATTGACTGGTTAGCTGAATAGTTGAATGACTGACTGCATGATGCATTGACTGATTGATCTATCGGTTGATGTATTAATGGGCTGATTGTTGACTGAATGATTGACTGATCGATTGATTGAATGATCAGAAGCGTTATTAATTTGGTACTTTTATTCTTGAATGAATGACTGGGATGTGTATGTGAGTTGTGAATTGTGCTCTTTAAAGATCTTGGTGTAATTTTGCACATTAGTTCTCACCCATGCATAAAGCAGTGAAATCACTTTCAAGCTTCCTAGACTATCAAAACTTTATCATAATTTTATACAAAAGAATAATTTGTTTGAAAAGGAAAACTTATTTGGACTGCTTGTTTAATAGCCCCTCTTTTAATAGACGCAACTGATAGATCAGTCAGTCATCCAACCATTCAGCCAGTTAGTCAGTCAGTCAATCAACAAGTCAATAAGGTATCTAATCAACAGCCAATCAATCAATGGATTGAATTATTGATAGATAAAATGCTCAAACAATCGATCATTTAACCATTCAGTCACTCAATCCACAAGTCAATCAAGGTAATCATTTAATCAACAACCAATCACTTATTGATTGATCAAAATCATTGACAAATAAAATGCACAAACAATCGATCAGCCAGTCAACCTGTCAGGCAGTCGGGCAACTCTTGTGGCAAAGAGCAATTTCTTTGAATGGGAGAACTTATTTAGACTCTGGTTTAATTGTCCCTCTTCTTTCAATTTGGCGCAAGTCACTTTTAGACTCTGAACAAAAACGGTCAGTATTCGGCCTAGCATGAATTAAAATTTGTTTTGTTAATGGCACTTGATAGATAAGACTACTGGACATCTGTTAACATGAAAAACTCTTCGAAATATTGAAGCAGGGGCGGGCCCAGCTATAGGGTATTTGATTGGAGTGGGGCAATATGACCCATAATATTCTGTGATATACGTTTTAAATGAACAAACAGGGGTATTATATAGTTGCATGCCCCAGCCTTCTCCTCCCCATACTTTTCTTTCTTCTTCCTTCTGTTTTCTTCTTTTTCTCCTTTCCCCGTTTTTTTATCACTTGCAAAATCATTGGAGGCGGTCACCCCCCTACAGCTGCTCCCTTTATATAGCGCCGCCCCTGAATTGAAATAAGAACTGATATCATAATAATGATGGCCGTACGATCCCAGAGAAAAATTGCAGAAAAATATACCGCCGTCGATAAAATATACACCCTAGAATCAACGCCCCTCGTATGTGCCTATCAAGTTGATTAATAAAATCATATGTCCGGTGAAATACTAACGCCAAGAATATTGTGACATACCATATTTTCCCGCACTTGAATTGGAGCTTAACTTCCACATTTTTAAAGTCACACAGGGGAGCATTGGTATGGTGAGCTGTGCAAATTTTTGTGGCTGGCGACCTCAGTAAATGAGAATATAAATTACTACAATTTTAATCAACAAATTCTTCAAAAATATTTGCTTTTACACCCTTGGATGATAAATGATCTTAATGCCATCCCATTCCTTAAATTGGATCTCAATCATCTTGATCATGCGAAATTTTCATTTTTTTAAAAAAAGTTGTTAATCACCGCTCTTGCTCCTCTGAATCTAACACTGAGTCAGGGAACATTACTTTCCTATTGTCAGCAATTTCCCCTGTAAAGGCCTGCAGGGGTGCAAGGTTATCTCATGTAACATTTAATTAGTGTAAAGTGATATTAAGTATGACAAAGTCTAAGAAATACACTGAAAGACAAATATAAAATAACAACAATAATGGTTACTTATGTCTCGCTGATCGTGACGCCGTTTGTACATTATTTCCATGAATTAATTCCTATCTTAATATAGCGATAAAAATGAAGAATATAACTTACACGATTTTTTACACTGTATCTGCCGTTCTTTGGCAGCTGTTTCGTTCGAAATGCTGCATGCAAAACAGGGACCATGGCCACCCTCTCTTACGTATTGTCTTTTTCGCCAGCATACTCGATTGAAAACCAGTGAACTATATGCAAACGCGTAGTCGCTTTCATTCTCGCTCTCTCATATTTCTTTATTGTCCAGAATGTACTTTTATTACATTTAGCTGAACGTTGCAGTAAAAGCGGCATTGTCGTGAAGTAGGAAACCACCGTTCACTTTGTACAACAGCGCTTTATTCAATCACATGCATTGGTTTCCTATTTCCACCTCCATTCTCTTTGTACACAAGTGCGTGCGTCAAATGAACGAGTGGTTTCCTGAACCACGATATGGCCGTAAAAACGTTACAGGTACCTCACAAACAGTTGTATAGTACCTGACTTATATATACTAATTTCATGCATAGTTGAACGAGTTTCCCTTGACAACCAAGAACCTTCACAGCGGTTTGCCGAACATAGCAATTTTTTAGACCTGTTTACTAATATATTCAAAGTTTGCACGTTTTTCTCCAGATCCTTGATTACTAAATACATGTACTCGGTTCACCTGTTTGGTGTAAAGGCATCTTATAAATGGAATCCAGCTTGCCTACATTTATTGTTGCTATGTCTGACAATTTCTGTCACACTTCTTAGCTGTCAAGGGAAACTCCTGTTCAACAACTATGCATGAAATTAGTTAACTGGTCTAATATTTTGCATAAGAGGTAAAATGAATAGTTGATAACCAAGGGCTTTGGAGAAAATTTGAATACATTGGTAAGCAGGTCTATTGTTTAAGTTTAAACACAATACGTGCATATTGCACACACAAACGCAAACACCCCCATCCCCCCTCTTTTTCTCTTCCTCTGTTTACATGTAAAATTTCATATATTGGCCACTAAAGGAAATATAGCAGGTGCAGTTTTCTTCTTTGAATTACTGAATTCCTTCACCCTTCATGCCCCTGTCAATTTCTTTTGAAAGCTGTACTACTACACTCCACCGTTCTCTCTATCTCTCCCTCTCTTCCTGCTAAAACAAGTCTTTTAATCCTTTCATTCAAAACTCCTCTGACAGTTATGCACTATGACTGAAAAGACAGAAGCTGCAGAGGACACAAATTCTGACTTGTATTTTATGAAGATGAAATTTTTAATATTATACTATAGAAGATACTTGAATATGAAATCAAAAGCTCCATCAAAATGGACTAATAGTGTATCCAATATTCTTACACTAGTAAGCTTGAAGAAAAATTAAATATTTACATTATGCAAGTGAAGATTCACACTGATCCAAGACCCCACCTTATTCAATGCAAATAACTTTAGCACCCACATTATGCTAGACATATTTTGATTGTTCCTAATGTTCTATAGACTATTTAACTTCAAAGCATCTCAATGATTCCAAAATCCAAATATCCCAAACATCAAACAGAAAAATGTAACAAATTCTTACTACTCTTAAACACAGTCAAAATGAGATGAACGGGCAATGATAAGATACATCATTCATATATGGAAAGATTATCCAACATAATGTATTATAGTTAAGTTTGATATATTGCATTCTATCTCCAACAAAATTTATCTCCAACAAAATTTATCTCCATATACAAATTATATCATAAAATCATTACCAAATGTGTGCGTCTATCAAACTTTAAAATCATGTATTGATGCAAACAATACTGGAAGAAAAGTTTCTTACATGATTTCTTTGACATCTCTGTAGTATGTACACATATTTCATTCATTGCAGTCAAATCTACTTATACTACATCTAACCATATAGGAAACTTGTCTATTCCTTTCATTATGCCAACAAAGAAAAACAAGCATGTGTACCATCTCCCTAAAAATATGGTAACAAAATAGATAAAACTGCAAAGATAAAAACTACATATAAACTAGAAATTCTACCAAATTCTACTAGAAATTCTAATTCCAAGATCTTGAACATGGGTCAAATTAGGAAATTAGTATAAATTCATCAGCAGCTTTCTAAACTAAAGAAATATAACTGCAGATACTGGGAGCAAAAGCTGAAGAAGGGAAAATTGTGAAATAAAGGTCAATTCATTCTGTACAATACATGGCACACAACACACATAAAAATATACTGATATTTTGATTTCAAAACTCAACAAAGGTAAATTATAGATCAAATGTACAATTTTCACAAGAAAATTTGATTTTGGATACATTTTCCTTCCTAGAACCAACTCACGCAGCTGCTTCTCATAAATGACTCATACTGAAAGAAAATAATTTATATGCCGAACCAGAATCTATTCATCAAATTCATCAAAGCAAAAATAAAAAAAAAAAAAAAAAAAAAAAAAATGATAATGGTAAGTTTCAATAAAAACATGTAATGATTTTTCAAGCTTAGGTTTTGATTAGCAGACTGCTTAGACAATGTGCTCAATGTGCTTATCAAAACAAATTGATTAAAATATTGTAGACCTATCACCGCTGAGTAGGATATTTCTATGGGACGTAGAATCACATGCTATCCATAATCAATGTTCAAACCTGAGGAAATAGCTGCTTAGGAGAAAATTTGAATTTATCTCTTTGTGTTAAAAAAATGGAAGATTTGTGTCCCAATGAACTCAGATTCTAATGATCAATATACCAATCTGAGATTCCCACTGATCTAGAACCCTTGGTTTTCAATCATTTATGACTTGTTTATCATCTTTCTAACTTTTACCAATCTGTTTGCTTTCAAACAATTCAAATTATTGCAAAGGTTTGGCTGCCTATATAAAATAGAATTCTCCAATGATTTTCAGATCAAACCTTCTAATCAGATATGAAAAGGGATTCTACTATGAATATAGGTTTGATCATATACAAAACACAGCCTTCTATATACAATCTGCAAATATAAATAAAATAGTAAAAAAAAACAACAAAAAAACAAACAAATAAGATAATCTAATTATTTTCAATAACACAACACCCAAGTTATTCCACATTTTTCTTGATGAATATATACATTTTCTTGGATAATAAAATATGGAATCATCCATCATAAGCAAAATTAATCAACCATTCTCAATAATAATGTCAAGCTGATTGAGATACATCATTTTTCCCATTTGCAATCTGTCTGATAAATAACCTTGCTAAGGTTCTTTTATTTGGATGGTATATTCATACTATGACTAAAAATACTATAACCAAAACAATTGAAAACGTGTATGAGAAGGCAAAATGTGACAATTGTTTTTTTTTTTCTTCTCTGCTGTGACTGTAACCTGTGAAATGATTATGATGAAATAATAATAGGGTTAGTCCATAGAATTCGGTTATTTAATATACCATGTACTAGAAATGGAACATTTTACTTCACATTTAAGCTGATCCAACCACCAGTGGGGTTATCAACATTATACAATCCTCAGATATATGATGATGATGATGATTCACAGCATTTGAATGGCACCATATATCTGTTTAAAAACATTCAAAAGGTGCAGACTCCTCCAAGAAAGTTAAAATGTATGTACTCAAATCTTTTGAACTACATAAATATACTTTACTGCACTTAACACAAAGCACACAGATTACTACCATAGGGGCCTCGGCCTAGCCCAGATGGTGAGCTACTAAAGCAATCAAGTTATCTCCTCTGAACAGGTAACAATTCACTTCACCTGTGGTAGAGAGGGCTAATATCTGCTGATTAATACAACATATCTTCTACAATTCATTTCAATTGCCTACAAAGTATATCTCTTCTATGCGCAACTCTATTCAGCAACACAAAAATGCATGAATGATTCTCCATGTCCTTGTTTCAAAATATTGGGCAATATCAATCGAGTCTCACATATACAAAACTGTTTTCTTCTCTTTTTTTCTTCAATGGAATAAATTCAAAATTACAGCACTAATCTACATATTGCATCAAGATTGTTAACAAGTAAACTAAGCAAACTGTATAGGTCCTCTAATCCACAACTGCAAATCTAAGGAAAAGATACATATTCAGTCATATTTTTTGTTCTGTAATCCAGCTCAGTATAGCTTAGAGACAATCTCAAAGAAGAGTGATATCGAAAAGTTCTGCCCCCCTCCCCCCCCCCCCCCCCGAAATCAATACTAAAAGATCTACTTGTGATTTTTTTATACACTAATCATCCAGTTTTGCGGCAGCAGATACTCTATTTTCAAAGCATTCCACATATTTGGCCGTTAACTAGAATTTCAAAACACAATTCCAAATTTATAGGGCTCATGTATGCTAGAAAAATGATCGGGGTTGTTCCTTTCTAGACCTCAAAATACTAACATTCACATGTCATATATAGATTCTGTATATTAGAAAGATACCAAAGAACTTGAAAATAACATAATTCTACAAAACATTCCTTTTTAAAGCAATATATACGAGTGCACTGTAAATACTAAAAACATGCTAATATTATAATGTGAGTGGCATTATTTTGAACAAGCAAGGGTGTCTACTTCTGAACATGAGTCTTAGTGATATCATGCTTATTCTATGCTAGATGAAAAACTGCTCTACAACTCATCGCACCAAATTCATGAAAGAGGTTTATACTTAACCAGGGTTTAAACTTTACACCATGGTTTACCGACCGTACACTATATGATTGGTCTGCGATCCGATATTGGAAAAAATTGTTATAGCATTTGATATGAACATTTCAACATGTAAAATCTTAATGATCAAAGTTCTGAATAGTTGTATGAATACTAAAATTGAAATTCTGGGCTATTGCAAGCATCCCTGTAGGAACAACAGCAGATTCAATTCTGAATCATAGTGACATCATACCAATCTTGTGATCGGCTACGATTTGGCTTTAAATCCGACCACAGGGCATGCAGTTAACCAAAATTTAGATTTTAGTATTCCTTTCATTATATGGAACTTCAAATGAGATAATTTTACTTGTTTAAAGCTTTCATAATTAATGCAAAATGTCATTTGTTTGAAAATCGGGTCACCATTGGATCGTATAGTGTGTGGTGGGTTTGACTTCCATTGAGCGTAGTACATGTATATTCTCTTGTCCTGTGGGTGGACAGTAATGTGCATATATACGCTTATTTTAGCTTATTTACATTAGTCAATGTGAGAAGTCATCAGTATGCACATCCTTTAACCCATTCGTGACAGGAATTATTTAAAGCCTAATTTGATCAGCTTTTATTCTTCAAATTGGCAACACCAACATTTTTATTTTATTGCTACATTTTATTTATAAAATGTAATGTATCAGAAATGAATATAAATTGACTTTTGACAGAAATTATGATAAGTCAAAAAGTTGCCAATTTGCAGGGGAAACGGTGATTTTAAACTTTCTATCACATTGCCAATTTAAGGATTTTAATGCTTATTTTCCTTTAAAAAATTTTCAGCATCAAACAATGAATATTGATGCAACAAAAATGGGCACAGTTTGTGTAGAATTTTTTGCTCTTTCTGCTCATGTATTTGGTATGATTTTTAGGGCTTTGCATTAAAAGACATTGGGCCAAACCACAAAATGTGGACCTCTGTCACGAATGGGTTAAAAGAAAAGAAAAGCTTCCCTCCTATGACTTTAAAGATAATTACAAAATAGTTCTTCTTCAAACATCACTGCAAAATACTTCTTTATCGAGAATCAACGAAGTAAGGCATTTAAGGTATAAGAATAAACGTCAGTCATGACCATCTTCTACTGAATAATTAAACCTAATGCAAGGTTTAAGCTTGATCTATATCACGTTTCACAAAGACCTTAAGACCAAAGGCTCTGCTATCACTTTCAAGTACATTGTATATCAAGCACAAACACCTGCTGTGGTTTTAAAATATATAGCAGGATATGTGTCCTGGTATTAGTATCATCCAATATATATTTTTCTTCTTTTCTATCTCCCGGCCAAGGACACACATTCTCTCCTTCAAATTTGGATACATATACATAATTAAATAGGAATACTCTCTCCTAGTTCTTAACTCTTCTTGTACTCTTCACTATATAGACTGATCCGAGAAGCAATTTTTGGGCAGCGCCATTACTGTGGTGTTCCCAAGTTAGTGCGTATCATAGTGCGTATGTAACCCTATGATTGGATTTCTCTCCTGCGCGTGCTACATACAGCCGCGGGACACCACAGCAATGCACTGCACTAACTCTATGGGGACACCGCAGTTTTGGCTGGTCATCTGCTGCCCTCAACGATAAGTCAGATCGGTCTATAGCCTGGATTATAAGCATGATGTAGCTGTTCATTCCATCTTGTTCCTCTCCACATTCGTAATGAGCTCTTCCTCTGAATCATCAAATGCACCAAGGGCCCTAAACAAAATCATAAATGAAAGGAAATAACTAAAACTGTATGAATGTTTCCAAGCACACAATGGAATAAACTCATATCTTACATTAGGGTCATATAAGTGATAGCCAAAGTTTCTTAAATAGTTTGAGTCCTTTATTACCCATATTGATCATACTTTAATCCTTGTAAAACTGAAAGCAGTAAAAGCTTATCAAAAATACCTTCCCTTCTGTTTATAAATACTTTTGATATTTCAGATTCAAACACAGGATATTTCATTTCACGCCAAACTGCTTACATACATCTTTTTCTATGATGTATTCTATCCTACCAATTATCATTATTATTATATTATTATCATTATTATGATTATGACTAATTCTGATTATGATTGATGATTGGTGTGGATGTACCCCACTGTGCTTATAGACAGAAATGTGAGATTGTTGCTTTGCCTGATAGCTCAGTTGGTACAGCATTGGTCACGTAAGCCTTAATAACAGTCGCGGTATTGTAATTTTTTTCACATTCTTTTTCTAGGATACATCTTTTTGACTTCTCTGAATTCAATCAATCAATCAATCAAGTCCAGTAGAACTCCCAAGCTCCACAGATAAGTTCTCTCCAGCAGTCTTTGTCTTTCATGACCTCAGCGACGTCTTGCGTCACCTGGACACTAGGGCTGCGTTTCACGAAACCGTCATAAGTCTAAGTTCATGGACAACCCACTGAATCGCGTGTTAATTCTACAACACGCGTTTCAATGGGATGTCCAAGAAGTTAGACTTATGACGGTTTCGTGAAACGCAGCCCAGTGTCCATCTTTGAATTTTAACATCTAATATTTTGATTTTCTGAAAGATATGACAGATAAACTTACGCATCAGCAACAGCAGCTGGAATGTTATCTTCCACCCATTGGAGATCATCTACCTCCTTAGGTTGGTTGTTTGACTTGTTGGACTGCACATTGCGCATCTTCACACTCTCTAAAAAGGGGAGAAACACATTAAAAAGTAATCTTAAACTATTTGAAAATACAAGTTATGCAATAAGTCAACAAGGTTATTGGGAGCATAATTACATGGGTGGTGATAATGCTAAGGAATTAATTTAAACTTATCTCCTTTATGACACCTCTGATTTCAGTTGATGGAATTATCACATTTTTTTTTTTTTTTTTCATAAAAATGAACTCTAAGCTTTCCTCCATTAAATGATACGGTAATCATTTCTGCCTAAAATATTACGGATTCTTACTTACATTTATATCAATGTAACAAACAATGCAAATATTCAAATGATCAATTAAACATGATGAATACCTGCTTTACATTAAACATTGTTATTATTGCTGCTTAACTGCAAAGAATGAACGGTAGTGTTGAGTAGAGACATACCAAAGGCATCATTCATCATGGGTTCTTTGCTCTCATCATCCTCAACAGCATCACTGAGTACAGAGTAGGCATAACGTTGATTGTTAGCTGTAGGTCTGAACAGGATCATGATTACTATCAGGATCACAACGAATAAGATGTGCCAATATGCATCATCAACCCAAATCTCATTCCAATTCTGAAAAAAATAGAAATAAAATGATCTTATCAGAAAATGAATGATTTTGCATTCTAATGGCTTCAAAGTGGGAAGACAGGACCATGATGACAATTGGAACAAGACAGAACAAGATATGCCAATATGCATTATTCAAAACCCAGATCTTAGGCCAGTTCTGAACAAGAAGATAATATAATACAATAATTGAACATTTTAGGCGTATTCAGACATGAGACATGATTACTGCACTCGAAAAACTGAATGATTACAAAGGGTTTGTACGTACATAAACTTGGGTGCAGATTTAGGATATTAGAAGAATAATAGAATGTGTTTCATTACAATTTTGACATCGTGATAGAAACTCCTTTACAGTGGTACTTGGTGCACTGCCTTATGGATAAGGTACATCATCCATGACCCTTTCTTCATTGATTTTTTGTCAATTATTCTTCTTTCATCATACCCATCTTGTCCTTCTGGAACACTGTCTTCTGGAACATCACCAAGAATGTCTTAAAGTAATTTTATTTGCGTAAATTGACATCACATCAGTACAAAATACATAACTTACAATAGACATGATAGATATTATTATTATTATTACTTATTATTTATACTGCGCTTTTCCCATAAGGCCCAAAGCGCTTGCAATAAATCAAACAGTAAACATATAATCAAATGTATATCCTAAACTACAACTATATGACTACTACTATATATGAAACAAAATAATATTTCATATTTGTGAAAACTAAATACTAAAGGATCAATTCAAACGAGGTGTATGCCGAAGCCGGGGACAATGAATCAGTTGATAGCTTGAGATGTAAAGGGCCTAAAAGGTCCTTAAGTTTGTCATTAAGCTTAGACCATTTATCCCGGGACAATGGAGGGGTAGTGAACTTTGTCGTCATGGAGACAATAGCGGTATTATAGGCAGAATAGAAGTTGTTCTCGGTCGTAGCCAACTTTCGGCTAGCGGATTTAGGTAGTTGACTGGATATAAATAACGCCTGAGTTGTCGGCAGTAATGCGGATAGCAAAATGGCCACACCAAGCAAAACAGTACGGGCACCAATTATTGGAAAGTTAGAGATATGCATATTACCTTTAGCTGAATCCTTGGTCTTATAAAATCCGTGTATATTGAGAATCAATCTGGTGGATCATGAAATGTATGAAGTGTTGCTCGGGGTTGGCAAGCTAAATTTGCAAAGGCCATACAGAGCCCTACCAACATCCGATTGAATATATCGATTATATCGATTATTACTCACCTTGATGCAGCTGTTCATCCTATGTGCTTTGAGAGACCACACTAAGAAGACTAACGCCGCTACCACACAGAAGATGAGGGCATTGGTGAAATGGCGGTAGAGCCAGAGTTTGACCAAGTTACGCCTCAAACGTAGCGTGCGACTGGTGTCTACCAGACTACGGAAGATGTGAATTGCTTGGTCAAGGAGAACTATTTGTATGAAGTCAATACGGTTAAGAATGGGTGTGTTTTAACACTATTCTCTGATTCCGCAATACCAAATATCCTTTCAGTTTTACACGTTTATTGATAATGGTGTGGCTGCAAACATTTGATATTGATTTATCTCTTACATTTGATGGATATACTTCAACACTACAGGGAACTGCAGCCCTGGAAGTACAGACACACAGCTACAAGCAAAAAAAAAGGATAAACACAAGTAGATTCAGAAAGTCCCACCTAATAATCTGAACATTAATTTCCACTTTCTTGGTTTAGAGTTGTATTCTTTTTTTTTCCAGGCAGGATCTAGCTTTCACAATCACAGCAAACTAAATGTTAACATGGTCATAATCTTATTTGCTCTGGAGTCTGGTTTTGTTAACCGAATCAGACTTCATTGCTCTTGATAATTAGATGCTGGGTTCCTCAAATCTGCACTTATTCTACTGCCCCTAATTGAATAAATAAAGTGGTAGGTATGCAGAGGGCTGTCATATTCTAGATGCATTGAACTAAGTTAAGCAAGTTATGGAGTACTAAGGCACCTTATCAAAAGCAGAGCCAATTTGGAACGTAGCCTTTAGTGTCTTTCTCGCTCAGCATCTTTTCCCTTTCGATCCTCCCGTTCCTCCTTAGACAAAACAATGGGGGATCGGGAAAACCGGTGTAAAAGAACGGTTGGCGAGAAGACGATCAAAGACGCGGGACGAGACTTTTGATAAGCGGCCTAACTAAAAACATACATGGTTGTAGAATGCCCTGACTAGCACTAAGGAAAACATTTTTTACAGAATGAGTACAGGAAAAATCTTTAAATGTGAATGAAAAGGATATCCACCAGCAGAGCACTGCTTCCAATACTGATACTGGAAGGAGGGCTATCATGTCATTGGACTTGTGCTGCAAGAATAAGGACAACAACACGAAAAAAGGGGGAATTATAATGACAATTCAATACCAGTAATCTTCTCAGAAGGAGGATAAACGAAAGAAAGAGATTGCACAGGGATGTTAGAAGGAAAAAATAGTACAAGAACAGGAAGAAAGTTTGTTGCTATGATTACAGGGATGTTTTGATCTGTATAGTTTCCATAAAGATAAAGAAAAGGTGTGAAAATGAGTTGCAGTACTTAACAGTCATCCTTAAGAGAAAGTGTACCGACATCATTATGAGGTAATGCTCGACAGTAACTATACCCGGAGCACATGCCCCCCCCCCCCCATTTAGGTCCAAAACCCCCAAAATGAATGGTTTTAACACAGGGCACCATACATACAGTGGATGGAATTTCCATCCAGACCCCTCTTGAAAAAGTTAGAATGAAGCCCGGGACCATGATCTCATAATTCATACATCTGCCAATCACTAAAGCATTATGGGTAACAATATGGGTAACAACAACTGCCTACAAGCTGTCTCCTACTCAAAATAAACACTGATATAACTACAATGTCTGTTCCATTAATTACCGGTTCAAATATCTTGAAGTATGCCTCAATGGAAGACAGCAGAAAGAACAAAACACCAGCACCCAACAACCAGTTGAGGTCTCTTCCCAAACGAGGTCTGGAACAAAGTGTAAAGATTTCAAACAATGAATTACAATCTAATAAAACTTTCATCACCTTGTAATGCAGAGCAATGTTTAAAATAAAACAGAACAAAAAAACTTCACACACACACACACAAAAAAAAAAAAAAAACCTAACCCAACCTTTCATTGTGAAAATTGTCAGTATTTGGAGCCAGAATGGTTTAAAATAACCTCAGTTAAAGCCATTCTGGGTTCTAGCAAACAAGATACATAGTTAATTTCTGGTACAAAGTGTTTGTATGGTCTCATATCTGTGTGTTGTACCTGTACTTTCATTTTATGTGATATTCAGCAAGATATAGTTTGCTAGAATTTTGGTAAATCCAAATACTACTATTACACAATTGATCCTACTACACTACATAACCAACCATACAGAATAACTTCTACTATGGTAAGTGTTTTTCAGTGCAAATAGCAGGACATTCAAAGACATCTTTGAATGTACTGGAGTCTCACCTAGTTATGCCATAGCCCAAGCTGACAATGATAACAAGCATACGAGCCATGGTACGCTTCAGAACAGACAACTCCTCAGCAAAGAAAATACCTGCCGATGTATTGGACCCAGACTTGTTGTGACGTTCAAACTCAGCTACAAATGCAGCTTTCTCAATTAGCCCTATAGAGTAAAATATATGAAGGGATAAATTAAGAATTTATAATGTCCTCACTTAAAGTATTCCAATCCCCTGATAAATCATTTTGTGCAGAGCTAAAATGTATCAAATAAGCTTTAAAAAACTTTCTCTGGCATTCTATAGGTTAGCAATTAAGAAGTATAGAAAATAAAGGACAACATAAGACTAGATGTAAGAAACCCAAATCGGACTTTGGTTACGTAAGGGCCCTAATTGTTTATTAAGAGTATATATTTGAACTTGCAATATCCTTACATAGAATACACATGATGCATGCGCATGAGTTCATTATACGATCTATCCGCACGAGTTGAGGCTGTGTGCAGCTATCACACAAAGCCGTTAGGCTGAGTGCGATAGATGCACACAGCCTCAATGAGGGCGAATAGATCGTATAATAAACGAATGAAGGCATGCTTGATTTGCTTTATGCACAGACTCTCCTAGATCCTGTTAAGGATGCAAGCTTAACTGTGTAATGTGCTTCCTATAGAACGTGCATCAATGTTCTTACCAAATAAAACAACACAACACAACACATGCATGCAAAACTTTAAAAAAAAAAGAAATGTTGGATAGGACTGTAAACTATTGCACGCCTTTTTAATGAAAAAACATGGGATAGGCTAAAAACCTGAATCACAAGCGACTACGCTCAACCAATAATTTGATTAGGATCTAGGAGTGAATTTGAAGCTCATATTTCGAATTATGACATAGTTACACATTAACGTTAACCTACAGAGCAAAATGTCCGTTGGTGTTTGATACACTTTAAGCATCATAAGAGACTTTCAACTTGACACAGAGTCCCATGACGTATTTATGCCATTTTAAAAACGTCTGAAAGAAATTTATAGCAAACACGCTGTATTTTTAAGTCATATGCATACCAGTATGAATACGGATTAAGTAACAAACGGTATTGTTGAATTGTTGTGAGCAGTTATAAATTTTCATGCAACTCTTCCAAAAGTAGTAAATGAGTACTGCACGTAGACAAAAATAAAGTAAAGTATTGTAAATATACACAAACATAATGTAACAAAGTGGAAAGATGATCTACACAGTACCAATGCGTTTACATTTTTTTCTAAATCACAAAACCCAGGCCCCTTCAATTGTGAATCTGAGCTTAGATTTGATGTTTTGATAAACTAACCCAGGATGATGACAACAGAGATCCAGAATTGAATCCGGAGAAGATCTTTCCACTGTCTGAAGAGAAGTACAATCCATATCAAGCCTAATATGCTGTACATGGCACACATTATTCCATAGAACTGGATGAGAAAGAGAGAGAGGAACAAATTCAGTTTTATAATAATTTATAGCTCTTAAGCCCAGCGCACACCTTATGATCCGACTGGCTCACGACTGGTCCACGACTGGGTGAGAGGAGGCGAGTCGTGGGGCAGTTGTAAGCCTCGACACTGCACACCTTGCGATTCCAGACCCATCCGACTTCTCTGTCTGCGACTTGCGCATGCGCTCTTTACTCACTTACATGCCTGACGTCATATCAATACTGCTGTCTGATTGGCTGGAAGATGGATTGAGCCTGCAATCTCTTGCGATCCAGTCGTGAAGATTTGACATGTCAAATCCTTCTGACTGCCCTTCCGGCTGGCCTCTGACTGGTCTACGACTCACGACTGACCAGAGCTGTGATGTCACATCTCCTCTCACTCAGTCGTGGACTCAGTCGTGCGCGCTGGGCTTTAAACAACATACTTACTTCCTCAATACTATAGTATGGTTTCATGCATGAAAGATTTCCATATTTCCTTACAAATCTAAGTGTAAACAGACAAATACTCAACACAATGTGGTGACTGGAGGTGATTATGATCTGTCTCATTAAATATAGCAAGTTGGAAGAAAAAATATTTTAAATTTGGTTTAAATTACCAATTAGTTCAAATTCCACCTGTTAAATATCACAGGGAAATGAACAAGAGATTGTCTATCAAGAATCAAGTCTAAAAATATTACAGCAATGCACAAATTTGTCAAACCATGATACATTTACTCACTGGAAGAAGAGGATACTGTGTAGCTGATAGGTAACCATGTGGAGATTTCATTCTCACTCTCACTGCATGAAGACAGGAAAACAGGATTTTATCATAGCTGCTACTTGTAAATATACTCATACAAAGTACAATATTACATGACCATAAAACCTGAAAGAATAAAGAAGTGCTAATGTTTCTATAAATTTCTATAATGGATACAGCTTGTTCAACTATGATTTTTTATGAGCTTTACATTTAAAGCAAACAGCCCAAAGGATCTGTTAAATTTCTATGCAATATTAGGCTACTCTCTGTCAGCTTGCATCTGAAAATGAGTGCAATGAAGGAAACTGCTCTACTAAGTACCAAAATATTCTGTGTACATTATCTTTATATTGTACTCATTCCTCTGACAATGATTATGTGAGCCCAGACAAGCAAATTACATGGGAAATACACCTTGAAGTAAATAAATCTTTAAAAAAATCAAAATCAAAATTTAAAAAAAAAAAAAAAAAATCTCTATAGTGTACCCAAACTTTTCTACATGCATATCCAAAACACTGTGAAAGAGGTTTTCCAATATTTACTCATCATTAGCAATAGAAATAGGTATGAACATGGATTGTTAGCTTTCTAGCTTTCAAAATGCCTGCACCATACATCATAATTACATAAAGAAACATTCTTGATCTGTCAGAGACTATGCTATAGTTCAATCACTTTCTTGCCCCCTCCTCCCTAAAAAATTTTGTTAGAGAGGACGTCTGTTTTAACCGTATCTCAGAAATCCATGCATAAAAATACTGACTGGTAATACAGTTAAAAAAAGGAATTCTCTCAAATCTGAAGAACTGAACCACAAGTCTGAAGCATGATACATCACACTACTTACATGAGACATTCATCTCTTTTGCTCCTTTTGATGTGATTTGTATGATGAAGATAAAACGACCATCTTTGTCATTGGTATGGACAACACGGTTCTTCAACTGTAAAACATACCATAAAACGCAAATTACATTACAAATACTATATATAAAAGAAAAACTTTTCAAAGCAAGAGAGATGTGTATCTAAAAGAGAAGAAATTTGCCCAGCTACACAGATTACCCACATCAATCAATTTCCAAAGCTAACTGAAGAAACTTGATGATTAACATGGTCTTATACATAAACAGAAAACAGAAAGCAACTTCTAATGTTTTTTCTTTTTTTAAAGATCTAAGACTTTTCTTTGGTCCCTGCAGTACAGAAAAATCTTCTTGAATATCTTCAAGTAATCAATAATGCATGTTGATGAAAATAGAAATTTGCAAGTACTTTAAAACAGTTCTGAAGCAGGCCAATATTGCACCAAGCTATGTAAAATTCCTAGGTCTCTGAATTACATTTCTAAAAAGAAAATGCAAGTAATCATGAATATTAGTTATTCTAAAATCAATTGCAGCAGAGCTTACCAGTGTATTATTTTGTGCTTTGGCTGTGGGTTTGACTGGATCCTTTTGGTTTTTCTGCAATAAATATACAAAGAAAATTCACCAAATAACATTCATTGTACAGCATTTCATAATTCTCCTTATTTTAACACTAGCTTAGTAGTTGGAAAATTCTTGTATATTTCTCTATGGAAGATTTTTTCCCCCTTCGATACACATACCAATTTTTCAAAACAAAACAAACAAATAAACAAGACAAAAAACACGACTAGAATGTACTTATCATATTGATTGCTAAATTACCATACATGTATACATTCCTTACAACTTCTTATTGACAACTGTGACTCATGAACAATCTTTAAAAAGAAGCTTGATGTTCTGGGAAAGGCAAGGTGACCAGGGTCCCGTTTCATAAAACTTGTTATCAATAACAAGTTGCAATAACTGTTATAAGCTACTGAAATCCTTGCATCTGATTGGCTGAGAGCAAATTTTTCATAGAAATGTGGCAGTTGTTACTAATAACAAGTTTTATGAAACAGGGCCCAGATATGAATTCTGAAACACAAGACCTTGTAGGGCCTTGACTTCATAGGGCCAGAAGGCAAAGTAACTGTCAGTGGGTTCGATTCGGAGTAAGTCGCTATTGTTTTCACTGTAATAATTGATAACAATGGCGTTTATTTCGTCAGCAATAATTAAAGTATCACAGCTATTCTTGAATGAAGTCGGTGATACTATTTGAAATTGCTGATACACTGTGTAGGTGTTACCTTGACCTTCCTGATAATTGAAAAGATAGGAATGATATATCAATGTTTCATTATCATTATGGATACAGGAACATTGTATCATTATGATACAAAATGATAATTACAATAAAAACCAATGAAATAATTCAAAATAATGCCTACTACAAAACAGTCGATCATGTACAAGAGAGCTAAACTACAATCAACTTTTCTTTTCTTTTTTTTTTTTACCTGGGTTTCAGCTTCTGTAGTGGTGTTGTTTTGATTCCCCTAACAATCGAAAAGATAGGAATGATATTATGGTAATGTTTCAACATCATTATGGATAATTTTGAATATAGCAAAATTCTATCATTATGATACAAAATGATAGTTAAAATAGAAACCAATGAAATAATTCTAAACAATGGCTACTACAAAACAGTCAATCATGCACAAGAGAGTAAAACTACAATCAACTTTTTAAAAAACTGATTTTTATCTCCTGTGTTGGTCTTGCCTTGTTCCCCCTGAAGACTGAGAAGACAGGAATGTGTACTAGTATATCATTGTTTTATTGTTGAATGGATATACAATAACTATACAAGCTTTAGTACTCAAATAAACATAACAAGCACACCAATGATGTGGCACTCATCCGGCATCGAGATAAAGTAATTCACACAATTTTCAATGAATTGACACTGAAATGAATTTGTAAGATAAATATATGTATCACATACGTTTCAGGAAGTGCCCATTACAGATTGGGTTAATTTTCATGTTAAAATGAAACATTGACCTGTATCAGAGATGCATGTAAGTAATTTTCTGCAAGTCAACCATTGGAGGAGAAAAAACATTTAGTAGCGAATCTGAAGAAATTTGTACAAATTACCATAAAAAAATGTTTTGAGACAAAATTTCAAAATTCTATGCAGGAGTTCAGTGTACCTCATGTAGTTCTACCAGATGAAAAAAAAAAAATCAAAATTGGTCAACAAATGAAGGACATGAAGCATTTTTTTCTGCATAAATCAGCATGTTTGAGATAAATTTCAAAATTCTGTGTAGTAGTTCTGTGTAGCTCATGTAGCTCGACTGAATTTGTTAGTTTTGTTATCACTACATTTCAACTATTTGTATGCATAACTATGAGGAGACAGAGTATTCAGACTTTAGGGTTGTTAGTCTTAGGTAAAAGGTCAATTAGGTTAATTAACATGTAAGTAAAGGTTTTCATTTGACTATCATAATCAAGAGCAGTTTGAGTCATGACGATATTTGAATATAGGCGGAGGCATGTAGGAGACACACTCACATTCATCTTGTTATCTCCTTTGTTGTGGTTGTCTGT
This sequence comes from Echinometra lucunter, assembly GCA_029962745.1. Lineage (NCBI taxonomy): Eukaryota > Metazoa > Echinodermata > Echinoidea > Camarodonta > Echinometridae > Echinometra > Echinometra lucunter. Next base: position 5,945,761 of record CM057152.1, on the reverse strand, counting down.
AACTTCCTATAAATTATGATAAAAATAAAAATTTCTAAGTACTCACTACTGACTCCCACTTATACAGCAAAATAGATTTGTTATGCTAAAAGTATATTGATGCGAAACAAAGACAGGAATTAATAACAATATTTACTCACAGCAACGTACATGCATAAAACTTTACACAGAAATTACTCCTCTGTCTACCATAGATTTTTACTCTTTTCTCTTTTATATCACAGAATCATCAATACAGCATATCAATACAAATAATAACACATACCTGAGAAGCTGCCCTCTTTTTTCTCTGAAATTGAGAAAAGAAACATATTTCATGTAGTGGGATGGAAAGGGTATTACAAATGAGAACATCTATCCAACAGTCGTAAATGTTGAGCTAAAACAGGTACAAGTACATCCTATGAACATAAATTCTTGAAGATTTTGAGAGAATAAAAGAAAAAGTCATCATATAATTGTAATTCTGCAAAAAATTGCTATATTCATCTCAAACATAATACAAACATTGCATCTGCAGAGTACAATTTTCAAAGGTTATTTGAAATCTTAATCTAAAAATTCAATTATTTTATATATTCCACTCTTTTGTTAGATAGTGTATCATATGCAACTTTGGAGAAACAATACATGAAGCTTAGCATTCAAACTCCCTGTTTGACTGAAATTCTTTATCTTTGATGACAATAAGTGGAAATTAAGGGAAAATGTAGACTTCCCTCTAAAAATGTTTTTAATGATTTTAAGAATCTGTCAGTAGTCATTTGAAGGGGAAGTATATGACTTCAGTGAAAAGTTCATTAGAATACAGTTGAAACTCTAGTTGATGATTCATGCATACGACTGTAGAAAACTTAGTTGTTTAACCTGGTCACTTGATGTATTGGATGAAGAGTCTGCTTTACTGCCATCTTTTGCATGAACATCATCATCAGGTTTTGAACTTTTTTTCTCGTCTGGACCACAGTAAGGTTTCTTATTGCAAGGCTTTAAGTCAGATTTACTGGAGCACTCCCAATTATCTCCTTGTAAGTCATTCAGCTATCAATGAAAAAAAAAGGGGGGGGGAGAAAAATGTCACAACTCATAATCCACCGCGACATCTCTCCCTACAACTTCAATTGTGTAATAAGATCTTCAGCATTTAATTCTAAGCAAAATTCATACCTGCCGATACCTATAATAAAAAATAAAGATGCCTTCCTGCTTCATGAACAATAAAGATTTTACATGTGTTAAAAAAAATTAAAAAAACTACCTCCAAAATGAACAGATACTTTTACAAATTAATCATGTTGATACCTTGTGAGGAAAGTTAATGAATTTCCCTATCAATTCCATAATTCCTAAAACTTCCAATATACACCTACATCTATACACAACTAATCTAACTTTCCCAAGAACAGTTTCTTTCACATTATAGTCACATGACCAGAACCATTCATCTATAAGTTTTTTTAAGATGGGCCCAGATACATTTCTAGGCCTTTGAGTTAAAAATGAATGAGAAATGCTGCTTTAGGTGAGATTTGTACCCACTTACCTTATCATGAGTATCATGTGTATCTCCAGAACATAGAATAGGTGGATTTGGTTTAACATCTACGCTCTTAACATAAGCGATGGTATGCTCTTCTGAAATATGGAAGCAGTTTGGCTCATAGTAGATTGCTTCCATTATTCTTGTATCTACAGTTGAATTTGAACCCTGAGGAGACGTTAAAACAAAACAATGGGAGAGTAAAATGATCTCTTTCAGACAACCTACATGTAGCAAATTTTCTCAATATTCCCTGTTCGAGGGTTCTCCTGCATGAACATTAACGATAAAGTATCTCTGACCCTGAAAAATCTATTTTGCTGAAATACACTACAAAATGATACATCTACAGAAAGCTTAACCCATCTTTTATTGTCAAAGAATCTTTGTTTTTGTTGCTTTTTTCATACTGTATAAGACTCTCCACTGCAGTCATTCCAAGAAAGGAATTGAGGAATAGAGTGGGTCATGTCAAGAATTTTAAAAAGTCATGTGGTGTTAATTTCATTCATGTATACCTTCTTATAAATGAAATTAAGGCCACATGACTACATATATGGCGTCTTTTAAAAAAGGCTTCAATCATATTAGGAACTCCGACAGTAATGGTACATGTAATTTCTCAACATAAAAGCCGAGTGCTATCAAAAATATGCACTAATCAAATTTAGTGATTGGAATCATCACAATTCATCTTGTCAGGTAAACTGAATTATTTTGTGCCTAGTTGTTCTTGAACTACTCTGTTATCTCAATCTGTACACCACATGACATAGCTTCAATGCAATTTCATCCTTCCTGAAGAAGCAATACATGAATATTGCATATACAATACATGTACATACCGCAAAGATTGATCTGTAGACACCATCACAGTCAGACTGGCGGACTGTCCACTCCAATGTAAAGTTACATTGCTTCGGACCAGAGCTGCAGTTAAGCACTGAATTTTTGGATAGAAGAGATAATAGATTTCACCAGTGAATAGAAATTTTTATATACTGCATTTATAGATTCTAGGCCTCTGATTGGTCAAAAGAGCAGTCATGGAAACTGCTAGTTGACTGCTGGGCATATAGCGAAAACACTATTGACTGGGCATACAGTTCTACCTCCATGTACAAAAGTATATGGTACATTACTTGTTACGCGCTAGCTCTAAGCAATATCTAGGCGCGTAAGTATATCTTGCATGCGTATATGTATTTGCGTATTGTGAAAATTTAATTATACTTTAATTTCTCTAACCGGTAGCAAGACAACTTTATTTTAATGCCTTAATTTAGCATAAACTAAGTGGGATGCGGTATGTAAAACAAATATTGAATGTTTATTTTTCAGGTCACGGTTAAAACTATAGCTCCTCGGTGATCTGGAGACTGTACTATGCCCCTCAACTTCGTCTCGGAATATAGTGCAGTTTCGAGATCTCTTTGGGCTATAGTTTCAAACATGCCCCTCAAAGCAGTCAATATTTGTATACTATTTAGTGAATTACATTCTGAAACAATGATTTTCATTAAAAACTGGAAGCATGCACTACTGTGTATTACTTTTATTAACATAAATTGACACTTCATCACAAGAGAAATCAAAAGGAACTAAAATTATTCTCCTCCGAGAATACCTGTCTAGATTTACATGTATGGTAAAAAAAATGTTTAAATGCAATACTATTACTTACCTTCGATTGCTATCTCAGAGTTTGCATACATACTTTTCTCCATCATAACAAAATCATATCCATCTGGAGCTTTGCCCTGGAAAGGATAGAAAAAGACTAGTTTTAAAGTGATCTTCCATCAACAATTTCGGATGAAAGAGAAAAAAATTGCAGTTCTATTTTGAAACAACATGAATGGCATGAAAGTAATCATTTCAGGTATACAGATGTACACTCAATTTCTTGTTAATTTTCACTTAGCATCCCAACAATTATTTGGGTAGTACAATTAGTAATCCAAGTCCTGACTACCAGTAAAGTTAATTTTTCAATTAGAGTAACCTGCTCCTGATTCGACAGCTTAAACTTTTGTGCAATGTTCATTCAGTTAAACTTATATTTTAAAGAAGAATCATATATTCATAAATATATGTTTTATATATTCATCACAAAGTTTATTTCTAAAAAATAAAACAGAATTTTAGAAAATCTGAAAACATAACACTAGGTTTCAGACCTGTCATTCAATGTCCCTCAGCAGTCATTCGACTTGCACACTGTATGTCAGAGAACTTTAATAGAGTTATCATGGTTATAGAATGATATTTCAATTTTTCAAACTAGCAAGGTCAAGCAGCAGGAGAATTTAACATGTCGTACTTAGCTGTACGAGCTTGATGTTTGTAATATATCTTATATTTACATCAAGCCATTTAGCTGCATGGAGGACCATGTACACGTAAACAAAAACAAAACCGCCATCAAAATCACCCTTTCTAACGTGCGATAACCCCTGCAAACTGCATTCAGAGTTTTTTCCTGCTATCTGAGCAGGTGAGACGTGATGCGTACATGCCTTGCCTCTACTGCTTGTACACCTGTGGCCTAGCCTAGCTCATTAGTTACGTGGACAATGTCGCATTCAAATGATAATGATGTGGACATCAGAAGCACGTTGTAAGGTGAGGCAAAACCGGCATTTATCGCGATATCTGTCACTACTCCATTCACTGTCGTCTATTTTGTCATTGCCGTTGACAGCTATCCACCTCCTTAGACTTAGTACATAGTGAAGACGCACATGCAGAACAAGAGGTGACGGATACCTGCAAACCTTCATCTCCTATCGAAAAATGCCCATTTTTTAATTGGAAAATTAGAATCTAAAATTTATATGATGTGATAAGATAGGAGAAAATACTAGCACACAGGGGAGCACTGGTATGGTGAGCTGTGGAAATTTATTTGGCTGCTGACCTCTGTAGCTGAAGATAGACAACACTACAATAATCAACAAATTTTTGACAAATTTTTGCTTTTTACACACAAGGATAATAAAATATTCCATTTCCATCCTATTCCTTTGATTGGATCTAAATTATCTTGATCATGGGAAATTCTTACATTTTTTTTTCTTTTTTATCACTGCTCTTGCACCTCTGTCTCCTCTGCCTGACAGCATGGACAGGAAACACTACTTTCCTATTGTCGGCTAATTCCCCTGTAGATATATGCGTACATGGGTGCAAGGTATCTAAGTAAGATAACCTTGCATTTGTGTAAGAGAGCAAACTCTAAATGTAGTTTGCAGTGGTAACCGTGCATTAGAGGGTGATTTTGATGGCATTTGTGTTTTTGTTTACATGATTCTCTGCACAGCGTGAAGATAAATGCGAGCCATGTAACTCTGTTACAGCTTGATGTATTTATGTCAGATATACTACAAATATCAAGCTCACATAGTTATGCTGAGATTTGCAATTGTTAAAGGGCCCTGGGCCAGTATTCAATTCAATACTTAAGTAAGAAATATGAGTTTTTGTCTTAGTATTTTACCCAGATAATTTACTTAGCAAAATTTGGTATTCAATTCAATATTTTGGCTAAGTATTTTACTCTAAATCTAAGACATCTACTTAGGAGACTTAAGCCAATTATTTTGGAAGCCTTGATTGGCAGGCATAGGTTTTTATACACAGTCACCATGAGCTGCGCAGAATTATATCATAGCGTATTCGAGCGTATTTGATGTGACATATTAATTGTGCATTGAAAATATGACGTCACAATGCTTATCAGAAAGAATTTTGGCTTAAAGTTGGCTTACAAAAGTAAAATTCAAAGTATTGAATTGAATATGACTTGAGCAAATTTCTTAGCCAAGTAAAATACTTAGTAAAAGTTTTACTTAATCCAAGCATTGAATTGAATACCGGCCCTGATGTACTGTAGACCTATTTGGTCCTAAAATTTAAAAATAAGCATGGCCCTTGTAAAAACCCATTTTTGGTATTCAGAACTTTATATCTGACGGTTAATCGGCAGTTAGGAGCCTGCGCAATGACCCCAACGAACATAATATTTTCATCAAAAACTCAACGATAAACTAGGTAGAAGAACGGTATATTGCCTGTATAGTTGATATAATTCCAAATCATTCCCTCCTACCTCTTTTTGTGAGGACAGAACAAAATCCAGGTCAAATAAAGTGAAAGTAATCCCAATTTGCTTGCTATTCTCCGATAACTTTTCACATCATTTGTTGTCACGAATTTGTTAATTCAGTATTAAATCAATCGCCAAAAGGTGGCGCTAAACCCTGGAGCGCTAAAACCCGGAAGTGTACTGACATAGTACACAAATTTTATTCATGGTCAATCTACGTTCAAAATGTTGACATTACGATTACCGTATGCAAGCGCGGCATGGAGCATACAGTCATGATTCGAAATCGAACTTGGCCTGAATGATTTCATTCCCACTACAAAATTAGTCTCTTGCTTGCAAGTATGAATGTTTATTTTTCTTTAATGATGTCTGTTCATTTTTCATTCATTTCTTTCTTCAAATATATCTTGTCAAGACTTTTGTATAGCTTCCATTCATTTTTCTTCATGATTATGTGAGTGAGCTCCTTGGCTCATAAGTACAGTTACGGCACGTCAGGGCTGAAATAGTGCATTGGCCTCGAGTAGTTTTCACTCACGTCCGCATACAATGCATACAAATGTGTTTCTCACCTTAGCTTCTTTCATTTATAATTGCCGATCGGGTTAGAATAGAAGTAACTCAGTTTGTAGGTCGTACTAACTTGCACATGCGCATCGATGCGCGACTAGATTCTCGCCGTAAATTTTTTGAAAACGTCTGCAAGATCGTTCGCATCTAGTTACGCCATTTTCTATCTGCATTTCAATGGATGCCGGGGAAACGTAAACAAGCGGTGAGTTTTTCCAGCTACCCTACAATTTATATCTAAATTTCGGTTTTCATATGTCTGATTTTTAGTCCCAAGTGTCAGTCGGGTTCGCGATGACCACAGCCGATAGTTACAAGGCTGGTGGTGTCATTGGCCCATGGGAAAGTGATTTTCCAGGGGTTGTTTTGAAGTGCCAAGATGCTTGCTATGTACAAATAGGGGGTAAAAACACCTGACTTCATAGAGAGTAGTAGCATTAGCGTTTTTTCCTACTCCCTTAAGTCTCCCGACTACACCCCACAGGGGTACGCCTTTGCCACCTGCACTCTTCTCAGATAATGCAAACATACAAAAGTTCCGGCAAGTGACCTTGAAAGAAATAACCTTGATAGCCAACGTTAGAGGTTGTCTCTCTCTCTATATTACTTGCACTTGATGCCCCAACTTTTTTTCTTACGCGCATCAATCATCCAAATCACACAAATTTAATCCTGAAAGCAAATTAACATAGAGAGCTAAAGCTCTCCCCCTATATTTACTTGCACTTGATGCCCCCAAATAATTTCGATATTCAGCTTGTTATTCAGATGTTTGATTCCACTAACCCCGTTTTCCCCTCTTTTTCTATTTCTAGCCGCGCAAGCCTTCATTAACATCATTAACAAACTTAACCTTGTAGGCAAACTTAATCTTGATAGCTAGACTCTAGACTCTAGAGCTTGTATCACCCTCTATATTTACTTGCACTTGTTGCCCCCAAATAATTTCGATATTCAGCTCGTTATTTAGATGTTTGATTCCACTAACCCCGTTTTCCCCTCTTTTTCTATTTCTGGCCGCGCAAGCCTTCATTAACATCGTTTTAACATTGCTAAATAAATTAACCTTGTAGGCAAATTAACCTTGATAGCTAGAGCTTGTCTCACCATCTATATTTACTTGCACTTGATGCCCCCAAATAATTTCGATATTCAGCTCGTTATTCAGATGTTTGATTCCACTAACCCCATTTTCCCCTCTTTTTCTATTTCTAGCCGCGCAAGCCTTCATTAACATCGTTTAAAAAATTAACCTTGTCTGCAAAATTAACCTTGAAAGCTAGAGCTTGTCTCACCCTCTATATTTACTTGCACTTGATGCCCCCAAATAATTTCAATATTCGGCTCGTTTTCAGATGTTTGATTCCACTAACCCTGTTTTTCCCCTCTTTTTCTATTTCTAGCCGCACAAGCCTTTATTAAGATCGTTAACAAAAATAACCTTGTAAGCAAAATTAACCTTGAGAGCTAGCTCTCTCTCTCTATATTTACTTGCATTTGATGCCCCCAAACTTCATTAAGGTCGTTAACAAAATTAAGCTTGTAGGCAAAATTAACCTTGATAGCCAAAGTAGCCTTGAGAGCTAGCTCTCTCTCTATACATTACTTGCACTTGATGCCCCCAAACTTTCTTGAATTGCGCAACTGGCCAAATCACACGCCGAAGGATATCATTTCAGGTTAAACGCTGGACAGGTGCATCTTTTATGACGGTCAAGGTAGGAAAACGTTGATGACCCCTGGGGGCATCATGTGCAATTATGTCAATTTATATCATCTCTTAACTTGATTATGATGGGGGGTTAGGTGTCTGCTAACGGCAAACCCAGAGAATAGGGGTTGGACCGTGCATGCTGTATTCTTTTGTGTGTAAGCAGATGTAGCCCGGTGGCGGGGACGATCTGCACAAGATTCAGCGGTGAAACGTTTGTGAGTTTGACAAGATTTCTCGCCAAAATCAAAATAATTTTCATCAAATAACCAAAATTCTGAAAGCCGAGAGGACAATGTAATATCAGAACATAATTACCTGATTAAAACATATTTGAAAGTCATTTTGAACTTGATTATGGACTATATACATGTAACGTTACACTGTACCTTGAGTTTTGGCTGTCTCTGCCGATCTCTGCACTAGTCGAATAGCACGCGCGCGCGGGCCGGCCCCTATACTTTGGGTTTGCTCCGCTATCTATATACCTAGTTGTTGGGTGTCCGGACAGGTTGTGTATCCGGACAGTCGATTTTAACCAGCCAATTGAAAAAGTTCACAAGCAAATCTCTTAAATGTTAGACAATATTATAGAGAACAAATATTGACGATGATTAGCACAAATCAATGCATAGAGTATGTGCTCCTGTGGGCGGCCGTCCCCTGTGAGCGGCCGGTGGTGAATAAAAAATAAAAAATAAAAAAATATTTTGGATATCCCTTCAAAAATTACCTTGGACAGTCTCAGGTAGGTTCTAGTGCACCAAAAAACATACTCAGCGAAAACAGTAAGCATAATGAGTTTCACTGAATATCATTAGAAGTCGACACCACCAGTCACTGACTGAAAAATGGCAGTTTCTTAACTTTTAAGTTAAGAAACTTTGACATACTTAAGCCAATACTTCAGCTTTATTTGTTCAATTTGATATTAACTGATTTGATTTTTATTTAAGAGAATGAAGTTCATGGTCCATATTTTGCTGCAGAAATTCTTACTTATTTATACCACCAGAGAAAAAGTTGCATGGGGGTGGCCGCTCACCAGAGCCATTTCTCAAGATGGGTCATGTGAGCGGCCACCCTATGTAAAACGTGTACAAAATGCAGGTTTTTGTAGAAGATTGTACTCTGCCTTCATTTTTTTGTCACGGCATTTGGTAGATCATCACTTTTGACAGATTTTATGGGTTTCTACACAGTATTATTACTTTTCATAAAGTGTTGGTGTGTAAAGCATGAAATTCAATATTAATTTAGTTTACTTCATCACAAATATGGCGCTAAATGCTCGCCAAATGATAGGCGGCCGCCCCTACCCCTGTGGGCGGCCGCACACAGGACTCCTAACAGCGTTTTGAAAAATGGACCCTACTGACCACGTAATTGGTCAATAATTTTAAGTTTGCCCTGTTCATTTAGCAGGTATTTGGACTCTGCATTGATGGTATTGAACTATGTGTAAGTCTTTGATTAATAGATATAATCAGCAAATTCCCTTTAAGCGGCTGCACACCAGAGCCGGTACTATAGTTTATGTTTAATCCAAAGACAAAAAAGAAGGCTTCATTTTTGTTACCCGTCCGGACACCCAACCCCCCCATCCTACACAGCGTAGACCAAAAATTCTGTCTCAAATTTCGTCATTACTTTAGCCTCTTATTTGGGTAGATCTAGACCTATGTGCCTCTCCTCACTCAGAGAGGGGTCCGCCCACTTGACCGAAGGCCCGCGAGGCCGACTTTTCTCATATCGTATTTTCCTTCATCACAAATAATGCGCTATCGGTATATAAAATAATTACGTCTCCTAGCTTTAGCATGTTTAGTCCTCGTTTCCGGATCTCCCACACCTTCAATGAAAAACTTTCCGCTGCCCTTTAATACTTATTAAATTTCCTTCTTGCTCAGGAATTGGTCAGAGCGATGTACATTATAATATTTGCTATTTTCGGCCTCGCGGGCCTTCGGTGATGTGGGTTGTCACCCTTAGAGACAGAAGCACACTAATTAATTACCGTATGTGTTGTGTATGAAATCCAACTGTAACTTACACTACTGTACTGTACAGCCAGAAACCTCCCAAATGGCCAATATTCATAGTGATGCGCTGATCTTTTAATGGTGCAAAAGTCGTCGTCAAGGTAAGAAGATTAAAAAAACAAAATGATCTTGTCTATCGATACCAACTGGAACTACTTTCACATTTTTAATAAACAAGAATTTATGCTGCAAGCAGAACCCGTCGACTCACTTGACCGCAATTCAAGTCATTTTGGACATGTTGGAAGGTAAAAACGTTGATGGGTAAACCCGGAGAATAGGGGACCGGAACGCGCGCACATATTCATTTGTGTGCAAACAAATGCAGCTGGTGGCAGCGGCAGAGTCGGCGGCGAGGGGGACGATCTGCACAAGATTCACGGATGAAACATTTGTGAGTTTGAGAACATTTCTGGCAAAAATCAAAATGATTTTCACTACATAATCACACATTTGAAAGCCGAGAGGACAATGTAATATATTTGAACATAATTACTTGATTAAAACATATTTTAAAGTCATTTTGTGAACTTGATCATGGACTTGTCACATACCCTGACTTTCGGCTGTTGCTGCCGATCTCTGCACAGTACTACAAATGGTATGCGCGCGCGTTCCGGTCCCCTATTCTCCGGGTTTGCCCGTTGATGCCCCCTGGGGGCATCAAGTGCAATAATGCCTATAAATTATGATTTTACCGACTGTGGTGCTGAGGTGCTGAGTTTCACATCAAATTCGAAAACACCAGCCTCCAAGAACATCTCACTTGTCGCAGTAACAGAAGATGTCAAGTAGAGAAGGATGACAACTCTCAAGCTCAATGTTTTCATAGTGTCTCGCAGTTCCATGTTGGTCAATTTAATCTGGTATGATCAAACAGTTAGTCTTCTAAGTTCTAAAGTTAGACAAGGAACAGTTGCTCAGGGGAAAGTGGCACCAGCCTCAGCTCAGCTCAACCAGCTCAACTCAACCGGCTCAGCTCGCGTAGCAGCTAGCCGTAGCGTACTAGGCCTATGGGGCAACAGTTAGTCTCGATCCGGTAGCCGATCGGCCGGTGAGGTTGACGTGGACGAAGAATCAAAATGTTACAGCTTATATTCAAGAATTAATCTTATCTAAAAGTATATCTGATTTGGAATTCTAACTATGAAAATGACCGCCAACGAGTGAGTTTTTTCATCCACTTAACCAAATTGTCGTGAGAATGTCATTAGTTCCACACAGACGCTACACGTCACGTCGACTCTTATCATCGCAACATATCGTCCGAACTACATCTATGAATTCGCCCCAAACTATTCCGATCTCGCAACGTCTCTCGAAATCGTCTGGGTGGGGGGAAGATGGAGGTAGAGGTGCCGTAGTCGAGTGGTTTAAGGCGCTCGACTGGAGACGCGAAAGTCCGGGGTTCCATCCCCGGGCGGCACTTATGCCCTTGAGCAAGGCATTTTATCTACATTACTGTTTTACCGTCTATCAAATAAAGTGATGTGCTATATGCATATTGATATCAACGTGTGCATATGTTTTTTAAAATGAATGGAGGAAAAAGCTGGGGTAAAAGATTAAAAGTGAAAAAATCTAAAGCAAGGAAGGAAGGATGCAAACAAACAATATCTTTTGATATGAAATCGAGAAATTGACTTCATTTCTTCAGAAGCAAAGGTCCCTTGTCTTGCAGGGACAACACTCAAAAGAACAAAACAAACAAGTCTTCCATATGATAATTTTATTTCAAGCTTTATACTCACTGAAGAAAAAAAACATTGTTTACAGCTTAAACAAGTATGGATGGATTTCTATGCAACTGTATAGAAAAACACTTGCATTTAATACACAGATTTCTTTTCAACTCAGTTGTATCATGTTCTACTTCAATCATACTGTAATACTCAAAGTACATTTAAGAAGCTACATTACTTCCTGTCATACATTTGAGGCACTCATTTTTCTGCACCTCCATGATCTCAGAACATCATTAAAATGTAATATTATCAGGCAATAACGTGCCACATCTCATGGAGCTATAAGACATCTTTGTCTGCTAGGCACAAAAGCTAGACATCAAGGACTAAAAATGATCATACAATAGGAAAAAAATCTTTCCTATAAGAGTATTCACTCTCATAATTCGGCAACTCTGACATGTTTAAAAGAGATTTGACCACATATATCTGATACAATAGTATGAAAGGCATCATCATCATGACCTATACATACTACATAGATTCTATTCTCTATGATAAACATCATGCTTCTAAACTTAACTTTCATGTAGAAAAAGATGAATTCATGCAACTACTCCTATACTGTTTCCACTACATGCATGTACATCAGTCATACATATAGGCCTACCGGTACTTTACATTGATGAAGTAAACCATAACCTTACATTAATCACAACATAATCAAGCATGATTTAGAAGACAATTTAGAACAGCAATTTTTCTTTATCTTCCAACAAAGACAAAGAATTGTCACATTTAAGATTTCATGCAAGGATTTCTTTTGAAAATCACAACTTCCATTCTCTTTAAACATTTTCTTTGTTCATCGTGATATCAACAGTTTTCCATTAATGCAAAATTCAACCAAAAAAAAATGTTTTTTTAATTTTTCAATTTTAAGGAAAATACTTTAAATGTTTTAAAGTCCCAAATTTTGAATTGAACTACATGTATCAAAATTTAAGGCATACAGAATACAGCCTTCAGCACAGAAGAAGCAAAAATTGGCCTATTGCTATACAAATTGATAATGGCATGTTTACAATGGCAGATGCAAATGTCTGCTTCAGGATCTGAAAGTTACAGGCACTACAAATAAAGACCATAAAACAAAAAACAAAACAAAAAAATAGAAAGTGAAAGTACACAAAACAGTACTTCACATGCAGAAATTCAGATAGTGAAAGACATTAGAATTTAGTACATGAAATATTCACAGTACAAGCAGATGTTAAGACAAAAATACAGGAAATGAATCTTATTATCTGCATAAACACAGCATCAAGGCATATTCCATTTTCTTTCCAGCCCACACTACTTTTCATTAAACATACTGATAAATCACATTATAGAGAAGAGGAAACCTGGGAAGACAAGAGAATAACACAAAGACAAGACCAATGATACAGTAAATGAACAAGCATAAAGTTTATGGCAGATGAGACTATTACAAAAATAAAATAATAAAAGACTGTTTGAAAAGATCAGAAATATGACTTTAAACAAAAGTTTCCCTCAACAACTGAGGTGACAGAAGTTTGCCTAACATAGCAACAATGTATGTAAACTGGATTCCTTCTATTCAGATGTAATCATGCATAAATGGTGAAATGAATTGTTGGTAACCAAAGGGTGTGAAGATAAGCATGCATAAATTTCAATAACATAAGTAAACAGGTTTATTTATCAGCACTTCTCTGCATATAAATGGAATATTTCTCACTTCTAAGCATATAAGAGGTTACAAGAAACTTGTAATCTATTCATCTCATCTTGATTTTTTCCCTTTATTTTTGTACTCCTTATCAAAAGACAGCAGAAATTATACACAAAGGATGATGGAAATGTACATCATCGCCTATGACGCAGAGCTGCCAACCCCAACTGGAAAACAATCCTATTCTGTACTTCCTTTTATCCTATTTTCATGCCAAAAATCCTATTTTCGCATGAAAAATACAACAATGTGATTCCCCTTTCAATCTCTGTGATATCCTACAGAAAATACAATATTAATAATATGTATGACTTACTTAATTATTTTGATCCTAAGTCTTCTACATTGTACTTCTTTTATTGAAAATGATCTACAGTACAAAATACACAGGTTGAGTACACCGAGCATTGGGATAAACCTAAATGTTGATAAAATAACATGAAAATAAGATAAAATAAAGGTAATAAAGAATCAATGTCAGAACTTTCAAAATCCTATTTTCATGGGAAAAATTGTATTGTCATATTCTCTCCAAAAAATCCTACCAAATAGGATAAAATCCTACTACTTGGCAGCTCTGATGACGTCTTTAGAACAAATGCTAACAAAGATAATTCATGCAATCCTCCAACTTATCTTACAAATCATGCCAAAACACAAACTAAAAAACCATAACATCCAAGGTGAATCTCCTGATCTGGTCACAGGTTCCTCCTTTAAAGATTTAAAGAATACCTCTGACCTTCAGATTAATTACACCACCACAATTTAGAGCAATGATTCAGAATGATTCAGAATGAAGGTACCGGTATACATATTTTCTTTCTGGATATCATCAGACTTATCGGCTCTATAACTATTCTAACCTTCTTATGTACCCTATAAAAGTTACACAAACGGTTACTGCTAAGACAATTACTGATCGATTTTCATCATTTAAAGTACATAAAAAATAAAATTTCTGGCAACATCAAACACTTTCTAGAGCTGATAACTGCTGTATCTTAATACCTATATAAATGTAGAGACTACAATTTAAAAAAAAAAAGAAAAAAAGAAAAGAAATGAATGTTGGATGGAATTTCAAACATGCAAGCAAGAATCTACTGGCATATCTGAACAAAGTCCAGAAACAAAAACAGCTGCATAAAACTATAGCAATGAAAGTACAACAAGTTATAATAATTTCATCAAAAAAGATCCATTCACTGTAGAGACTTCATAATCTGACTTTGATCCTGTCAATGTTCATGTCTAATGAGTACAATTTCCATGCCATCTCTGAGTCTATAGAAAATTTGAAACATATTTTCTGTATCCTCTTATATTTCAGTGACCCAACTGAATACAATACATAGTCACATGTGACAATCTTCATCTGTTGTTGGGTTCTGGCAGGTCTTCTCTCTCCATCTCTTTCCATAAATCAACAGTTGTAGTTGAACTTCATCTTGATAAGGTATCGCATATGTACCTGTGCAACATCATACACAATGTATCTGAAAAGAGAGATGGAGTTAAGGAAGAATACTTCCATAAGATCAGAAGAAACTTTCATATCTTCAGTTATTCAAGATCCATGGAAGATTCTCTGAAAAGAATGAAATATAAGCAGCAGATGTAGTACCATGCTGATGTACATGTACAGGTATTTTTTGTCCTCTCAGTTAATGGAAATCATGTTTAATCATGTATCTCTGTATCTTTAAGTAATATAAAGTAGATACTCAATTTTACTGTCTTCATAAGGAGAAATGTTGGCAGAGCTGAAAAAAAGTTAATTATTTTAGTATGAGGCTCACATAAGTTTTAGCAACAGTTGTAATAAGTACAGATGCAGAATGGTTACAATCACTATTCTTTTTGCAATCAAAACATGCAAAGTGGTATAAACTGATGCTAGTAGACCTAGCTGTAAAGGATACTCATTGTAGAGAAGACTGGTATTGTTGATGTCACTATCGATGCCCTTGCCCATAGGAACCTGCAGATTGTCTTCAATAGTGACTAACCCAGCAGGATCAGGACAAGTACGTCCCAAACCTGTCAGAATAATTGGTCAACAGTTACATGTAAGCTTGTCAAACTATTCAAGATTACATGATATACGACTGGCATTCAGAGTTATAGAAAGGAGCAAGATTCTCAAAACAAAAAGTACAGAATGTACATTTCTCAAAAAATTTGAAATCCCAAGAGATTGGGATAAGTTACACAGGTTATTTTCAGGATATTTTGCATTTTTGTAAAGTGGACACAAGAAACAACGTGTAATCGAAGAGACCCAAATCCTTTTTCCACTGTACAATGTTTTAATGTAATCTTTCAGAATAGATATATGCGCTATTCAAGCAAAGGTGAAGGCTTTAAAAGTGGTGAGTAGCAAAGCAAAGAGATTCATAGATAATGATGCTGCACATTCAACAGCTTCTATCTACCAAATTCGAACAGTTTTAGTAATATGATTACACATTCCGAAGTTCTAAGATCACAGTGGCAAGTGCTCAAGAACTGAAAGTTTGTGAAACATACTGAATTTAGACTTAAACAAACTCCATTTCTGCCCTTCTCTTTTAAAAATTACCAAGCACTTTTTATAATGCTCACAATGACAATTTCAGTATCTTTGCGTTCCCCAAGCTGCTGGTCCATACCTTTAGTACTATGTTTGCCTGCAGGTGGTTTAGACATGCCCTTTGCTCCTCTCAGCTCATACATATCACCAAGTGCAACATCAGAGAGCAGCATCAGACCGATGTTGCTGCTGGCATTTGCATAACAGTAGTTGGCGCTCTTTGTAACCATGTCAGCAAAGTAGATACCCTTGCCAAACATGTAACCAGTCTGTGTGGATAAGGAAAGCATGGAGAAATGTAATTTTGGTGAAATATCATACTAACAATGACAGCATTCTAATCATTGATCAGAGACAACAAGCAATAGCTTTAAAGGAAACAGGCTGAAATGAAGTGGTACTTCGGAACTGATGATTTTGTTTCAGAACATAGGAGGTTGGTCAAATCTCTATGTAATGTTTCTTTTGAATTTGCATGACAAGAATTCTGGTTTATCTTGAATACATTAAGATCTGCTTCAGTTAACAGTTCAATAATAGTACGACTACCATTCTACCATTACTTCAAAAGAGCCATGTAACCCTGTTTAGACCATCTGACAACAAAACTGCTTTTCTTAACTTCATTGTACTGTCACACATTTCATTTAACATCCTTTTTTGTTTCCTTTGCTCATCCTGATCTATGTGCAATATCAAATACAGGCGAAAGTCAGGATCAGGCAGTTCCAAATCCAGTACAGAAGGTTAAATAATTCAAACTTACCGCTGGTGCTTCTGGAGGTGCAATCCTGAGCCCCTGAGACAAGATTCCTCCAAAGTTGGTTTTACGAGACCCATGCCATAGCAGCTGCCTGTTATGGAGCTTTTTGAAAGGCTTGAACCTTGCTCCTTCACCTTCTCTATCAATCCTAAAGACCTCTTCAACTGATAGGCGGTACCAGTTGTGTGTAGCGGCATGAGTGTTCTCTGTGTAATCCTTGATCAGCTTGAACTCATCACTCTTCTTATCAACCACCTACAGCAGACAAAAGACACAGGGTGAAACTAATATTTAAAAAAATTTTTATAAAATAAACTGGACAATCAAAGAAAATCTATGTTGCCGGCACAAGTACTTATTCCAATGGATAAACTTTGAAGTACTAAAATTGCATTTTCTTACAGCATGATCTCCATGTCCATTCTTGCATACTAACTTGCATGAACAAGAAAGGCAAGTCCATTTCATTTTCTTAGAGCATAATCTACATGTCCACTCTTGCATACTGTCTTGCATAAACAAGAAAGGCAAGTCCATTTCATTTTCTTACAGCATAATCTACTTGTCCATTCTTGCATACTGCCTTGCATAAACAAGAAAGGCAAGTCCATTTCATTTTCTTACAGCATAATCTACATGTCCACTCTTGCATACTGTCTTGCATAAACAAGAAAGGCAAGTATCCCTCAATATGGAGTCAACACTACTATCCTTCTCAGTAGAAAGTTCTACAAGCATGGAACATACCTCCATGGGGCATTTGAGTTTCTTATAGTGAACATCAATAGGATCTTCAGCAGCATCTCCTGTCTCTTTCAGCATGCTGTATGCAATCTCAATGTCCAGCAGACTGTCTAGCATCTGAGTCTTGGCCTAAAGATTTTTTTTTAAATTTGCAAAAAGAAAAAGTTATCATTCATAAAACTAAAAAAATTTCGGAGGAAATTATCACATCAGTCTCATGTTACTAACCAGGAGAAGCTGGATAAAAGTACACCTCAGGTCACCCAAATGAACATCAGAACCTTCTGTTGAAACATGAGCAAATACTGGTAATTTCTTTAGAAGCACATTATATTATGTGCTAATTACCCATCTCTTATTTCATTTTGGATGGTTCATTTCTTTTGACCTTACACATGTATATTTGGTATGCAACATACTACTAATTTTTTAATTGCATATTCAAAGGAGCCAAGTAAAAAATAACATTCAGTTACAATCCTAGTTGGTTTTCCGTTAAAAAGACTATAAAGGACTTTCTCTAGTTAGAATTAGAGAAAAACTATCACAATTGTCACATTGATATTCACGTAGATTATGAGTATGTTATCCATAGAGAGTTTTCTATTACAACTGTGGAATATTCCATACTAACCTGTATGATGTCAAGTGAGTCAAGAAGTGGAATAGATTTCAGGCCAAAGTTATGAGGAATGAGTGTATAGAACTGATTAGAAGCATCTAAGATGGCTGACTGTGAAGACTTGTCCGTGACCAACTATAAAAAAAAAAAAAAAAGATAAGAAAAAATTGTTTAGTTTCAAGATTCCATATACTAAAAGTCTCAAATTTGAAATATTATTTATTATATACACAGTAGCATGAATATCATCAGTACCAACAATAAAAATACAAGAAATCCATTTTAAAGCCAAATTGAATACCCTTTGTTTATGACATTATCTATCAATTCATATAAAATTTAAAAACATGAATAGAAATTTTACAAATACAAATTTTTTTGTAAATTTAAAACATGAATAGAAATGACAATTACTAGAATACCTTTTCTTTCATGTTTTGTAACATCGGTTTTTTTTAAAAGAAAAAATGCCATTTCATGAGTAATCTTAACGATCCAGAATTGGGAAAGATATGTTTTTACCTTCTGCAGATTAGTGAGTACTTTGTAGGCATCCTCGATTTGCTTCTTGGAGAGTTTTCCTAATGGCATCTTCTCTAGATCAATCTGTCAAAAGAAAAAGCCCAACAGATAAACAAAGGGTAGTTACTGCAATTCAATCAAATACTGGAGATCAATATCATAATAACTCTATCAGGAATTAAGCTTGGTAATCCACCTTCTCCGAAGGGCTCATCTGAGACAGATTTTTTTTTTCAATATAAAAGAAACCCATTTTTTATTTTCTTTTTTTAAATGAATTCCACATGATGTCTAGTGTTTTCCTGGTCAATACATTGCACAACTGTGAAGTAATGCAATTCACCAATCAACCAAACATCAACCAAACTTTTGATTCACTCTTACAAAATTTGGCTGGAATAACATATTAAAATCATAGAATGCATCCTACATGTACCAATGACATATTGGTATATTTGAATTGAAATCAAACAAATTACCTCAAATTCCAGCATGGTTTTCTTGAGCTCCTCCAAGTCAAAGATCATTTTCATCAAATTTTGGATCTGTTTGGGCAGCTTTGATGTCTTTCCTGCACGTTCTTTGCTGGATGTGATACGTTCTTCCTCCTGCGAGGTACAGAACACAATGCATCGAATAGATCATCATCATCACCATCATCATCATCATTTCGTCATCATCATTTCATCATCATGATTTCATCATCATCATCATCATCATCATCATCATCATCATCATCAACATCATCATCATCATCATCATCATCATTTCATCATCATCACTGGCAAATCTCTTTGGGTAGCTTGATGTCTTTCCTACAAAAGCACAGAAAGATATACATTAAATCTATCATCATCATCACCTAATTTGAGTTTCATTTTACTATTCAAAACCATCAACTCTCATATCCAACAACCTAACAAAATAATCATCATATCCACTTGCATCTTATTCTTTCATTTGTAACATTCTCTTCCAACTTCTTCTCGTTTAGATATCATTTGTCTCTTAACTTCCCAACCTCTAAGTCCTTTAAAAAAACAGCCTTTCCCGGGTCGCTCCAATAAAAAAAATTACAATAAGATATTCAATTAATGGTACACCCTACAATGGTGTATGTAAGTGTGAGAATGCTTGTGTATTTAACCTGTTGACTATTAAATTCTCATATTACCATAGAGTTTATAACAAAATAAAGTCATTCCCTTTAGCAATGGGTTTATAACAGGGCAAATTGATGGTGTACTTTTTATCTAAAAATCTCATGGACCCAAATTCCCAAAATAGATTTAAATTCAAACCATGGTCTAAATCTTGAAGGGTGTAAAATGCTCATGTCCTCTTGTGCAATGGGTGGGCAGTAATACTCTTTTATATGCTCATTTACTTTATCTACGCTTACTTACTCTTTTTACGCTTATTTTCCTTTTTTAACATTAACCATGGTTTCAATATAAACCTCTTTTGTGAATACAGGCCATTGAGTGAATACAGGCCACTCCTTCTCAGTCTATCCCCTTCTCTATTCCCGCCCTCACTATTTTCCTTCTTGCTATATCGTCTTGCAGTATAAACCAATTCATAGTAATCTCTTCTATCTAACTTAACTTTGTACTTTTAATTGGATTGTTATTATATCATGTTGTAAATCTGTATCTATCTTATATCTATAAGCTTATTTACTTTGTTGTATGTCAGTCATGTATTGTTTTTATCATGCAGGGCCCTCAATGAAAACAGTTTTTTAACTGAAGAAGCTACCCTGCTTAAATAAAACTGTAAATAAATAAATTAAATTAAATAAATTTATCATTACTGATGAGGTCTGATCACACTCTAAGCTTACTTCTTCATAGCTGATGTCGAGAGGGAAGAACTTCATAGGGTGCTTCACCGGATTCTTGGCACCAAATTTGTTCCCGGTCTTCTCCAGGTATAGAGACTTGAAGTACTCCTTAGCCCCAGCCAGGTTAGACCCATAGTCGTCCGTTTTGTTCCCTCCAATGGTGGTACCAACTCGTCCCCAGGCTCGGTATACCCAATGTCTAGGGGGAAAAAGAGTAAAATGAATGACTTCTTCATGTCATCTTGAAAGTTACGACCTTTATACTCTAAAAGAAGGAATTTGTTTTAATTCTTACGCCTGCTATTCCTGACAACATTGGTGATGATGATGATGATGATGATGATGATGATGGTGATATCAATAATAATGATAATGATAGTACTAAATGATGTAAAATGCATAAAAAGTATAAGAAGAAGAATGCTAATGCTAATGCTAATAATAATAACTAGAGCACTTGGCTGGAGGACCCGTTCAAGAACATGTATCCCCCGAACCTGTCCGCCATCCCCCATTTGGATGACTTTTGGGCCAAAATGTTGTACAATATGGCACCATTGTGGGTCAAATTACATTTTAAGCTTAATATTGTTCCACCAAAAGCATTTCAAATTTGATATTTTGTTATAAATTTAGATGAATTGAGCTATAACAAATAGAAAAGTACCTCATGACAATCGTGTAAAAACAGCAGAAGTTACAAGTTCCAGAATATTTCCACAAAAAATGTTGTAACCATGGCAACGATGACTCCACCCACACCCAAAATGATAAGCGTCTTTGCTTTACCATAACACACCTTCCTGCCAAATTTGAAAATGATCCGAAAAGAACTGCAGCCAGTAGAGCGCTCACAACAATGAAATTATTTTTCCAGATATGTTTTGGGTGTCATGGCAACGCTTGGCATAGCAGTTCCGAATATTTCATTTTTCACAATGTCATGTTATATCAGTCCTGTGTGCCTAATTTCATGACAATCGGTTGAAAACAGCAGAAGTTACAGGTTCTAGAATATTTCCACAGAAAATGTTGTTACCATTGCAATGATGACTCCGCCCACACCAAAATCATAGGTGTCTTTGCTCTACCATAATGCACCTTCACGCCAAATTTGAAGATGATCCAAGAAGAATTGCAGCCGGTAGAGTGCTCACAAGAAAATCTCTGCAGCGGCAAACGCGGTCGCGCGACAAGACTAAATCCATAGTATCCTCCGAACTCTGTTCGGGGGGTACAATAATAATAATAAGAATAAGAATAAAGTGCGTAAAATAATGAATTTGTGATAATTATAACAATGACATTACTAACAACAATGATGATATCTTACTGGAAAAAATTAATCTGTTTGATCTTTCACAATGTTTTAACCGCATTCTTTTAAGCTGACAGCCTATTGAAGAATTTCAGTTTTGTAATCTACAGTGAAGGGCTTTTTACACTAGCATATCTCGTACTTTCCTTAGTACAGGAGTTTCATTGGTCCTGTACTATCTTATTTTGCTGTTTACACTTCCGTACTAAGCTCCTAGCCCCGGCTAAGAAAAATATGGCTGTTAACACTTGCCTTTTCTTAACCCCATACTATGTCAAAGGGTGGGCCAAGGATATCCCCTGCGTATCTCCTCGCTCTGAGCTATTGTCAAGCAGCGACTATGTCCAATTTTTCTTTCCAGTGCATTTTCTTCTCTCCTCATTTTGCATTTTATTCGTATGCAGCATTAACAGCTGAAGATTCTTGTTCGCACCCATGTACTTCAAGCTTGAATTAGGTTTCATTTACAGCACAAATCACCTAACTCTTTTATTTTGCTGATCCTATTAAAAACGACATGCTAATGAAAATCTCACTTCTGACTAGTCAACATGGTCAATGGGCTTTGGCTTCCTCTCATCACTTAACCCCAGACTATTTTTTTCTTCCTTTTTACACTGGATTGCTTGGCACCGCAACTGTGGGGTTAGCCCTGCTTTTTTGCAGGGCCAGCTAATTCAGGACTATCGGTGGGGCTAGCTCACTTTGGCAAAAACCAGTGTAAACAGAAAGTGGGCTAAGGATAGTCCAGTACTATCGGTGGGGCTAAGGCCTCTCTTAACCCCACCGATAGTATTGGAACTGAGCAAAAATTTGTCAGTGTAAAAAGCCCTTGAGTGAACTCCTAGTGTTGCCCACCTAGTCAATTCCAGTAAACAGCCCTATATTCTATCCTATCAATAAAATTTCAGCATAACATCATGAAATTAGATGAATCCTCGACCGCGCGCGGTCGAAATTTATGCCTCTGCCATTGCCAGGTCAGAAATATACGGCACATTCATGGTGATTTCTTATTTTATTTTCATGTATACGATGACATCTTTGACCTTGACCTTTGATCTTGTGACCCCCAAATCTAATGACACCATCATGAGACGTTCCATATGCATACATGAGCCAAGTATGAAGTTGAACCGTCACAGAATTGTTAAGTTATCAGAAGAACAAGCAATTTTCATGTATATAATGACCTCTATGACCTTTGACCTTTCACCTTGAGACCCCAAAATCTAATCAGATAATTGCCCCTCCCATATGCATACATGAACCAAGTTTGAAGTTCATCCGTCAAATTGTTTTTGCGTTATCGCGAGAACAAACCATTTCTATGTACATAATGACCTCTATGACCTTCGACCTTTGACCATGAGACCCAAAAATCTAAGCTGATCATTAAATCTCCCATATGCATACATGAACTAAGTTTGAAGCTGGTCCATTGAATGGTTGTTGAGTAATCGTGAGAACGAACCATTTCTATGTACATAATGTCCTCTATGATCTTTGACCTTTGACCTTGAGACCCCAAAATCTAATCAGATCATTGTCCTCCCATATGAATACACGAGCCAAGTTTGAAGTTGATCGGTCAAACGGTTCTTAAGTTATCGTGAGAACGAAAACGGGACGGATGGACGACCCGAAAACATAATGCCTCCGGCAACCACCTCCGGTGGGCGGAGGTATAACAATTAATGAATGTAATTAATAAGGTTCTTACCTTGACTGTGAATCATGTTTAATAAGCTGTAGTTTGTAGTAAGAATTAGTTCCACGACTGATGTCAACTAGACCCAATGTAGCACTGTATAACAGACCACCTTCCTTGTACACATGTGTTGTATGACCTATCACAAAAGAGAAAAGGAAAAATACAAGCTCTCAAGCAAAAAAATTATCAAACATGATTTAATTGATGTTCAACAGTTTGAAAAGGTTAATCACAAGGGACAAAGGTTAAGAGATATTGTGGATTGTCAGCAAAGTTTTCATCCACACTAGCTCAAGTAGTAAATTGGAACCTTGATACACAAAGTTGCTATTACCAGTAAGTGTACATGGGCCAAAAAATTGAAAAAAGAAAATAAATCAAGAACTCCATCCTGTGTTATTGTTTTTGAATTGGGGTTTTACAGACGTGTATCAGTCAAGTATGATTATTTACGTCTGGGACCGACCTTTAACGTCACCATCCGAAAGACGTGACTCAGACTCGAACCTGGGTCTGCTGAATCAGCATATAACTTCCACTGTTAGCTGGATTACCAGTTCAAATGATTTGCTCTTTTAAAACACACCATAGTAGCATTTATTTTTTTTAAGTTACAAAATTAGAGGAAAATCACACAAGAAAATCACATATTCATGTATTATTCAGACAGCAAAAAGAAACCTCTACAAAGACAAAATACACTGCAAGAATGATTCATTGAAAACTGTAACAAATCTTAAAAGATTATCACGAATTACATATATATGAATGGTTCTACATGGTTCTACATGCAAGAAATGAAGCTTAGACAATCTCCTTTTCATTCTGATACTACCTAGCTCAGTTAATGATGCATCTGAATTCTAAACCTCTGTGATACTTCCTAGCACCTGACCTACTCCTCATCTAATTGGTCAAGTATCAAGTGAAGCTTATGAATATTCATGACCAACCCTTGATTGTGGATTGAGTGTGCGATGAGTAATGTGTGTGCATACTGGTAGAGTCATGGGGGGAGAGAGAGAGGGTACTCCTAATACTACTATCTCATTTGACGAGAGCACAATATTATTGACGCCAACAATTAGCTTGCAGGAAATTACTGTATCTCTTCAATCTTCTTCTAAACCAGTTCCTTGGTTCAAAATTTTTTGGATGAAATAGAATTTCTCTGGTGATCTATAACTCTTTTTTTTCTTGGAAGGGCAGAAAACATCCAACAAAAAGGTATGTGCAAGTTTTCTCTTATATGTTTCAAATTTCCTGGTTTGTAGAGTTGGCATAAAAATGCCTTTACCACTGCGATAAAATCTTGTGATTAAGTAAAGCACGATATGAGAGAATCCTTCTTTCATATACTTTTTTTTTTCCTCTTGAAATATCTGTCATGGATTTATTGATAGTGGTAAAAGACATCTATGTATAATTATCAGTGATATCACAAAAATATTTCTTTTTTTGCAGACTGTGTGAAATTACTAAATAACTGTCCATTACTGGCAGGTTACAGCTGTTATAACTTGTTAATTTGTAAATCAATATCTCCCTGTAGCAAAATAGATAATAAGGAGTTCATCAACACCAGACTTAATTTAAATCCAGGAAAAACTTCATATGCAGTCCCAACATTTTCATTTTTTAATACTGAGTTAGTTTTTTTTAAAACATCTTAACTAGATTGCATTAAAGCATTAAAATATAAAACTTCCAAAGAAACATAGACACAACAGATAAGTTTAAATCTGCCCTAAAAACATACTTATTTAAAATGATTCTTAACATAACAAGTGAACTCAGTAACTTATATTTCCTTTCTCTTCTAAAGTACGTAGGGACATACTGCTGTAATGTGTTGTGTGCTATACAAAAACTGTTCATTATTATTATATTATTATCATTGTTATTACTGTTGTTATTATTATTATCATTATCATTATTCGAAATTCAATAGAATACAAAGATTTTCAACCTGCTATGTGCACAGTAGATCTTCATGTTCACATGTTCTGTCTGCAATAAGCAATTTAAAAAAATCACAATTTGCCAATAAAATTTCCATTAATTTTTTTGGGGTCCAACTGCACATGCTTGATTCTACATCAATATTCCCAAGAAAATGATCAATTAAACACAATGCAGCTAATTCTAAAAAATACAGTAGATTTGAGATGAATACTAATTTTTTTTTCTCTCTCTCTGCAATTTATTTATACTTCTGTGTTACTCAATGTCTCCAGTCTCCAGTCTCACATCATAATAAATACCAATCTCGGCACACAAAAATAAATGGATCATAATTTTAACAAATTAAGATTTTACTAACTTTTTCACAAAATATTTTGAAAAGGACATACTTGACATCTGAAGAGAACAAAAATTGCACTAATGCAAAACACTTACGGAGTTGGTTTAAAAAAAAAATTGGAAAGTTGGAGGTATAATAAAGACAGAGAAAAGGAAAGCTTGCTTTTATCAAGGCAGCTTAGTATGAGTGGCCATTACCAGAGGAGGGGATTATGAGATGAGAAGCACTGCCTGCTGAATGTCATGGACGCTTGCATCTTGTTGATAAATCTGATACTTCAATCTAAACCAGGCACGTACAGTGTGCCATTTCAAACAACTACTGTGTTTTGGTTTGGTTTGAGAGGGTAGATACTGATCAGATGGAAGAGGGTTCATGATTAAAGGCATTGGCTAACTTTGTGAGTAGCTGATTTTAAAAATTCTCAAACTAAGATGAAACATGTGTATGAGTACCTGTATTTGTACTCAAAAACCCTGAAATCAACCATAATTTGGAATGAAAAAGTGTAAGTTAGACGCAAACGGCAATTTGATTATCCTTCGTCTCACGAGACACTCACTAAGAGGACCGCTTTGCTTGAATTTGAAAATGCCGTTATGTGCCTCCCGCCACGTGATACGCCAATACACACAGTACGGTAAGGTGAGTCATACGCGCATGCGCACTCCTTATGTCTATTCTTTGCAACCGACCCTCGTATATTTTTCAAACATCGGTTCACATTTTTCATATTTAAAAATACTTCCTGTGGATATTATACTTTGAAACTTTCAGACTGGTATTTTTACACTATAACCCTTATGTTTATCCCATTTTCAAGTAACAAAACGAGATTTTTTAAAATCATAACAATGTTAACCAATGCCTTTAAGTGTTCTTGTGCTCCTACACCTACGGATGATAAGGAGGTGGGAAACCTGATATAACATTCTTTATCATACTTTTTAGTATCTACTGACTTGCATACAGATGGTGAACTAATTTCTCTCTGATTCCTTCAAGTCTGAGAATAAGTATATTTTTACAAAATTTTCAGTTTTCCTCCACTCCTGTATAAAGAAAAAATGAAAACAATGCTGGGGTAGATAATTACTAGAACTAAATCTAGACTGACATCCAAATGGTTAAACCATATTTCCTGGACAATCTCAAATGACAAGTGTACTATTAGGTGCATCCTCATCAGCTTAAGCCTGAAGAAAAGCCCACTATTTCTGATCTCATGAATTAGCCTGACTAGCTAATTTGCAGATGAAGACATAATTAGCCAGCTATATTTGCTTGAAAAAAAAGCCACCCAAGTCTGGGACTTAATTGCAGATTAGCCAGCTAATTTGCACAATAGCAGGCTATTTCTGATGCCTCCAAATCAGCTCATGCTCCAAGAGCTGGCTCATCAATCCCATCATGTATGTGCACTAACATCTGGCTATAGTTCGAGCTAGAATGCAATATACAGAGCTCAAGCTGATGTGGACCCGATGGAAAGCTTCGGTCGAGTTTGGGCTAATACCCCAGATCCCACAACAGTGGGCTATTCTTGAAGCTCGAGCTGATGGAGACCCACCTATTGACAGCAGCATAATGGGCCCTGAATCTTTCACACTCGTAACACACATCTAGATGAGGAAGGAATCAGATCATATCTCTGAATTCCAACTACACCTGGAGGTCCCTGATGACAAGGGTCAGTTTTATAATCACCCTGACCATCAATCAAATTCCAATCAAATACCAGGACAGCCTTTTTTTCATTTTGTACTTGGCATCATATTCCATATGTCTATTTCTAAATGGTATGAATTTTTTCCCATTTACCATGGGAATAAATAAGAAATCTATAGGTTCTAAAACAGTAGAATCCAGATGGGATGTCTATCCATGGTAGTACAATGCACATACCCCGTACAGACCCCACTCCAACTCCAAGTCAACCATAGTTTGGCCATTGGGGTAGTAGAAGTTTTAGTTTATTCTGTAGTTGGTCTAGTGTCAGGTTTTGTAGGTGTGACAGAGGAATGAGGAGGCATCAATGAAGTGGTTTACTTAAGGACTGGAGCTTAGTGCTTCAAATATTAACCCAACACAAGGGTGATGAGCCTCCAAAAGAATTATCATTATAACCATTTCAAGAGCAAACTCCTCCAGCTTATGATAAATTCTTCTCAGAGCTGTGAAGTAAACAAAATATGAACTACTTTAAGATACATGGATGGACCATCTAAGAAAGCACATACCATTTGGTTGCATCAACAATCAACTGGATTAACCTTCCTTCTTTTCTCATTCCTTTTTAGAATCAACAGCTATTCTTAAGAATTCATAACAAAGAAAAGAATACTTGGAACATACTTCATAACTCATGTTCTGAAATAAAAATTATGTCGAAGACATTCATCAGCAGATTATAAATACAAAAGAAAAATTTGGGAAAATCAGATACTGGCCTCCGTTTAGCAATTTTTATTTCAATTTCAATTTCATTTTAAATGACAAATAAATACTTATTAGATTTTCTTGAAAAAAATGGTTATAATGTGCAAGCCCATTTAATGCTGTACCAATAGACTAGAAAAATTTCAGGTTTTTCCTATTTCTCTTCGGGAAAAGATGGTGTTAATCCTACATGATTCAGAGTATTCATGTTTGTCTAGCCTCTCGGAGAAACAAAAGAAAGCCATACATCACGGTCTTGTGTTATAGATGTTGACACAGTGAATAAGAGTTCTCAGTCTGTACTGGTATAGAGGGAGGCTAGGGTTACCCCCACAAAACACCAAATACTTTAGATGAAAAGAGGGTGTGTGTGTGTGTGTGTGAAGCTAAAGAGCATTTTGGTATAACTGTCTGCTTCATTTCATCTGTTATTTGATAAGCAAAGCAAAAAATACGAAAAAATCCTGAAAAATAATCTTTTCACCAAAACTCTTTTAGTGGTGGGTTTTGTGTTTGTCTTTTTGTTTTATGCATTCACTACATTTATGTATATCACAAAATCCACTTTCATCCTCCTTATAAAAGAAAACAATAAATTTTGAACTCCATTAACTTAAAAAAAGAAGAATACATTATCAAATACTGTAAGAAGAAAATAGCAAAGAGGAGTCTTATGTATCAAAGTTTACTGTGTAACTTGTGTCCTTGGTAGTAGAAGGAGCAATGAACTATTTGAACTGGGAAAATGCGCTCATAAACTGCAATTTTGCTCCAGTGCAAGCAGAAAACAGGTGCTCCCCTATCCATCCACCAATGGGAATTCAACATAACTAAGATTTATTACAACAACATAATTCAAATATATTTACAAATCAAATTACAGATCTACCCAACAGAATTACTCTGTATTCAAACAGAAAAAAAAAAATGCACATAGGCCTATCATACCAAGTTTCTCTTACAAGCTTTACAATTAATTCCTGAAACTAAAACTAAATCATTTCTATAAATTTCATCTTAGCAGAGCTCTTTGTCTTTGTCTCTTGAGTACTATGGTAACTGATCTTAATTTAAATGATTTTCAAAGGCATCTCTGAAATGATACTGGCCCATAAAGTCTTATTCTGTGGATGCTGTCAATATCATTTTAATTTTTGAAATGCTGATATCATCCTTTCACCTTTAAAAGGCTTCCAGGCATTAAGTACTCTCTAATCAACCCGCTGAGCGAGATTTGATGTCAGTATAACGTGCATTTTCCATAGTCCCCTAGCCCATGTTTTCTCAGGCTTGGTGTTCAAATGGTTTATGCAGTTTTCAAATCAGATCAGAAAAGGAGATGATCAAAACAGTTTGTATATTGATTAAAATTATACTTAAACTTCACAAAGCTAACAAATGATTCTCTTTACTTTCCAAATCAAGTACTCTGATATAATGCCTATAATTCCTTGCTATCATAATTCCAGTTTTTGAATAATTCTCCTCCTCTAGATGTAACTTATCACATTATACTGTAAATCTTCACGCAAACAACTCAGAATAGTGCTCCATCAAATTACGTCATTTGGGAATACAATTTATGGAAAATCTCCAAAGCCCAATGACCCACGTTGAATTCATATCCATCAGCATCTATCAATTGATAGGATTTTAGAACTACAAATGAAATCATTATTGTACTGATAATCAAATGCAAAAGAAAAAATGGAATACATTTGTCACATAAAATATCAGTAAAAAATCATATAAAATAAAATAAAACACACAATACAAGTGAATTGTATTATCATTATCATTATTACCAACTGGATCATTAAAATGGAGTGATATGATATGAAGAAAAATTCTATTATTCATCTACATAATTGGTCTTCTTTTTCAGATAATTGAAGAATAGCTCATTTAATTGAATGGGTTTGAATATTCTTATACAGGAATGTCCATTATCCAAACTCGATTGTCCTGTATTTCCTAATGAAATGACAGACGATCTACAATATCATCTTCACAAGTTTGAGAATGATCAGATTTCAATAGATTTTTTTTTTAAAAGAAATGATATCAATTTCAATACAATAAAAAGGATGATTTTCATCAAATCTAAATTTTAAAACACATGTGATATTCTGTCTGTCTGTCTGTCTTACTCTTAACCTATCACAAACATCTGCCAAGTTCTGCTAAAAATGAAAAACAAAATTCATTTATACAATTACGAAATAATATCATCTTTTTAATCTTCTAGAATTCTCTTTTAAAACATAAAGCACACAAGAGTTTCCTTCCCAACCCGAATATGCTGGTACAAGAAAGAAATATTCACAATTCAAAGGTCAAGAAATTAATGTAAAAAGATTTCATGACTTGCTTACACAGTAAAAAACATGAAAATTTACAATGCAGCCAACACATAAAATGTGTGTTTGGATTACATACAATGTATGAAAGAAATCAAGGAGGTTTGAATGTTCACTGAGAAGAACACGGTAGCTTGGGAAGGCAACACATGCTCTGTGGAAAGTGAAATGTTTACCCTCAAGCATCCCATCTCTCCTCACGAACAAATTTAATCAAAGCCAGAGAGGACAAGTACATGTTACCTTTCTGCATAAGATGGTTTCCCCCTCTTTATCCCTATGTCCAACTTCTCTTGTGGAAGGAGAAATAGAGTTGAAAGTAATTAATTCAGTAGCTGAATCAGGATATACATGTACTGGTATCCATGTCATAAGGTTTCCAAAAAGAATAGAAGTAACAGGTGATGTTCGTTATTCCGAAGGTTCGTTATTCCAAAACATGCAAATTGCATATACCTAGATGTTCGTTAGTCCGATTATGAAAAAGGGTTTGTTAATCCGAACATTTGGGGCATTATTCCGAAGGTTCATTAGTCCGAAAATAAAATAAGGTTCGTTATTCCGAAGGTTTGTTAATCCGAAATAAGGTTCATCAGTCCGAAAATAACAATAATGAACTAACGAACCTTACTTCATTTTCGGACTGACGAACCTTCGGAATAATGAACCTTGTATTGTTTTCGGCTTAACAAACCTTCAGAATAACGAACCTTTTTTCATTTTCGGACTAACAAACCTTCGGACTAATGAACTTTCGTTATAACGAACCTTTGGAATAAACAAATCTTTGAAACAACGAACCTTCAGAATAACGAACTGTAACAGAAGTAACAGGACCTTTAGGTGATTTTGAGCAAGATGGGGACGTACTGAAGTACGACACTCAGGCAGATTTTTCTTTTCACTGCCCTAAGTGACAAGTGTAAATTAAGTATTGGCAGTCCATCAAGCAATCATCTTGCATTAGGATTCTTCTTCTCTTTCACTTTAAGATCTTCAGATTAGATTCAGGTAGATTTTCAGCAAAAAAAACTCCTATCTCAGCTAGATATTGAGATGTTAAAATACTTTGAAGGGATCACTTCGAAAAAACCCCACAAACTTGGAATAAGATGAAAAACCCTGCATAGCTAGTTCCAACAAAATAATATGTGTAGACATATGAAGCAAACCAAGGGAACAGGGATGGTATTCTACTGCAGATTATATTCGCAAATTATATTTTGCTTATCCAGTTTAGAGGATTACTTTGATAAAAAATCTAAGCATTGAGTGGATTATTTTACTATGCAAATCTTCGACATAGTTTTAAATCTTGATGGGAAAAAAAAAAAGAATTGCAAGTAGGTGATTGATGGCTCATTAATTTGTCTGGACTTTCAGAGCTAGACTTCCTAATAAAGAGAATTACTCTGCATAGTCTCAGTGTAAATATCATCATCATTAGATGACAGATGGTTTATTTAGGAAAAAGATTTGTGAAGTTATTTTGGACTGTTACTCAAAGACACTTGGATATATCTTTCCTCTCATTCTCCATAAACATCTAAATGTCATTTACTAGGCATTAACTATCTCCCAGGCTCAGAATCAATAAAAGAAGGTGATGAGAGATTGTGATAGCTTAGTAGCTGCAACTACAAAAGTACAGAATGATTTATGACACTTGAGGCAGTATAAAAAGAGGACCCACATACCGGTATGACAATTCATCTGTCTCTTCTGAATCTTTTATAAATGTGTACAAAGGCCAACAAACTAAAGAAGGAAGGGATTATTTTTCATCCTCATGCTGTGTCTACAATATCATCAGTGCACTATCAGCCTTTTAACCAATTGCCTACTGGAACCGGGTGGTCCCTGTATTAAGTCTATGGGAATATAAGAATTCAGTAATCAATGGGTTAAGAAAATGGTACACTCTTATTTCTGTGGAGTCAAATGTGACCTGGAATGGTGTCAGCTGGGAGTCAACTCTATTCCGAGTTAAAGTGACTCAGATTCCGAATTAATATGACTCGGAATGCCGGAGTTACTTTGACTAGAACTAGTCAATTCTCAGTTGACGCCACACCATTCCGGGTCAAATTAATTCAGAATCTGACTCACTTTAACTCGGAATAGAGTTGACTCCCAGCTGATGCCATTGCGAGTCAAATTTGACTCCGCAGAAATTAGAGTGTATTATGAATATGCCTCACTGAAATGTTCTGATCTAGCCAATAAATTGGACAAATCCATGAAAAAAGAAGTTTTCTTTTCATTTCAACATTATAAAAGACCTATTAAAGACCACAGGCAAGTTTTATTATAACTGCTGGTATTCTTTTGAATATCAACTACTTTAAAGGCATTGGCTAACTTTGTCGGCAGCTGATTTAAAAAATTCTCAAACTAAGATGAAACATGTGTATGAGTACTTGTAACTGTACTCAAAAACACTGATACCAACCTAATTTGGAATGAAACTGTTAGTAAGACACAAACTGCAATTTTATTATTTTTGGACAATAAATGAAAGGACCATTTTGCTTGAGTTAAAAAAAAAAAGTTAATCTGCCTCCCTCCGTGTGATACACCAATACACACAGTACAGTCCGGTGAGCCATGCGTGCATGCGCACTCCTTACCTCTAGTCCGTGCCACCGACCCTTATATATTTTTCAAACATTGGTTCACATTTCTGATATTTAGAAATACTTCCTGTGGATAATATACTTTGAAACTTTCAAACTATAACCCTTATGTTTATCCCATTTTCAAGTAGCAGAATGAGTTTTTTAAAAAAAATTATAGCAATGTTAACCAATGCCTTTAAAAACCTCATCCAAAGAGATGAAGATAAAAGGAAATAATGAAATGACATATCCGTATTCATACTTGAATGATGAATTTACTGATAGTCTGATACTCATTACAAAGGCTGGAAAAATCTCTGTTTTCTTTTGATGGCAAAAAATAATGCCCACTGATATTTTAAGTATCATGCCTTTCAACTATCAGAAGAATTTAATTTTGGTTTAACTGAAAGCAGCCATACACCAAGGTCAGTAGAACTAGACTCATATCTCCCCTGTCCCTACATAAGTTATGTAATCAAATATATGAAATGTGATTAGGCCTTGTAATGAATTTTATCTTTTTAATCCTGGATGTATTCTGTAATACACCTGATTCTATTTGATTTGTTTAAAGGGATGAGATCAGGTCTAGTCAAAATATAGCTTTTGTTTTTAATATGAAGGTGTGGAATAAGACGTTTGTTATGTCAAACTGCTGTTGTACATACTAATTTATACAGTCAGCATAGTCACAAAAATACAACTATGTAATTATATCAATCAAAATCTATGGAGATTTATTGGCACTGTCCATTCTTTTTCTTTTACATTAAAAAAAAAGTTTAATTTTTGTAGCTTTTAGTCAAATAAAAGCTGTATTTATCTTTTTTTAAAAAAAGAAATATTAAGTGGGTTGGCTGAATAATTCGTAGCTGAATTTGCAAAATGACATACTTGCTGATGCGCGTACGTCACTACATGAAACCAGTGACAAATTTCATCATTTGGAACTGTGTGATAGATGCATATCTACATCCTTATAAAGCAAAACTGATGTTAAACTATCAGCTCGATATTATTATTTTATGAAGAAAAAGAAAACATAGCTGGAGCAGCAAATACAGACTTTTTCAGCATGAATTCCTTTAAAAAAAGAGGAATATTCATCCTTTACTCATCCTTTACAAGCTATTAACATAGTTCATGAGGCTTCTACATACAAGTACATGTAATGCAAAAATATATACCGGTAGATGGGCAAGAATGTTTGTGAAATGCAAGTAGCGCTCTCTTTCAACTAATGGCACTAATACTTTATACAAATATGGAACAAGATTTTCAAACATCCTAATACAAGGTGTGTAAATACAGTAATTACTTGGCTGATAATCATTATGGTTACATGTATATCGAGAAACAAACACACCAATTGGTTGATTAAGAATATCACCTGATACCTGACAATGCCTAACTTGAGATGGCGAAAGAAATTGAACTTCATGACGAAAATACAAATTACCCAGTGTTGTTTCAACAAATATTTGAGTGAAAGAACAAACACACTGCTGAAAATCAATTATAGACCCATGAAAATATACAGAACTATGCACTGAATTAAACAGGAAAACTACCAGCCCTAACTGCTATTTTGCAAAATCAATACTAAATTTACAACAATTTCCAAATTTCAAAGAACAAATTCTTTCACATCAATCCACAAAGAAAATATAACTAGTTGATTTTTGGTCTACCAGAAGAAAAATCACAAAAACACTTTGTTTATATATTGGCATAAATCACTGTGAAAGCTAGTGCAGAGGATTTGAAGAATTCTCATGTTATAGCATGTGCTCTAAAACATACCAGAATTTGTTGATCGTCCAAGTAAATTTACTGTCAACATGTCTAATTACTGATGGGACTACACCTTAGAAACTCATCTGTTTCTAGGTAGCAATCAAGCACTGCCTAATTACTCTGTCTTTGTTAATTATTAATGCTTTGATCAACCTTAAAAAAAGAAAATCCTGAAAATGACCCCAGCAAATCGTCTCTGAACTGTTCTCATTCAACTTGCATAATATTAGATGGATAGCAAGAATTAAATACAATAAATGGAAGCTGAATTCTGAAACTGAAACCAAATTAATATCAAACATTTGTAACCTTTTCTGTGCCATGGGCGTTGACATGTAAGAATTCAAACTTGGAACTTAGACAAAATCTTGAAAAAGAAACAGGGTTGCAGTTTAAAGTTTGGTGCTTTGAATGAATTTTAAAATAAAGACAGATTAAAAACAATTACTTCAACTGAATACCGGTGACTGACAATTATTTCTAAGTTGAACTTACAACTATAAAGCATCTATTTATATAGATAAATATCAAAATTGAAACAGAAATGAGTGCCAAGGTAGAAAATTACATTCAAAAGACAAAAAATAAAAACAAACAAACAAACAAACAAAAATGCTGGGCCACACAGATCACTCAACTTATTTTGCCTTCTTTCAATTTTCACAGATACCTGAAGAAAACTATATCATCAATGTTGTGCACGACCATCTTGATGCAATAACAGAAAAGCACATTTTCATCAAATCACTGATCACATCACTAACTGAAGAGAATACAAGTAAAATAATGATTAAGAAGCAAACAGTGTCAGTGTGCTGAGACCTAGCCTTAGTCCTTAGAACATCAAATTATTGTTGACGAAATAAAAGAGGAACAACTTTCAGGATTAGAATATGGGGAAGAGGGACAAAATGGAAAATGTGTTGAAATTAGATGTGAAACAAAGTTATTGCATGCAAACAGCTAAAAGACTGGGGAGGGGAGGGCAGTACAACAGAAAAGTCTCTAAATACATATTTTCCATTTCAATGCACACTGAAACATGTGCAACTTCACAACCAGAACACCCTGCTTGTCACTCACTGATGATACTTTACCTAGATTATACACAGAATCACAGACCCTTGATAATACGGTATAAAAAAGCTTCTTAAAAACAAATTCTACAAAATCTACATTTTGTTTCAAGCTGCCTATACAGGGAATTAGTTGATGTGAACATGCCCCCAGTGAGACACAAATATCTCTACCATGTCATAACAAACATGGTACATGGAAGAACCCCTATTAAGGTGCTTTACTAACGAGGATGAGAGTATAAACAGAATACCTCCCATCCCATGCAACTTTAAGTGTAAGTGTCCGGTCAAGTAAGCATATAACTCAGATTCTGTAAAGCATCAAACTGTGTGCCATAAACTGCAATTTCATTTTTATTTTTAGCAAAGTAAATACAATATGAATGGCCTCTCACCTGGTGATGATATGACCTACATTACCTTTCTCTTCTCTCATGCATATATAGGGTATGTTACTTGTGTCTACATCTTTTTTGTTGACAATTTTTATACATGTATGTATCAAAATGAAATTGATTCATTTCATGGATTTCATATTTTCTATGCAATTATTAATGACATAATAGTGATTTCTTTTGTGTGATTCAGCTGAGGTATTGTCTCATGAAATTTTGTCATATGTACATTAATGTTATAAAGATGTGAAACAATCTCTTTAATTGAAAAAAAAACACACACACACACACATCATTAGAACAATTAATAATTTGTACAAAATTTCCTCTCCCTTTTTTTCTCTCTCCAAATTTCCAGGTCAACTAACTATCACCAGGTAATTTTACAGCACATAATGATAAGTGGACCTAGCTCATCATCAGGGACAATGGCACGAAAAGTGTTCTTATTGGCATAGATCAGGAAGACATTTGAAGGCTTCACTGCACTTTACGCTCCTCTACTTAATCATGAGCAAGCAGTAAAGAACAAATTAATGTGAGGAATACAGCATATGACTTGATTTGTACATGTAGGAGGACTAACACAGGATGTCTTCCAAAATCAAAGTATGCTCTGTAATAGCATATGAATAAACAAGAATACAGAATGGCATCTACAGAGCTCTGGTATGACTCTGTATCATCTGATATCACCTTGGCTGATAATGACAGTATAGGAATTGCATCAGAGGATCCAACTCAGGACCCATATAACTTTCCTCAACCAAGCGCCATACATTCAGTGGTAGACCTCATATTGATGTGTCTCTTTCTTGTCTTTGGAACCGTCGGAAACATGCTTGTTATTCTTGTGTATGCGAGGAACTCGAGGAGAAAGCAATCGACAGCCAATCACTTCCTGTGTAGCTTGGCAGTCACTGACTTCACAGTATGTATTATTGTTGTACCCATGCATATTTACTTTGAGATCATGGCTATGCATAGGAGAATCACAGCCTCGGAATGCAAAGCCATCATGGTCATCTGGCACCAGACTCTCATCTGTTCATCCTGGATCCTTGTTGGAATATCAATCGATCGCTTCTATTCCCTCTGTCGCCCGTTTGACATGCGCATGCACTCCAGGATGGTACGTAAGATCATCATTTGCATCTGGGTCATGTCTGTTCTGGTTGCATTTCCGGCAGTGTTCTATTATGGCATTCCCGGGTGCCGATTCACCGCACCTGTTGGTTCTCTGCTGCGGATCTTCCTTGCTGTGGGCCAAGCCTCCATCACACTCATCCTGCCTCTGACTGTCATAGGAACAAACTACCTCCGTATCTTCTCTGTACTCTCCAAACGAAACCGACATGCACAGCACCAGATAGGGCGGGGTAGAGTCATGAACCAGACGCGATATATTGTTGCCAAGCGACTACTTCTAGTCATTGCTGTTTTCATCATGTGTTGGCTACCCAGGACCATCCTAGAAATATATCACAGTGTTGTGCCCGAGGACCCACAAATCATGAAGATGCTAATAGTGTACATATGCAGAAATATTCTACCGTATCTCAACTCAGTTCTAAATCCCCTTCTTTACTCCATGATAAATCCTAGTTTTCGTCATGAATGTTTGGATATTCTCTGCTGCAGATACAATAGGCGAAAACTATTACGAGCAAACAGTCTGAAGAATGGGAGTGTTTCTAGAAGGGCATTTTACAGACAATCTAGTTGCAATGATGCATGGTTATAACGCAAGCAAAAATAACTTTAATACAACTACGATAAATCCTGCATGAATAGGCATAATGAAGTTTTTAATGGACATATTACCTTGACATGTATCTTTAAATCAGAATGAAACTGTAATAATTAATACCTCACTTATTTCAATAAATGTTTTATGACTCCTATTTAATTATATTTTGTCAAGACAAATGCAAACATACCAGTATTGCTCTCTCACTTGAAATTTTTTTTTCCTGCTGGTTAAGTCAATTAGCTTTATAGTATACCACATTAATATATGTCTAAATCATATTCAAAATTACTTTATGTTGGTTATAAGTATCATTTAAATCTGTCAACCAGAAACTTACTATATATACAAAGTGAGATAGCAAACACTTTATATCATGCCAAAAAAAAAGGAATAAAAAGAACATATTATGATCGATAGCTCATTCATGTCTGAAAGTGTATTTTTATGTACTGTCAATTGTGAATGACATAATTAGAAGTGTGACTAGCTTCATCATTACAGTATGGAAGACAGGACTGCATGTAAATAAATTGGATACTTTACATCTGCATAACAAAAACGTCAATATTACATTTAGATTTTTACAAAGTTCCATTTCATCTACATCCTTTAATAATAGGCCTATTTCTTAATGGTGAGTAATAAGTCACCATTTTAAACACATCATCTATTCCTTATTTCCTTCAACTAAAGTTGCCAGTGGTTAAAAACTTCCATTTCATAAGAGCTATTATGTAATATGCAAAACATCCACTTGCGTGACAAAATTTGTATGACGTACATCAAGCTCATTGCAAGAAGCAATTTAATACACTAGGTAAACACACAGGGTAGCAATTTGGAGATCTCCTGTAAAGATAATGTACCTCTGTTAATTAATCATTACAGCCAAACACACAGGGAATGAAAGTTAATTGAAAGTGACAACATGTGTGCATAGACCCAATTGTAGAGTGAGAGAGTCATTAACACACAAGTATTATGTGCATTTTAATCAGAGGTGTACCATGAGAAATGGTTGCACTTGTAACTGTCAACTTTTCTACTGTACTCTTATTCTCTGGTTATCTATTCATGAAATAATGCATGCATGGTGGGAAAGGAGAGTGTCAGGTTCAATGAATAGACATATTGAGTGAAGTGAAAAAGATAAAAAGAGAAACATTTTCCACACAGATTAAGACATTGAGTAGAAAGAACAACATTAAGGGGGGAGGGGGGGAGGGGGGGGAGGGGGGTTTAGAGGTAATATTGTCTGTTCAGAGCCAGAAGGGCGTTAACTCATACCATTTTATAGTGATTTATGTGTATCATCCACAGAATAACATAAGACAGAAAATTTAACATGTAATATTAAGCAATTTAAAACTTTGAAACTGAATTCTGAAGCCTTTTAATTACAGGAACTAGTTCCTTCTATACTGAAGAAAGGTTGTGTACATATTCATGAAAAAACACATCCCAGAGACAAGAATGGAAACCATCTATACTGAAGTGATCAGCATTTCCGTTTTCTCATGATTTACTTGGGGAGAGCGTCTAGCAGCCACTCATGACAAATTCCTCATCTCAGTGTCAAATTTCTCTACGTTAAAGGCCTTCACACCAAGACTAGATAATTTCACTGTCGTTGCGGCACACCCATCAAAGACGGTCATAAATTAGGCATGACCATAAATACACAATAGCGGCCAGCAAAATATTCAGTGTCAAATGCCTAAAATATATGGCATTTTGAATAAAATCCATTGTGCCATTTGTTATAACTGCTGCTAAGGTGCAACTGATGGGGTTAGAAACATATATGCACATGGTTTCGCAACTGAAGATGGAATTTTAAATTTGTAGTTTTTATTTAATATGAACAGTGCATGCAAACTACTGAAATTAATTTACATGCCTATTACTAAAGCCTTACACTGGGTGAAAGTATAATTGAATGAAATAGTTTTAAATGCTGTCAGAACTATTATTTTAAAAAAAAAATATTAAAAAAATAACAAAAAAAAACAAAAACAAACACTCAAAATAGTTTAATACACTAAAGAATACAACAAAATATAAAGAAATTCATTTCACAATGGATTTCTTCACAAAAATCTTGATGCAACACTACAGACTTTCCTTGAACAGTTGCAACCTATCATAGTAGGCAGTGATGAAATGCAAATGACATTCCCCCTACATCAAACGAATTGGGGCTGAGCAAACACATTATATCCGTACGAGGGCATAAAAGTTTTTTTAATGTCAGTATAAAAAATGCTCAATAACTATCAGTGACACTTGCCATTACTGTTTAGATTTACACACCTCTCCACCAGACTCGCATCACAAACGTGACTTACCAAACAGTAAGAGCACTCTCACGGCCAACCTCTTGAAGAGAAAGCTTCTAAAAAAGAATTTGAGGCACCATGGCACTCACTGCATATTAGCTGTAGCAATTTGACATCTTACTGCTCTGATAACTCTAACTGCCTCTGTACATGTACATTAGTCCAATATCAAATCCACAGTGCCACATTTAATTTATAAACTCAATTTAGAGAGTCTACAGTAAGTGTGAAAGTTAAGAGTAATGAATCCAGTCAATATATCTATGGACTGACTTCTTAATTAAGAAAAAAAAGAAGAAAAGTACACAAGAAATAATCATAAATAACAAGAAATTCACAAATAATTCATATTGCAAAATCACAAGATTTAAATCACAAGATTTAAATCCCCACTATAGGGAGAATGTAGGCCTTATCCACCGCTTATCACAAGAGGTGTTTGCCTGATGACCACTACAGCCCACCACACACTACATGATCCAACTGTGACCCAATTTTCGAACAAATAGCATTTTGCATTAAATATGAAAGTTTAAACAAGTAGAATTCTCTTATATGAAGTTCAGAATAATGATAAGAATACTAAAATCAAAATTTTAGTTAAGTGCAAGCCTTGTGGTCGGAGTAAAACCCAAATGGGCTTCAAATCGCCGCTGAACGCAAGATTGCTATGACGTCACTACCATTCTGAATAGAGTTCTCTTTTATTCCTACAGGGAGGCTCGCAATAGCCCAGAATTTCAATCATAGTATTCATACGAATATTCGGAACTTCGGTCATTAAGATCTAACATGTTTGAATGTTCAAATAAAATGCTATAAATTTTTTTTCCAAAATCGGATCGCAGATGGATCGTAAAGTGTGCGGTGGGCTTAAGCCTTAACAGATATTTACTTTTATACTGCAATAGTAAAATCTTAATATACATTAACTTTGGACCATCATAATTTGGGAATCTAATCTGATTGTAGATATATTTGAAACACACAGTTTACTATCAATACGTGAACATGCATTACCTGTATCCCCCTTAGACAGACAAGAAGTATCATGGGGTTGTCTATTATGAGCCACAAAGGTTAACAACAGAAAGTTGATAATAAATCAATTTAGGAGCTGTTTAGTCATGGTTCATGGCATCTTCTAAAGTCAGAAGACACCACAAACTGATTTACTGGATGCATTAAAGTTGATTCAAGGACATGGCACTGTATCTCTGACATCTTCCTTGAACGTTCCAATATTCATCCTAAACACCCCCCCCCCTTTCCTTTCTGTCTGTCTTTTGTTCTGTCCATCTTTCTGTCTGTGTATCTGTTTCCCTTCCCCACCTTCCTCTCCTCTTGAACCTCCATTCTGTAACTTTCATCTCTTTCCATCTTTCTTAATCTCTCTCTCTCTCTCCATCTTTCAATCTCTCTCTCTCTCTCCATCTCTATCTCTGTATGAATGATCCTTCCTTTCACTAATATTAATCTGTGATCTATCCTCATCCATACTTTATCTCTCACAAACGATGACCACCTTTTGCTTGGTCCTTCGTAACAAAATCATGTCCTCCTTCGTTCTCTTTCTTTTCCATTCTAACCAATTCTTGGTTTTATTCTTTTCTCTCATCCGTTTTCTAAAACACTGTTTTCCTCCACCGTCTTTTTTTTTCCCCACTCTCTTTCTGATCTTGCAACTATTATATTTCTTTCTCCCACATAGGGCATTCCACTTGATACAGTTTACAGGAAAATTGTTAACATGTTTGACAAATCACTGGATTTATTTTACTCTCAAGGCATTCCTCTTTATAAACCATTGCTAGTAATATTAGTATCTGATCTCACAAGATGATTTCGTGGCAAATTTTAGTTTTATGGGGATCTTTTATCATTTTGACATGGTCACAAAAGTAGTCTAATTGTTCCAAATTGTTATGGGCGTACACATACAGTTAGTATGATCAACATCACTTGCAGAAATTAAAATGTTAATTTCAATGAAAACAATTACATTTTCACTTGACCTGTGGTACAAATCAAAATAAAATATCATAAAAGGGGCAGTTATTGTAGAGGAATTCAATATCTCATGTCACCATCCACATAATATTGCTTCCTTGGATTTTCCAAAATATATTTCTAAAAGGAAAACAGTACCATCATAGACCTAAGTTTCAAGGGGGTGGGGGGTTCTTGTTATATATTTTGTTTTTTTTTGTTTGTTTGTTTTTTCATATCTATCTAGAATGGTGTCAGACATACAGTTAAATTCATATTTCATAGTTAAGTCAGCCACTATGAATGTAAAACTAGTCTTACCTAAACTTTGATCCTCTACTACAGCTCCTCCTTTCAGCTGCATCTTAGAGGTCTTGGGCAAGACAGCTGTGAACTTGGACTCTGAAAGGTCAAAGGTGAAATATACAATCATGAATTATCATATCACAATTCCTTGTTTGCTCAACATGCACAGATCAAATGCTTTCAGGCAGGGTAGGAATTAATTTTTTTTTTTAGGGGCTATTTTTTTTTTTTTTTACATTGGGGCGACCACTGAATATCTTGGGGCCATTTTTCTTATTAGGGGGCTAGTTTTTGTCGCACATCTGTAACTTTTTAAAGTATCCGTTGGCATTTTGATCTTAGACTCACTATAATGCATAAAAGCACAGAACATTTATAACTGCAAAGTGTATTAGATTGGGGATTTGTACTATCAAATGTTCAAAGTAACTCAAAGTGATCACTGAATGATATGTTAGGATCACACGCCCGGCCACACTAGAAA
Source organism: Echinometra lucunter (assembly GCA_029962745.1). Classification (NCBI taxonomy): domain Eukaryota; kingdom Metazoa; phylum Echinodermata; class Echinoidea; order Camarodonta; family Echinometridae; genus Echinometra; species Echinometra lucunter. Next base: position 5,902,372 of record CM057152.1, on the reverse strand, counting down.
TATCTGCAGTCCGCACATACATGTACAGTCACAGCAGGGAGTCAGAAAGCCCTCATTGGAATGCAATCTTTTGTGAAAAAAACAACTAGTTTTCATATTCTAGAATACACCTTCATTCCACAAAAGCTAAAAGAGACAGCCAAATATCACATTTAAAGTAAGCTCTAAACAAATAAATACCTTTTCAGATACTTTTGGGGCGATATTACTTGTTGAATTCGATCATCTCACAACCGACTCGAAAGACTACGTGTGTGACTGAACTCAGAAATTTAGCCATTTTTGTGATTTCAAACTCATTTTGAGGTGATAAATTTCTTGAACCAAATATACAGAGGCCTCTGACACTATCTCTTGACTAAATATCATCACTGAAAAAACCGACGGATGGCACATTGGTGGGATTCTAGGATGATATTTTGGGAGCCAAATGGAAACTGTGTGGTAGTAGAATGTTGACAGTGCATTGCGCATGAGCTCTATGCATGTATTGTGCAATATGCACAGGCTAGACTTGCAATATCGCAAGGTAAGGTAGCATGGCTGCAATTTCATATCGACTGACACTCCTCGATTCGTATCAATCGGACACAAAACTGCAATGCTTGCGAAGGTATTATACTTTCATGAAATGAAAAAGGTTTACTCGCTCAGAAAAACTGTAAAGACTTTCAAAAGGGGCATATATATTGGGGCGACTCTGAAATAAATAGTTGCCCCAAAGCATTAGATTTTGAGAATTTAAGGGGCGATTTGGGCTGTCATGAGGGCGAAATCGCCCTCGTGTATTTCCGACGCTGCTTTCAGGTATAAAGTGTACATAATGAAAATCATAATGTATAATTGCAGTGAGCTCCAAAACAGATCTCCTAAAACACTCTCCAAGCAAAAGCATGTTACCTTAGAACAAACAAACGAATGATAACAAATACCATTAGAGACTCTTTACTATCACAGGGCTCCATTGGTAATTCTAGGGTTCAAGGATCTCAAGACAACTCAAGCTCAGGTCTTCTTTTTCTGGTTAGAGCCCTCCCCCCCCCCCCCCCCCCCCCCCCCCCCCCCCCGAGTCAAATTTATGATAATACGATAATTTCTTACCATCCTTCTCTCTCTGGAGCTGTCCAATACTTTTAGTTGGTGCTTGACTTGCGACTGTGTCAGCAATCCTGGTAGTGGGCTGTAAAACATTAGATTTAAAATATCTGATAATCATTGTAAAATATTCCTCAGTCTCCAAAAAGTATATCAATTCTGATTTCACTTCCAAACTTATGATTAATGACAGAAAGTTACCACACCACACCTGCCACAATCAAGCATTTAGGTAAAGTAGGGATGGCTGAATATCTGGAGATGTTGTTGGACTTACATCTGATCCCCAAGTACAGATGCTATGCTGAGTGATCATAAGGGCTGCTCCTCCCTTCTTGACAGCATTCAAGAAATCTTCAGAAACGACATGAACATCACTGCTCTTGGCTTCTTTCATCTTCTTGTTCATCTTCTTTACCTCAGCTGAAATTAAAGGCAAGAACACACAATGAATGAACAAATAAGCAAACTCTCAACTAGGAATTTGTCCTTTGTCCCCCCCCCCCCCCTCATTTCCATCCCTTTAAAATAAAGGCAAAGTTCAACTGCAAAAACTATTTCTATCACAATGGAAAAGTACACCTCTACCCACAGCTCAACATACTAAAATTTCAGCCATGATAATTATTTGGTAAAAACCGCTTCAGTCCCGAGAACAGAAGCAAACACACACTCTGACCTACAACATCAATTCAAAATGAACTATATTTCAATGTTTTTCAATACTATTCCTGTCTGAGTGCATGGCAACTGAAATTGCTACTGTAGACTGAAATAAAGAAAGAAACAAACAAAAGATGACATACCTTCATTGCTGATAACACATGCTGTTTGAGGAGTGATCTTAGTGGTTACCTCTCCTCCTAGATCTTGGATGATTGTCTTCAGTTCTTTATTGCTCTTGGTAAGTTTGCCATGAAGTACGATGGTACAGTTGTGTAGAGGTTTCTCTTCAGGTTTCTTAGCCATTTTTCTGCAGATGAAAAAGACTAGTTTAAGAATTTTGCAGTTATAAAGATCTTTCAGGCTGATTTTCATAATTACACAATATGAAAAATCATTTTCAAAATCAGAATGTTTATTTGATCAGTATCCCTTATGATCAAATGTTCCATTGATGAATGGTTATATGGTCTAATTACAGCTACTACTAAGCCTATCACTAGCCACCGGAAAGTTGGATTTGGAAGTAGATTAAAATAAGAAAGCAATGTAGACATGCTATTCTTTTTACACAATCATTGACTTAACTTGATGAGCACCATCTGATTTCACTATAATATGATTTCAGTACTTCCTTTAGACCCTAACCCAAGTCATCTTAGGCTTAGTATTCAATGGGTTAATAGGACACAGGGTCATAAGGAACAGGTTAATGGTACATTCGTTTACAAAGTAGTAAAAGAGTAGTTGGTATTTGGCATGGAATAGGAAATATCTTTGCTGCCTATATGATTCCATCAGCGTCGGAAATACACGAGGGCGACGGGCGATTTCGCCCTCATGACAGCCCAAATCGCCCCTAAAATTCTCAAAACCTAATGCTTTGGGGCGACTATTTATTTCAGAGTCGCCCCAATATATATGCCCCTTTTGAAAGTCTTAACAGTTTTTCTGAGCGAGTATACCTTTATGATTTCATGAAAGTATAATACCTTCACAAGCATCGCGGTTTTGTGTCCGATTGATACGAATCGTGGAGTGTCGGTCGCTATGAAATTAATTTCAACCAGCTACCTTTACCTCGCGATCGCGATATCGCAAGTCTAGCCTGTGCATATTGCGCAATACATGCGCAGTGCAGTGCACTGTCAACATTCTACTACCAGTCCACACAGTTTCCATTCGGCTCCACAAAAAATATCATCCTAGAATCCCACCAATATGCCATTCGACGTTTTTTTCAGTGATGATATTTAGTCAAGAGATAGTGCCAGATGCCTCGGTATATTTGGTTCAAGAAATTTATCACCTCAAAATGAGTCTGAAATCACAAAAACGGCTAAATTTCTGAGTTCAGTCCCACACATAGTCTTTTGAGTCGGTTGTGAGATAATCGAAATTCATCAAGTAATATCGCCCCAAAAGTATCTGAAAAGGTATTTATATGCTTAGAACTTACTTTAAATGTGATATTTGGCCGTCTCTTTTAGCTTTTGTGGAATGAAGGTGTATTTTAGAATATGAAAACTAGTTGTTTTTTCACAAAAGATTGCCTTGCAATGAGGGCTTTCTGACTCCCTGCTGTGACTGTACATGTCTGTGACTGCAGATATTTCTAGTGCAGTGTGGCCGGGCGTGTGATCCTAACATTCATTGATCACTTTGAGTTACTTCGAAAATTTGATAGTACAAATCCCCAATCTAATACAGTTTACAGTTACAAATTTTCTGTGCTTTTATGCATTATCGTGATTCTAAGGATGCCAACGGATACTTTAAAAAGTTACAGATGTGCGACAAAAAGTAGCCCCTTCATAAGAAAAATAGCCCCAAGATATTCAGAAGTAGCCCCAATGTAAAAAAAAAAATAGCCCTTAAAAAAAATAATTAATTCCTACGCTGGATTCCATTATAAGAAACATGTCTCGCATAATGTATCTGAATATAAGCAAACCTTTTGCCATTCCCGTCTCCATCTTGACTTGCAGATGTAGATGCTTCCTCCTCTTCCTCTGGGAATAGTCTCTTACCCTTATTGTATGGCACAAACTTGAATTTTTTCCTGTCGAACAACAATATCAACAACAAAAATTTTAAAATGCGATCAATCACTGCTTTCTATTTTAAAAAATTCAAAAAAAATATCAACAAGAATTGACAAATGAACTAAAAAAGATACTTATCAACTACCATTTTCTTGGTGCTAATCACAGTGCATTAGCAATTGCACTAATGAAAACAAATCAAAATCTATTAAATATCAGATGCCGAATTGAACAGGCAAACTTGTCAACGGTATAGGAATATCAATGAACGCATCAGGAGTACATGAACTAACTTTGAACTTTTGACTGACTTACAAGTACTCAATATCTTCCTTGAGATATTCTGGAATATGCCACGTCTTGCTCCTGGGTGCTTCCTTGGTCCTATACTGACACTTGGTCCAAGACGTCAGGTTACCAGTACACCTGAAGCACAGACCAGAGCTACTCACAATCAGCTGTCCATTCTTGCATTCAGGACATCGCTCCAGGGCACCAAACATCATGCCATCAGCTACACTATCTAGAAGCTACAAAGACAAAGTAATAATAATAATTACATTTCTGGAAGACAAACCTCTCATTTTGTCACTTAATCATACTGCACATCAAAATTTATGGGATATTTGGATTGCTCTCATTTTTTGAGAAGTCAGCTAATTAAATGTTCAAAGTTGTTGCTGATACAAGAGAGAGGCCATGTTTTATAATATTTCTGAAATTCAAAATGAATCTAAGCTGCATTTTTCATAGGGTACTGGGAAAATGATAACTATTATTAAGTGATTGACCAAAGTGCCTCTGACCAGTGCTTTACCTACTCTTCTCTACATTCTTCTGCATGAAAGTAACAAGTGCAAAGTTCTTATCTGATTCTCTTCAACCTTCACATAAATAGTCTATAGATCCCACTTCATCACTACCCTACTATCTCCTGTATGCTTTGGCATAAGAGATACAACACAAGTCAGAAAAAAAATCCACTTTTTGAAATGAGTATTGTTTTCAAAATGTCTGATTAACAGAGTGCTTTTTATGATGTATGGATAGAGTACATATTTCCTTATTGTTTGGTAACATTAATTTTGATTTTGCTGTTATGGTTGAGCACATAACCACTGTTTGAAAGAGAGTCAAAACCCATTTGTGCCAAGTAATATGATTACTTGCTGAAACAGAGACAATAACATTCCCAAAACATTGAGGGTAAAGCTTCAAAGGTGCCTTGCCTGGTTTGGAACAATGCAATTATCATTCCAAAGGACTTTCTTGCTCATTGTGCAGTGGATCTACACCAGGGAAGACATTGTTGATGTTGGTGCAATAAGTTTTCATCCAAACACATTGACTCCTCTCCAGTAAATTAATGAGTCCCCACAATTGATGTATCAAATAAAGGGGGAAGATGCTGCTCTATCTTACTGTAAATCAAGATCTATGACATTTTTTTAAAATCATATTTGTAATATTAGTATTTAAACAGTGTAACTTTTTATTTATTTATTATTTTTGGGGGACTCACTGTAAGATTGAGCACAAGGGTTCCAGTGCATTTCACACACTACTCTTCTATCACATCACTTCTTATATGTAAAAGTAATGATCACAAAGCTTCATAATGCATGCTTACCTTACTCTCTCCTGGAGGGACTTCTTGATCGTTAGCTTCTAGTATGTCCTTCAGTCCATTGTTCTTCACCCATCGGTACAGCTGGTCACGGATTGCCCACAACTGATCATTTTGAGTCTAATATTCACAATTTGTTTCAAGAAAACAGAGACAAAAAAAAAATTCAAATGCAAATACATGTATGCTGCTTGACTTTCATATTATTTCAATTTATACAGATCTATACATCAGAAAATTTTGATCAGTTGGTTAATATATTAAAGGGAATTTTCACCTTGAGATCTCGCTCTAGTTTGCTGAGGGCAGGAGTGGCCTTCTTGGCTGGAGGAGGACCTGTTTTACCTTTCCCTTTTCCTTTTGTCTTTTTCACTACCTTCCTGTGTGAAGAATATAAGAATTTATATTCATCATTTAATACCAAACAGGTAATGGGGGAAAAAAAAGACCAATTTTACATGAATCACAGAATACCCTTGTAGTCCAAGTTTTACTAGATTTGTTTCTCATTACCAAGACATGAAAATGGGGAAATCCTATTACTTGTCATTTTTGTACAACAATCTGATGAATGAGTGAAATTTCTTACTCTATAAAATACAATACTTTAAGAAAAAAATTAATCCTTTGACTACATAGGTAGTGGATAAGGTTGAGGTGCTCAGACAATTGCTTCAGCAACATTAGGAGTTACAAAACAGAATTAGGGCTGGAGTTGTGACTAGGTTTTAGGATAGGGTACGGAATGGCTGAAGGACTACAGTTACACATTCAGTTCATTTTTGTAGAACCAATGTTAATCTTACTTGAATTTCTCTTCCAACATCTTCTGATCCTTAGTCTTGAGACGGTCGAAGGTCGAGAGCATACTGGCTGTACCATCAGGAGGCCATTCAGCAAGATTCTCCTCCATGTACTTGGCATCTACAAAGCAATCAACATGATGCCAACGTGGTACTGGATCGTATTCTTCAATTGGTTCCAACCAGGCAATGCGAACTGTCGCCTTCATTAAACAGAAACACAGATTATAGCCCTTTTATTACAAAAATATTATGGTTCTATCAAGAACACTGCTCATTCCAAGTCTCACTTTAACAAGGTGACATTCCCAGTATGCAGTATCATTTTCTATATTTTTTATAATGTAACATTCTAGCATTCAGTTAAAGGGAAAGTCCACCCTAGAAGTTTCACTGTTTCAATACAAACCAATAGCAAGATTGTGTCTCGCCCACCCATGACTAAATAACACGAAAGTTTCCCCAAGTACATCCCTAACCAAGTTTGATGTCACAAGAAAGTCTTGCAGGTAAACTTTAACGTTTGAAATAAAATGACCTTTGACCTTACCATGTGACATCCGATGCCACTATAACATGAAGGTCCCCCAAGTGCATCTATGACCCAAGTTTAGTTGAAAAGGGAGCAACGGTTGCAAAGTTACTTGTCATAAGAGAGTCTTGCAGGTAAACTCTAACATTTGACCTCAAATGACCTTTGACCTCACCATGTGATCTCCGACAGCACCACAACATGATGTTACCCCTAGTGCATCTATCACCCAAGTTTGGTTGCCATTGGACCAACAGTTGCCAAGTTATGTGTCATAAGAGAGTCCTGCAGTTAAACTTTAACATGTGTAAAAAGAGTCTTGCAGGTACTCTATAACCATGTGACCTCAAATGACCTTTGACCTCACCATGTGACCTCCGACAGCACCGCAACATGATGGTACCCCTAGTGCATCTACCCCCAAGTTTTGGATTCCTAAGTCTTGCCTTCACCTCATCCGGTGGGCGAGACAAAAAGGAGATAAATTTGAACAGCATTTTAAAAAGAAATGAGCAAAATCAGTCTAAGAATAAGAAAATTACACTCATTTACATTTTCTAGTAAATTACTCTCAGCTCTGCAAATTGGCAACACTGATGACATCATATGCAAGCAGGTCTCCATTCACTTTGTACATGAAATTTCACATTTTCTCAATTTTCTTGGAAGTTACACATTTTCTAACCCCATAGTATGTTAAGTAAAAAGCAATTCTTCTGAACATACATTGATTATGGGGGTTAGAAAATGTGTAACTTCCAAGAAAATTGAGAAAATGTGAAATTTCATGTACAAAGTGAATGAAGACCTGCTCGCATATGATGTCATCAGTGTTGCCACTTTGCAGAGCCGAGAGTAGTTTACTAGAAAATGTAAATGAGTGTAATTTTCTTATTCTTTGACCGATTTTGCTCATTTTCTTTTTTAAATGCTGTTCAAATTTATCTCCTTTTATTGAAACAGTGAAACTTCTAGGGTGGACTTACCCTTTAACAAGATTTCAACATTAAAACTTTATTTACATGGTCCATAAAAACTTACTTTTTTATAGTAAATAAAGTTCATCATCATCATCTTTTATTACAGTCAGCTTCTTCCCTCATACGAGGGGTCACTGCCTTGAGTGCCATGAGACCCTTCCTTCCATTTGCTCCTATCTTGAGCATCCTCCTCTTTTAACCCAACCCTCACTTCAATCAAAAGCACAAGAATCTGACACTCGCAATGATTACTTCACTTCTTTTGCCTTGACTGTAGCAGTAAAGTAACTTTCATCAATCAAACCCCCAGCAAATCTACATGAATAATACCATTCTTTGTAAACTACATTCTCAGAATCGAATACTTGCCAAGTTAACGTCCATGCTTCTTTAAATTTGAAAGAGGAAGTATTTTTCATCCTTCTGAGCATATACTGCCAACAGACCTATTTCAGGGTATTATTTCATAAGACTTCCGAAGCTCCTGCGTTTTGAGGACCCCCCCCCCCCCCCTTCTGCCCCACCCCTGGAGTGGCAGGAAAAGTTCCCCATATGCATGCTTTTTTTTTGGTCTTCCTATGGTGATGCCTATCAACACCAAGTGTAAGGTTCAGTCCTCTTAAGATATTGCTAAAACCTGCACTAGGCAAACACCTGATACTTCGGAATTGACCTCTGTGATCATCAACCTTTGACCAAAATCTACATCTTCCTGTGATGATACATACTAACACCAGGTTTGAAGTTCATACCTCAAATGGTTCTTGAGATATTGTGTAACCGAAAAAGCGAGATGGAGAGATGGACATATGGACAACCTGAAAAATGTCTCTGGCACGACCTTCAAATGGCAGAGGCATAAACATATAATAGTGCATTTCCCTTCTTCATCTCAAATCCCAGTCTGAAAAGCTTACCTCTGCAATCTTGTCTCCACAACGTAAACACTTTGCACGACCAGAACTGGCGTAACCCACAGAAAACTGACTCAGAGTTGTTTTACTGCTACCTTCTGCATCAGGGTCTGCACTCTTGAGTTCTCCCGCAGGTTTCTTTCCTGAGAGTGTTTCTTTGATTCTTTGCTGATCGTCCCATCTCAAACTTGGAAAGCCCCCTGCAAGAAGGATATTGTAAGTACTTTCTGCACTGATTACTAATACTGTAGTGCCTTGATGCTTGGCTCCTGGCCTTGAGGGATCTAAGCCTTGGCCTTGGTCTTGACCTTGTGGGTTTGAGCCTTGACTAAAACACTGCTGGTTACAGTACAGAATGTGGCTCTTACACAGATGACAAAGTAAAGTTGCAGAACATCTAATCTTCGCATCTTGTATATAAAACAAAGTTAATCCTGGCATATCATGATTATTCAGAGAGGACAGATGGAACTGTATGCTGAAAAGTCCCTTCAAGGTTGCATCAAACAGAGACTGTGTAACTAACTTTGACAGAGATACTTTTGATATATTTTTGACAATCCACTAAGGGGTGAATAGCAGAAAATTTAAAAGCATTGGATATTTTTCCTCCTTTATGGTATGAACATGCTCCTTGCCAATCATATGCAAAGTGTAAACAGAGGTCATCTTAAAAATGGCTACGTACATGCCTTTTTAAGAAATTTTTGGATCTATCAAAGACAGATATTATTACAGAGTAAAATCTACAGGGAAAATTTTATAGTCAAACTAAGTCTGTACGAGCTTATTTGGGCACCTAGCTAATGTATGTTACCCCATAATATTTCTCCTGTCCTTCTTCATTACCCATGATTCAATTTCAAACCTTTGTAACAAAGATAGAATGCTCTAAAATAATCAGTAATACTGTACCGATTTCTGCTTGAGACTCTGGTTTGTTCCTCTTGAAGAAGCAGTGGTAATGGAACCAATTGGGTATCTTCCCATCAAAAACTGGAGACTGAAAAAAAAAAGGTAAACAAAAAGGTACCATATTTGAAAATCATTAAAAGTAAAAAAATTCAGGTATATCAATAAGGTTTTTAGAGCTATCTATTCAAAGCCAATATGGCATGCATCCTTATATTTTGACTTCTAAAAGGAGAAGCAACATAAGGTAGTCTATACCTGTGCTGGGGGGTGTTTCATAAATCTGTTCGTAAAGTTACGCATGACTTTATGAACGACTTGAATATGAAGTGCCAAATGAGATGCCTTAAATTTTTCCTGATGCTTTAAAAAGTGTGACTGCATTTCCCCATAATTTTGATTAAATTGTGGCAAAAAATATACTTTGTAATAAAAATGTCTGTAAACATTAGTAATGTTAATCTTCATGTACATATTTCACCTTTAGCTGATGCGATTTAACATGACTGATAATCCCATTTGGCTTGCAATATTCAAGTCGTTCGTAAAGTCATGCGTGACTTTACGAACAGCTTTTATATGAAACACCCCCCTGACGACATTCAGTATCGAGTCTCTCAAGACCTAACATAGTACAACATATCATGCACCCCAACGCCAGAAGGGGTGTGTGACACATCATTCTTTGTCTCCTAACTGAAACTGATGAACTGTTTCAGACCTGCATGTTTGAGATCACAAAGTGGATGGAGCTGAAACTAGCTTGCAATGATTGGATCACCCGAGGGCCGAGGCACATTCTTAGAATCTACCAACAATTTGCTTTACTTGATATACTGATTTGATAAAATTTATTCATGATCATCAACACTGTCACATCACAGCACTTTGATTCATGAATGCCAAAAATATTCCTAAAATTTTGTTGTCTTTAACTTTTAAGAGCTAGATAGGACAACTAAAATGTTAACAAAATAACAAACAGCAAACCATCATCTATCTCGTAAGAATCATTAGAATGGTCATTTTCATTGTCTTAACCTTGGAGGTTTCCTAGCCTAGCTCCTAACTTAGGTCTTTGCAGGTTGCTCAATCATTTAACCAACTCTGACAAAAAATTGTTACATAGATCTGACCATGCTAACATTGATCGTTTCAAACTAAAATTAGAAATGATGAACTTAAATCTAGACTTGTATGCCATTGCACTGCAGATTTGTCAGTTTCCACAAGGTAACGTGTTGAGTGAGCAATTTGACTTTAGATCTATATTGTAACACCACTATGTTCATTTAAAATAATTAAAGTTAATATGATGATTTGGCAATACCTACCCATACATGTAGGTCAAAACGGCATTTTGAATAGCGAAACTAATTGCTGATGCGAACACGAAATACATTGACTTAGATCTTCTATAAAAGAGAAGAAAAGTTTTGATTTTACTTACCAACAATGTTCCTGACCCAAGGCTCTCAATTTTCCCCTTTCTGCTTCATATCTGATGAATGAACTGAAAATGGTGAATTTTAAGAAGAAAACCGACGCTTATCAGACTCGTAGGTCAACAGCATGCCGTCGAGTAACCAATTGAAAAGCATGCTATCATGGCTATGTAATGTAGTTTCGGTACAGACTTGTAACGTTTGCAGGACAAGGTCAATTCATTGACCAAGTAAACAGGATGAGTGGCAATACCGAGTGACTGACTGAAAAAGTTCACACCCACACTCCCTCCATATTTTCATCATATTAGAGTTAGGATTCGGATTGGGATTAGGGATAGGTTTAGGATTAGGACTAGGGTTAGGGTTAGGCTTAGGGTAAGGATTAGGATTACGATCAGGGTTGGAGGGGGAGGGGTGTGAACTTCTTCAGTAATATTAGGCTACCCAAAATTATTGGTGTGCAGCTTCCATAAGACTTTGTCTTTCTGCTGCATTTCCTTGCAATTTCTTATGTATCTTATTGTTTTAATGTTTCAGTGTAGATCTACCATTGTATTTGTAATGTTTTTATTAATTTACTAAATAAACTGAACTGAACTGAACTGAAAATTATACCTGAACCATTTTGGCCAATCTCAGCGACTCCTTGTCGATCTTGTTGCGACATAACTTGCACGATGCACGATTACTTTTGGCATACTCAACCCTGAAAGGCAGATCCTTTGAGCTAACGTCATCCATAGCTGTTACTTCAATAAAACATTAGCAAACACGAAAACAAACTCAGAAATCGTGGCCTGGACCAATAGTTGACTGTCGGGCGGGTGCCCCAGCAGAATGATAAATTAAACCCAGCTCAGATATCAGAGCGCTAGCGCTAGCGCACGCAGAACTTTTCGGAGCAAAGTCTACCAACGTGCTGTGTGCATGCGTTTCTTTGCCCGTACGTAGACAGATTATCGGGGGCTTGTCACCACATGTTCAGAACCTTTGCATTTTTGTTTACAGTGGTCGAAATTAGTCTTTTCTCCCAGCGTCCGATATTTCTGCCTAGCCGGATTGCAGGCCCTTTTGCAGGAGGGATGGGCGGGGAGTAAGGTGAAAGGTGCACACCCAGGGGTAACTTTCTGAAAAGAACATCCGACAATTAATTTATAGCTGGGTCATGCTATTATCATTACCTAGATTTTACTCTTCAACATGCATCATGAATGCCCGCATGATCTATGAATGCAGCCAAGAACAGAAACAATAATGCAGGCGCGGCACGATAAACTGAGGCATATTGCAATGCGAGTAGAGATAGATCGAGGCGTCATTTTAGATGACGGGGGGGAGGGGGGGGGGGGGGGGGGGAGGGGGCGCCCGGCGGGGGCGCAAGACGACCAAGCGCCCCCGCGACGATATTGGCTTTGATATATGTACACTGTTGCCCGTAAAGTTGGAATAAAAGTGTTTACACCCATTAATGAAATGATTTTGACAATGATTTCTTCGTAATAGCTAAACATTGTGTGGACGCAAAGCGTTTTTAAATTCGGGGGAACATATTCGTTCACCTCTGTGCCGAATATTGACTCTATTCAGGTGCCTCGCTTTCCGCTGAAACCATTCTGTTTCTACGAGCAAGCGAAACCAGCGACCGACAAACAAACAAACAAACAAAAAACATGTATGGATTCGTCACCAAAAATACAGGAAATCGTATTTGTAAATTTGTCAACCGGCATGATTATAATATTTGGTAACTCGCTACTGGAATAAGCTGCTTGCTGGCCGAAACCATTCTATTTCTAGTTTTTACATGTTTTACGAGCGCTGGAGTAGCAAGCGAGCATAAAAAATGGGATTATCTTGGCCCGTTGGCCATTTACAGAAAGTTTATCTATTTTTCACTTGCATGCCGGCTTGCATGCCGCTCGATTCCTTGCATAGTCAGGCCTCTTTTTGTATAATTAGAGACGCAAGATGCAAACCGATTTCCTTATCAAGAATCTAGTCATTATCATCGGCCTTGGTTAGCGAGATAGCGCTCCCAGTCCAGGTTTCCCATTTTCTGTCCTTTTCCTTCTTTTCTACCCTTCCCCCCCCCCGCACTTTCCTTCCGTTTTTCCTTTATTTTTCTTTCTTTACTTTTTCTTTTTTCCTCTCCTTTCTCTTCCAGCCTATTCTCTTTCCCCCTTCTCTTTCCCCCTTCTCTTTCCCCCTTCTCTTCCCTATTTCATCATCATTTCCTTCCTTTTTGGCATCAGCGGTGGAGCATTTGCCAACGGAATGATTGGGGGTGTGACAGCCCCCCCCCCACCCCGCTAGCGACGGCCCTGGAGAAATGCATTCATTATGTCATGCCTGTCGAAAGGGGAATGGACCTAAAATTGAGTGTTTTTAATAAAGATATTCATTAATAATTGAATAAAATTAGGAAAGTGAAAAAATTGACATAATATTTTTTTTCTACTCGGAAATTATACTGGGGGAAAAAATGATAGGCCTATCTTTGGGGTGGGGGGGGGGGGGGTGCCTGCCCTCCATGATCGACGTCTCTGATACACTGATAGTCCGGGGCATAATGGTTGACGATAGCAGAAAAAACAGTCGACAGCCATCCCGACCGAAAAATCTGTCTCTATTACGTTAGCCTCTTATTTGGGTATGGGGCCACACCTTCTATCTAACCCCCCCCCCCCCTCCCCCGATGCGACAAAAATGAACAGAAACAAGGCAGACTCTGACTCTTTTCCTCTTCTTCCTGTCACGATCCTCGATGAAAAGCCTAGTTTATATGAAGAATATACAACTATGGGCGGCGCTACAGGGGGGGGGGGGCAGGGGGGCGAATGTTCCCCCTATGATTTTTCAAGTGACCAAAACAGAAAAAAGAGGAGAAAATAAAAAAGAAGAAGAAAAAGGAGGAGAAAGAAAAAGAGGGGTTTGGTCATGTAAATATAAAATGCCCCTATTTTTTTTTTCATTTAAAACGTAAATAAACTTACCTATGGGTCATCCCCCTATCAAAATACCCTGGCGCCGCCCTATGTGCAACTGCTATAGTGAATGTTGGATATTTGAGATTTTTGAAAGTGTTTGCCATGCAGCATGCAATCATTGTGTCCGCAAAGAGTGACTCGATTATGTGCCGGACAATGGGCAATATCAATTTTGTGCCAATGGGACGTTTTTAATCTTTAAAGGGTCAAAATTACAAAATGAATCTGAATATTTGCATAACAAGAAAATGTGCCTCGTATACTTCATCCTACTCTTATATAGGCTACCACTATCACCCCCCCCCCCCCTCCATAATAATGCTTAGATCGGTTACTACGGTATAAATAGGGATTCCATTCTGATTTCATATTTTGCACTATGAGTTTACAAGTGTTATCTCGCTTGTCTTCTCCAATATCTTCGTCTCTCGCAGCAGCACCAAATTTTCATAGCGGAAAATACCATAGAGATTTTTTTTAATTTGTATGTTTTATTGAAACAAATCAAGGGAATCATAAACAGTATTTACACAGTTCGAAAAAAAAAAAGACATTACAAAATAACAAAATTGAAAAGAATAAAAAAAATAAACAAGTAAAGGCAGAGTAAGTATAAATAGAGTACAGCAAAAAAACAAAACAAAACAAAACAAAAAAAAAACACACACACACACAAAAAAACCTGGAAATACTGAAGAAAAAAAAGGTAGAATGGGGAATACCCCAGGCCCAACACCAAAGGTCAGACTACAGGCCGGTCAGACGCGCGATGTCCCATCCAGCAATTAGAAGGAGAAACGAGGCCGACCTCGACTCGGATCAAAATATTAAATCTAAACACATTCTCTCCGAATATCATACACTTTCAAACTTTCAAGCAAGGAATATCATGGAAAAAATCGCACAAGATTTTTTTTTTTTTTTTTTTTTTTTTTTTCGAACAGTGAATATCAAGTATACATCTCTATGGAACCAAGGGCTCTTTATGGAAAATACACGAAGCGCCCTCTATATGAATAAGCACTATCAGCATAACCACGGATGAAAGAGATTTGGAAGGTTTCATTCCGAGATAAATGATCAAGTAAAACTAAATGGACGCCATGTTGGTGATGCAGAACTGAAGTTACTCGTCATGACATGCCCTTTAAAACCGAAATTTGACAGTTTCGTCTAATTTCAGATTGTATCAATATAAGTGCTCAAAGTTTTGATACCATTAAGCACCTGGAAAGATTGAAAATGATTTTTTTTTTTAAGGGGGTATTGATATAGATAGGCGAATATAGTCCAAAAGAGGGCATGTTGCATATGATTTTTAATGTTTTTATTTATTTATCTATCTATTTATTTATCTATCTATCTATTTTTGGTTAGTCCACATCTAGACACAACTGACCTGTACCCTCTTTTTAAAACTTGCCCAAGTGGATAACTTTACACAACAATGAAAGTCTTTTTTTTTTCAGCGGTAGGCTACAGGCTACCCTTTAATAAAATAATCCCAAATGATTCCCCTTTTAGGACAAGCTAAATGAAGAGTAAAATAAGAAAAGAAAACTGCTTTTAACGAAACTACATGTATCACACAGAATCTGACATGGGAGGCTAGGGGCAGGTGCAAGCAGAGAGTCCCAAAGTTTGGAATTTATGTCAAAACAAAAAAGAATAAGAAGAAAACAATTATTTTGTACATTGATTCTTCCTTTCTTGGGATTTGTACTTCCCAGCCATAGAAACATAGCTCTACCTTTATAATGGCTGGGTTAGAGTGTAAATTTACTAGTTGGCTATTCGGCAACTTTGTCGCTCGAATGGCTCTTGGGATTACCAAGATGGCAGTTGTGTCGAAAGGTTGACAACGATTTCCGTGTAGAGTTGACCTTCTAGTCATCATAAGTAAATTCCGTGATGCATATGCATCCACGGCCGTACTACTCACGTGCGCGTGGATTACATATACACTTATATTATGTGGATACAGTATGCGCTGATAAGTCGAAATGGCAGGGAACGGTGACTCGTCGAAAGTAAACGCGATTCCTGATATAAAAGTGGACAAACCCGTGATAAGTGAGGTGGACAGAGAGAGAGCAGAGGCACTCAAAGACAAAGCTAATACGTTTTTTAAAGGTAAATGTTCGGAATTATACTTTTGGACGAATGAGGTATGTTGAGTGTCGACAGTGCAATTGACAATTGTTAGTCACTTCGACTTTGTACGGTATCGGTATCATAATAACGTTAGGCCTATGACTATGTGAATAAAGATGTAGGTTTATGTTACTTGTTAGCTTCTATCCCCATCATTTAGGCGAAACTGTAAGTACATTAAAATTCCTAGTTTCATTGTAATACATGGTAATGGTAAGGCATTATTACAATGATTTATATATTGCTTTAAATACATCTCAAATGTCTCTAGTGCTTTACAGAAATATTATTAGCTTGATTAGAGAGCTCTAGGTCTAACGTTACCCTGGTCCCGGGGCCGGGGGGCCACTCAGATATTGGTTGGGTGTCTGGAGAAAAAAAAATTATTTTGCTTATTTCACAATAACATTAAATTTTCTTCCTGAATTTGGAAAGTATTAACCTTGAAACTGACAGAAATATGATTTTTTGGGGGGAGAAATTCCAGTTAATTACTGCAAAATAAGAGAATGAAATTGGACCATTTTCCAGCATTTTCCTGCATCATAGGCATAGTAGAAATGGCACATACACGAATGCAAATTTTGAGCTTCCAAGGTCCGATACAACTTTATACTTAATGTCAAAAACTTGTCCTTTTCATGACCAGATAGGAAATTTTACAATCTTTCTAATGGTGTGAATTTTTTATAGGTTTGAATATCAGATCGCAAATTGAGAAAAAGTGACAAAAATTGTGTAAAACAGAAAACTTCAGTTTCCCATAGGAAATGCATGGGAAATGGCAGTCTGAATACACACAGTTTATAAGGGTTTGCAATTTATCTTGTATTTTTATTTCTAGTGAGCCTAAAAACTTGTCGTTAGGGTCAAAAGGATGACCAGGATTTTCTCTTTCCATACCAAATATGAGATGAAAATTAATTCAGATCACATTTTAATTTCATGATGAATTTGCACCCAAATTGTGCCATTTTTTCCCCCCAGAATAGCACGCTTTTATTAAGCTGACACTTTTCAGTGTGACTTCAGACACCCTATTATTGGTGTACACATGCGTGTCCATGGGTTTTAAAAAAAAACCCTAAACAGGTTTTATACTTCAATGAAAAAACACCCCTTAATGATGATTTTGCGCGGTTTCTCATGAAACTAAACCCTCTAAATAAGTTTGATTGGAATATTACCCCCTAAACAGGTTTGTTTAAAATATGCTGATCAGCTTTTTGACAGCTAGCTACCGGGGGCGTGCGGGGCGGGTTGGTCATGCGGAATAGCAGCTAGCTAACATAATGTGCGAGGCTGGACGCCTCGAGGAAACGGGTGCGAAACTCCTGTATTTTTTATTGATCATGAACACCCGCTTATCCGCCCGCCCGGCGCGCGCGCCACTTCCTGAAAATCCCTGAAAATGTCCCATAATGTTCCATTCACATATTGTCGCCCGTAGGAAAAATTTACCCCCTTAACGCGTTCGACCATATTAACGCGTTTGGCCATATTAATTAAAAGCATCCCTTTTTTTTGTTGAAAGTGAGCGTTTTAGGACCCCTTAACACGGAACGCGTGTTACGCGTTCCACATGAAAAAAAACCCCTTTTTACGCGTTTTCTTGGACGTGCATGTGTACACCAATATATCAGAGTGCCCCCCCCCCCCCCCCCCCCCCCCCCCCCCCCCCCCCCCCCCGGGACCCTGGTCAATGGATTCAGGCTTTTTTGCAGATGCTCACAATGCTAAACAAACCATAGTGACTTTTAATAGCATCCTACTTGTACCCACTTAACACCTGGGTGGAGAGTGGCAAATGTAGATTCATATCTCGCCAAAAGACATTAGTGCCGTAGTGGGACTTGAACTCAGACCGCAAGATTGACACTCTGGTAATGTATCTGCAAGACCACAAACATCTCTACAATTATCAGGGCCAGGGGCTTATGCCAAAATGGTGCGGCACAGAGTGGAGCAGAGGGGAACAGAGCCTGCACCCTTCTTTGACAAAAGCACTCCAGCTTGTCTGAAAGGGTGCATTGGGACCAGAGCAGCACACTTAAAGCAACAAATGACACAAGCCTGCCGCTTGTCTCCTTGTCTCGAAAGGATACATTGAATACTTAA
Organism: Echinometra lucunter; assembly: GCA_029962745.1. NCBI lineage: Eukaryota > Metazoa > Echinodermata > Echinoidea > Camarodonta > Echinometridae > Echinometra > Echinometra lucunter. The sequence continues at coordinate 5,884,094 of CM057152.1, read as the reverse complement.
TACGTATTTTCATTTTGTAATGAACATAGTTATAATTAAAATGTATATTGATATAAGCCTACATGTCTTATAAGTTGGAAGTAGTTTTTGTTTTTGTTTAGGAATAGATGAGTAGTTTTTAGCTCATCCGGCCCGATGAGCTTATGCCGTGGCCTGGCATCCGTCATCTGTTGTCTGTTGTCTGTTGTCTGGCGTCCGGCATCCATCCACAATTTAAAAATGCTTCTTCCTAGTCATTTCTTGTCCGATTTCAATTCTGTTTGCTTTATATGGTAGCACTAGGTGGGGGATTCAAGACTTCTACACAGAATTGTGAAACTCATTAAATAATAATTTATGCGCATTTTTTGAAAATCACCATAAATGCTTCTTCTCCGTCATTTTTTTTTTCCATCTAGAGCTACATGACGTACACCGAACTTCTACATGGAATTTCAAAATTTTGACTCGAAAATTATCAATACTAATTTTTGCCAAATTTAATCCAAAATCACAAAAATGCTTCTTCATTTGTCGACCAGTTTTTATTTTTTGTTTTTGTTGTTTGTTTCATCAGGTAGAGCTATGTGAGGTATACCAAACTTCTACATGGAATTTTGAAATTTTGTCTAGAAAATTATTCATGCTAATTTATCAGAAATTTATTCAAAAATCACAAAAAATGCTTCTTCTTCATTTGTCAACCAATTTTGATTTTTTTTTTTTTTGTTCCATCTGGTAGAGCTACATGAGGTACACTGAACTTCTACACGGAATTTTTAAATTTTGTATCTGATATTATTTTTGCTAATTTATACATATTTAATTAAAAAACAATGTCTTTTTTCAATATAACATTTAACCAGATAATATGCACTTTGTCATAATGAATATAACAGATATAAATATATATTATGCATTCATTACAGTGTCAACCTGGTGAAAATTAAAAATTGTGTGAATTTTTTTGCCGGATGCCAAATAAGCACCACATCATTGATGTGCTTGTTATGATCATCTGAGCAGCAGCAGCGAACCACTTTGACTGGCCTATTTGGGATTTTCCTTTCAGTAAAGTCCTGTTGATGTGGTCAGCTGTAAACTTGTATTTCTTGATACCCAAAGTGGCTATTTTTTCCAGTTGCACTGTAAACAGTATACAAAAAATACAAAACACCCCCCCCCCCCCCCCAAAAAAAAAATCTACTGGGTTGTGTCACTTTGGACAGTAGCAACAAGAAACTAAGTATGTTTTGAACCTACACACATGGATTTTGCGTATCAAAGTGAGACGTTGTTGTTTTCAAAAGTATATAACACCAAAAAGAAATCTATAGAATGTTTTGTTATTTCTTCATTTTTCATTTTAGTAGTGTATTTTATAAAACTAAAAAATTAATGAGTTGTATCATTATCTTTTCTTTTTTTTATTTAAAAGATTTTGATGCCTGAAACCAAAGAGTTTGCAGAGCTGGAGTCACATCTAACTCATTCCCTTTGATCCATGTTCAATGCTGCCAAGCAAAAATATGTCAGGCATGTGCTTAACTGGATCTTCCTTGCAGATGCATCTAGACAAAAGATTCCTGTCTGGCTTCAAACTTACGGGCCATTTTCAAAGGGAAATATGCTTTTGTAATGATAATTACTTTTCGCTACCACTCGTCTGATAATATGAGCAGTACACAGTGCTTACCTTTACAAGAGGCAAGCGAAAGGAAATGGTGCAAAATTTCCTGAAATATGGATCAAAATTACTCGACTGTGCATGTGTGGGCACTAATCTGACAGGTAACATCATAAATTACCGTACTTTAACAAACTCCCTTTTCATTTTCGTTTGCTGCAAGTAATCGGAAAAGTGTCAAATTGGGGGTTTTAAGATTGCCACATTTTACTATTTTTCACAAATGAAGACTGCTATTATCCGACATACGCAGATTTCTGGACACAGTTAGGCTTTTGTATTCATATTTTATCATCTGTTCAATTTTCTTTCTGTTAATTCAAGTAAAAATCGAAATCACTAATCAAGCTTTCCCATAATGTTGGCGGCATCGAACCTCGGACATCAAAGGCAACAGCACACTTGTAGATTCTATTGTGCAACCTTAAAGGACAGCTGCTTGAAATAATTTGTTGCCAATTGGGACTCCAGCTCTTAAAACTCCTTGCTGAAACACAGTGAAAGATAGAATACCATGTGAAGTCCTCTGAAAAATGTCCATTATCGACACCACCTTGTTATACATGTAGCATGGTTAAAGTACGCCTTTTGTTTTCTCAATGTCTTCCATTGATTCAGCTCAAGACTTTCAACAAGCAATCACCTACTATTCTGAGGCTATAGAGATCAATCCTACAGTAGCAGCATTCTATGGTAATAGGAGTTTTGCCTACCTGAAGACAGAATGCTTTGGATCAGCTTTAGAAGATGCAAGCAAGGCCCTGGAACTTGACAAGTCCTATATCAAGGTAAATAGTCTTTAGTGTGATTATAGACTTCACAGACTGCTGAGTTGTATAAGTCTTCAGAGGGATGTTTCCATTTTACTAAAGATATGTTGACACACTAGTCTTGAATCTCAACTTGTAATTTAATGAAATCAATATTATTGTCATGATGCAATGATGCCAGAAAGGAACATATGCCAGTGGTGATAATTAGTGATTTGTCAATGTTTGGTGAAATATAAGAGTTGACATACAGTCCACCCTCGCTTATCTGGCTGCGTTTGGACTGGTGCCCATCCATATAAGTGAAATGGCCGGATATGAGAGTAATGTAGTGGGACACCTTTTCTGTGAAAATTTATAGGGTAGAGCGGTCTATTTTCTGTAAAATATCTATCTCCTTGGTATTGTGGATGATTGTAAATGATCAATAACATCTTTCTGTTTGTACGAGATGAAAATAAAACAAAAAACATACAAGCAAATCTGTCTGGTAATTAAGTAACTGGTCAACTATTTGATTTATGCTTGTTATAAATCATTCTTTTCAGGGCTACTACAGGAGGGCTACAGCAAATATGGCTCTTGGCAAAATCAAGATAGCACTCAAAGACTATGAAACGGTAAGAAATCTTATTTTATTAAAATAGTATGAGAAATGTGTAGAACATAGTAAAGATTTGAATGAGGAGCTTAACCTGAAACAGAGCTTAACAATGACTTTTTATCTGCCTTTATAGAATGTAAAAATTTGAGGGCAATGAAACAGGCTAACTAGACACAGGATCAAGCACAGATTGATTTTGCTTTAGTAATTTCTTGACAGCAGGATTGTTTTGGCAGAAGTTCTCCCTTTTTCTTTGCCAATTATTCCATAAGTTAGATAAACAGACCATTACATGGTGTATGAGATATGTTTTCGCTTCCTTTTACATATATCCCTTGTATCATTTGTGCCTGTGTTAGGTAGTGAAGTACAGACCCAATGATAAAGATGCTAGAGTCAAGTACACAGAGTGCAGCAAACTGGTCAAACAACAGGCCTTTGAGAGAGCTATCAGAGGGAATGCTGAAGAAAAGAAGTCTGTCATAGATAGTATCAATCTAGAAAATATGAGTAAGTGAATATGCAGTTTATAGGGGAACTTGCTAATAATTAAGATCGGGGGGGGGGGGGGGGGGGGGGGTGTTTCACAAAGACTAAGACCGACTCAAATCACACTTAACTATAGCCAGCCATTCATGCCACAGTTTGTTTTCAATATAGGTCTCTCAAAGAAGATTGACAAGTATAGATGAAAATCATTATTTAACCCACTGAATACTGGATTCTCTATTTCCCATAGACTTAATACAGGGGTCACCCAGATCCAGTAGTCAGTTAGTTAAACATCCTTGTGTAATGTTTTGTTTCTACTCTGCTAGAGTGTGCCAATTTACCACTGAAGTTACAGTACATGTACATGCTCTACCAGTAAAAATTCCACAAGTGTAGAAGACCTATTATGTTGCACATGTACGATAGCAGTATGAAAGTAAAGCAGAATGAAAGTAAAGCAGAATGAATGACAGAGACAAGGGTGTGTGTAGAAAAAGGTTTTACAAGAAATAAAGTCTACAGGTAAATGGATGTTATTAGGTAAAGTAATCTTTGGCTTTCAATCTGCTGAGACACGTTGGAAAATAAATCTGAACTGAAAGAAAGGTCATTTTCACAGCTCAAAGAGTTGAAGCTGTTCTGCCATTTTCATTGTGATTATTTTGCTTTTTTGCTATGACTGATCTTTCCTAGTCATTGAAGATGATTATGAAGGCCCCACTCTAGAAAATGACAAAGTAACCAAAGACTTCATGGTGAAACTGTTACAACACTTCAAAGATGAAAAGACTCTTCATAGAAAGTATGCCTACACGGTGAGTGCTCGTCAAACATTAATCATGTTAAAGTGGGAAGCTGTGTTAATGCATATATTGCTGTTGATTTGCCATCAGTATGGTAATTATTCTCTTGAACAAATCTTAACAGTCTTATAACTTTGAGGAAGTAGAGATTATTTTCCTGTTTATGGTTAGGATATTCAGAAAACTGACCTGATGTTTGGACCAGGAAAGTTAGTAGTTGCATATCAACTTTTTAATAGGAAGTAGTTGCAGGCTTTTGCAAACAATTTCTTTAAGCTTTTCTTAGATATTAGTACCTAACCCACAACTTTTGTCACCTACTTGAATGATTAGTAGCATTATTCAGGCTTTGTAGAATTTTTACTTTGTTTTTAAAGCTCATGTACAGTTTTGTTAGCAAAAAAATGAAATTTGCCATGAAACTGATTAAATATAGTCTCACATTGTCCACCTTGCATAAAAGATTGTGTGATATTCCATTCATGATTGTGGTGAATTTAAGTGTAAATGTCTGAAAGGAACACAACAGAATGGTTTATACTCTGTCCTATGCTATGACCCCTGCACACCGATGGCTTCCTGCACAACATTCACAATGCTCCATTGTGCTTATCACACAATGGAAATGTCATTGGTTTTACATGTGTGCAGGCACTGTGTGATGCACATTGACATTGTGAACTTTTGATCGCAGCTCAGTAATAATCAAAAGTAGTTTTTGCCTCTCATTTGCTTGATATCCAACTTCAGAAGGACCAGACTTCACAGAATCTTAGTTTTGCTTTTACCTTGCTACTGAGCAGCTAAAAGGAAAGGAATTTCACAAACAGTTTCAGATAGCCTACCAAAACTGTACATAACCTTTAAAGTGTACTAATCTGAAGACATTTGCTCTGTATGTCAGCACTTCTTTGTCACTCTACGAGCCACAAATATTGTTTCTGTAAAAACATTTACGAGTTCAGAAATAACCTCAGTTAACACAACAGTGCCTATATGAGACTAGTTAAAGTATGAGTGTGGGCATGCATGAATGAATTAGTGTGTATATACAGAGTTGAACAGCCATTCAATTCCAAATGTTGTGGTCTTGTCCTTTATATTCTTCAAACTCCTTAATAAATATTAAGCCCTAGAATGTTGGGTAAAGTTTTTAGAGGTTATTTTCTGTGTACTAGGTATACAAAAATTATTTTTATCAGATGATTGGTACACTCTAAAGGGGACCCAGAATATGAATATTGTTTGTATGTTAGGAAATATAGAATCACCTCAATTAAATTCTTTTGACTTGTTTGATGAATTCATTAGGATGGTAGATTTTTTATGGAAAGTTCTGTGACAAAACCAAAAAGGTAAATGTCTGTGACAAATGCACAGAGCAAAATATTTTGGATGAATGGTTTCCATTCCTCTTCTGGTTAATTACTCTTCAATTTCTTTTAAAATTCTTATTTATTCATTTATTTATGCTTTGTTTCTTATACAGATTTTTTATGTTAGAAAAAATCTTAGCCACTTTGAAGAAGTTACCCAGGTAGTCATACCCCTTAAGTGCGGTTTTCATTGGGCACGTGAACGATTTGCAAAGGATGTGAATGTCAAAAAAAAATGGCAAAGTGCAACATTCACATTTTATGCTCCAAAAGTTTGCCGAACATGCGCAGGGGTTCGGAAGCATCGCCAATTGTTCATTTTTAGTTCAGCAGAATTTCAAAAAAGTTTGAAATTTTTGCGAACGGTTCCTGCATCCCTTGAACAATAACTGACAATGCTTCCGAACCTCCGCCAAAGTTTGGCGAATTTTCGAAGTATACAATTTTTTCGATATTTGCATCCTTCGCAAAATGTTCGCGTTGCCGTGAAAACCGCACTCAACAAATATACATAGCAAAATATTTGAGGGATTATTCCCCTCAAACATTTTTCTTGTTGGGTTCAGTACTGCTGAAAATTGTTTTCGATCCGTTTTGTTTTTCCATGTAGATGTTAGTGCAAATCCTAGCCATGTTTAGGAAGTTACCTAGCTTGTGTGACATCACAGTACCAGAAGGAAGCAAGTTCACAATATGTGGAGACATCCATGGACAGTTCTATGATCTACTCAATATATTTGAGATCAATGGCTTACCATCACAAGACAATCCTTATGTATCCTTTCTTCAAATTTATAAACGATTCTTTTGTCATTAATCACTGAATTTGTGGTACTGTTTTAGCTATATGTGTGTAGCTTGAATCCTGCTATTGCATGGCATCAGACCAAGAGTGCAAATCGCTGGTGTGAGTGTATTTTAACTAGGATGAGTTCATGTTACAAATTTCCCTGTGAAAACCATTCATGCTGGATAATTACCAATATTATGAATAGTATACACCCCCTGGTACCCCTGTATAATAACAAGACTTTAAGCAACATAAAAAGTATATTTTGAAAGATAACTTGGAGAAAATTTTCGACCTGTTCATTCCTTTTAAGAGTTCTAAAGTGGATTTAAGTCTTCATGATGTTACATTCTGCCAAATACAATATTATATCATAATATTAATGTTGTTTGTTATTCAAACACTATATCCTTAACACTTGATATCTTAGCTATTCAATGGCGATTTTGTAGACAGGGGATCATTCTCAGTAGAAGTTATTCTCACATTATTTGGTTTCAAGCTGCTCTACCCAGATTACTTTCACTTATCAAGAGGTAAGATTGAAGAGTAGAGTGTTTATATTATGTAATGTGACTTTAGCTTGTTGGAATATTTGTCTTAGCTTCAAGCCCCCAGATGGTAATCACTATGAACATGGCGGACAAAGAAAGCGGACAAAATAAACAACCTCTCATTCTACCCTTCACAATGGTTCTGGTAGTTAAAAGAACATCCCTTCACAGCTATTATGTTTAATCCTGTAGTTCCAGGTGAATATGTATGTGACATCTGTTCCACATATTTTAGACAATAGCAGTGAAGGGATGTTCTTTTGACTACCAGAACCATTGTGAAGGGTAGAATGAGGGGTTGTTTATTTTGTCCGCTTTCTTTGTCCGTCATGTTCATAGCGTAAGTACGTATTTGTATGCTTTAGGGATATAAAATAAGAAATAGAATTGCAACTAAATCTTGTACATGTAAAGTAGTAATTGATTGATTAAAAACAGATAAAAATGATTACATTGGGTCTAATGGATATTGTGGTGATAAATTTGGCTGGCCAGAAATATGTCTATGTTCTGGATGTGTAGATAATGCTAATGGTATTAACTGTGATCCATTCTTGTTTACAGGTAACCATGAAAGTGATACTATGAATCAGATGTATGGTTTCTATGGTGAAGTAAGGTCAAAGTATACCAATCAAATGGCAGATCTCTTTCAAGAAGTCTACAACTGGCTACCTCTAGCACAGCTCATCAATAACAAAGTTCTGGTAAGTAAAATGTTACTATATACAGTGATATGGAATATTATGCAACCTCATCAACCCTGATAAATCTAAATTCAGCTCTGAAAAAGAAAAAAAGAGAAAAAAATACACACCAAAAATTTATACACCTCCAAGAGTTATTGCAGTATAAGTCGTACTTTTTCCAGTAATAGCTCCAATAATGCAATATTTTGCAGCATATTTGTGTATTCCAAATTTGTAACTGAATGTAAATTGCTCTACTCTCCTTGTTTTCCCCCTCAGCACGTGGATTTTAAATTGATATTTTTCCTATGATGATGGTTTGCTCACATTTTATAATTTGTTTCTCTTGCGCATACAGGTAATGCACGGAGGCCTGTTCAGTGAAGATAATGTAACAATAGACGATCTTAGAGCAATTGATAGGAATAGACAGCCTCCTGAATCGGGTAAGCCAATGAAAGAAGATTCCATTGATCACTGTGAAATTCTTTTTTGTTGAGATACTTATTCTTCTGAATGAGGAGGAAATTGGTTCATAAGGATATGGAACGGCTAAAAAGCATTTTTGATATTCATTTACTTGATTATGAATATTTATGAGAACCCTGATCATTTGTATTTGTATTTGTATTTATTTGAAAACATCTTTCATGTCTGTATATAAATATCCTCTTTACAATACATAGTCATAATTAACAAAACAATATATAGAAAAGAAACAAAAGAAAAAATAATGAAATCAACAAAATTTACATTTGAAAAGCTTGTAAAATCCTAAGAAAAATCATTACAAGCCTGCAGATCATTTTTGGTCTGCATGATCTGGCAAAAATGTTTGTTTGTGGTTTTTTTTTGATCGGTTGTATACCAGTTGTAATTGCTGTGCCTGTAAATAATTCCTTTTCCAAGTAACAAATGCACTCTAATCTCTATTAAAGGCCTTGGCTAACTTTGTGAGTAGCTGATTTAAAAAATTCTCAAACTAAGATGAAACATGTGTATGAGTACTTGTATTTGTACTCAAAAACCCTGAAACCAACCATAATTTGGAATGAAAAAGTGTAAGTTAGATGCAAACGGTGATTTTATTATCCTTCGTCTCACGAGACAATCACTAAGAGGACCACTTTGCTTGAATTTGAAAATGCCGTTATGTTCCTCCCGCGGCGTGATACGCCAATACACACAGTATGGTAAGGTGAGTCATACGCGCATGCGCACTCCTTATGTCTATTCTGTGCAACCGACCCTCGTATATTTTTCAAACATTGGTTCACATTTTTGATATTTAAAAATACTCCCTTTGGATATTATACTTTGAAACTTTCAAACTGGTATCTTTACACTATAACCCTCATGTTAATCCCATTTTCAAGTAACAAAACAAGATTTTTTAAAATCACAACAATGTTAACCAATGTCTTTAATATGTTTTGTTTTCAGGTTTGATGTGTGAATTACTGTGGTCAGACCCACAGCCAAGACCGGGTAGGTCACCTAGCAAGAGAGGTGTTGGGATCCAGTTTGGACCAGATGTCACCAAGAAGTTTCTAGAACATAACAACTTGGACTACATCGTCAGGAGTCATGAGGTCAAGAATGATGGCTATGAAGTCACACATGATGGAAAGTGCATTACAGTGTTTTCAGCTCCTAACTACTGGTAAGATGTCGTTAGAACTCTTTGTAACCTAATACCCAATTATACTAAGCCAGTGACCAGTTTATTATTCATGTAATTTCAAACAGCTTTTCCTCTTTCCTAGATATGAGTATATTTCTTCCATCATTTGGCTAGCCTTTATGATTTTTATCTTCGTTCAGTATATCAATTACGATGAATTGTTCTGTTCTGAACATTCATTAATTGTAACACAGATTTACAATTTAAATTTTGCTCTATATTCATCCTTACTATCATCCCACAGTGATCAAATAGGAAACAAGGGGGCTTTCATCAATCTAGGCTCAGACCTCAAACCAAACTTCAAGTCATATGAAGCAGTGGTAAGTGAAATTGGAAATTCACAGACATGAAGTTCTAACATTCAGATATGATAATGATGCCTTCTATAGCACCTCTATCTGCCTACTAAGACACTCATGGCACTTGCTCCAAATAGTACGTGTAATTAGTTTACCATTTAAAGTGTGAAGGTGTACTGCTAAGGTGATATCCCTCCAAGTTGTAAGGCATTTTACCAGTACAGCATCTTTTGTGATTGAGAAAGCCATGTGCATCAGTTTAGAAAGCTCTCTTTTAACCTATTGATTTTAGTATAACACACATTTTCCATAGACCCAAGCCCAGGTTATGTAAGGTGTAGTGTTCAATGAGTATATAACAGTTCTCATTTCAACATTTTTATATTCTGTTATCGAAGAAGTTCATAATAATAATAGTAGATATTTCTATAGCGCCTTTTCCACAAGATACAAAGCGCTTTGAGATGTCATCCCTGGTCAGCATAGGAGATAAAATATATACAAATTACCAGGCAGTGACAGTATCAGTCTAAAGTCCACTGCAATCATGAGGATATTAAAATAGATAAGTCTTCAAGTTTCATTTGAATTGATCAAATTTGGTTTACATACTTGATTATAAAAAAATAGGTCCAACAAAGACTTGTGTATGTGATGATGACTTGACCAGAGACCTTTCAAGAAATCTCGTTTTATCTTCTCAATTTGTCTCCTACAGCCTCATCCCAATGTGAGACCGATGGCCTATGCAAATTCAATGTTTGGCTTTATGTGATGATACCTTCAGTCCTAGTCATAGACAACAGTCAGTGTGTGTGGATTTCTATAGTTAGCACAGAGATTAAAGACTGCCAGCTGGACATCAGAATCATCTGTGAATATCTTTGATTTCCTGCATCATGGTGATGAATGGTTCACAGTGGGGAACATTGTTCAGTGGAAACTCACTGTAACGAGGACCTTGAAAATTAGCTTGCTATATAAGGAATCTCCTTATACACCCAGAAAAATTGCTGTTATATCAGGAATCTCATATCAGAGCTCTTTATAAAGAGTTTCCACTGGAGATGTTCTCGTCATCAATAGTCCTATGTAATTTTGCTCTTTGCTTAAAAAAAACGGACTAGGTAAGCAGTGGAAATTCACTGTAACGAGGACCTCTGGACCATGAAAATTATCTGTGTAATATCAGGAATCTCTTTATATCGGGATAAAAATACAAAAGAAAAACAAGACCTGGAACCAGCAAAATTACCTTGTAACATCAAGAATCTCATATCAGAGCTCTTTATAAAGAGTTTCCACTGGAGATGTTTTTGTCAACAATAGCACTAGGAAATGTTGCCCAAATTTTCTCAAAAACAGAAGATCCTAGATTCCCTAAGGTAAATTCTGGGAATTCACTGTAATGAGGACCTCTGGACCATGAAAATTAACTATGTAATGTCAGGAATCTCTTTATATCAGTATGAAAATACAAAAGAAAAACAAGACCTGGGACCAGCAAAATTGCCTTGTTAAATCGGGAATCTCATTATATTGGAGCTCTTTATGATGAGTTTCCACTATACAGTGCATATCAAAAAAAAAAAAGGTAATCCATTTGTAGAGGGCTTATATGCAGAGCTTATTTAATTTAGCAATTTAAATTTACCCTAGTGTGATAGAAGTACTCCTCAGCTTTTCATTGATACCTTACTTGTACCTGTCATGCCATGAATGACTGAATAAATTGATTGGAAGACAGCAGGTACAGATTCCATTTTTTGCAAGTTTTGGTAAAATGGGTGAAATGAATGGTAACTGATGCCTCACAGTCAGTCAGAGAAAGCAGCCTTTTCAGCCTTACATTCATTAACAAAGCCTACAAAAGGGCTATTCAAAATAGCCATGTTCACTTACAAAGAAATCAGCCAACCGAGGGATCAGTGAGAGTAATCATCTCAGCCTTACTTGCAAAAACTTGCACAAAATGGAATTTGTACCTGTTGTCTTTAACATCAATTTATTCAGTCATGCATGGCATCAGGGTACAAGTAAGGTATCAATGAAAAGCTGAGGAGTTCTATCGTACTAGGGTAAATTTAAACTGTTAAATTAAATAAGCTCTGAATATAAGCCCTCTAAAAATGGATTACCATTTTTTTGATACACACTGTATACAGTAAATTTTGAGGTAAACCACCAAGGTTCTTGCCATTGCGCAACACCCTTGGAGATGTTACATATCTTCTTTAGGGATTTCAGAAGGAAAATACTAATGGCAATTTCTCTCCTAGATTACCAGGAAGGGTAATCAATCTGGGCATTTGCTTTGGCCCTCCTAAAGCACGTCCTATGATTCTGTAAGACCATATTGCTGTCATTATGAACCAAGGGATTACATGTCCCCTGTGAAGCTGGTGAAGCTCTTCTGTCGCTTTGTTTGTCCATTTTTTTACTCTGAGAACATAGTGTGGAGAAGGAAAGAATAATCATGATGCATGTGTGGAATTATCCATGAGTGCTTGCTAGCCTTGTGTGCTCATGCTCTAAGAAAACAATATTTGTCAAATATACCATTAATTACAATTTTCAAATGGAAGATGAGAGGTGTAAGCAATTGGTTTGGCTTTACTTTCTAAAATTACTTTTCTTGCATAACTGATCTTGGCACACATTCTGCTTGATTCTTTTGTAACTTCTTGTGAGGATAGGAACAAAATATTTTGGCCAGTTTCCAACCAACTTATCCATGCTCAGTCTTATTTCAATATAAGAAAATTAAATTAAATTACAATCTTTTCTCAAAACACAATGGTCCCAATTACTGCACCTGGATGCTGTTCAAGGGAAGGACTTCAAAACATTGATTTCTCATGTATAGGTACTTGTTTGGCATTTCCTCTAATTTCCAAGAAATGAGCCAAGATTCCTTGCGAGGAATGGCATAATGGCATTTTACCCTCGATCAGTAAAGGATTATCCTTTTGTGTGATTTCATTAGATCCTGTTTTGTAACTCATATACACAGCTCTTTGTTCTCAAAATTGTGCGTTTTGTTGTCATACGTTCACAATGTCTTAAGGTCATAACTGATCAGTCATCAGGGATATAGGTAAAATTGATCAATTTTGTGTGTCAGATTTCTGTTATGTTTTGTTATTAGATACTGGGGCCTTGCTGTTTATATTTCTTTCCTTGGGCATTGGTGGGATACACTTCTTGCTTGGATATTTCAAGCATTCCAATCCATGAAATTTGCCTTGACTGTGCAGGAAAAGTGGGACAAAAAAAACATTGCCTGAAAAGAAAGTGGAAATGCTGTTTTACTGGAATGCAAATTATTTTATTTCCTTGAGAGTTTAAGGACAGAGGCAGATTGTAAAACAATGGAATTATGAAGATTGGAGCTCATTATAAATATGCTGCGTCATGGAGGAAAATCCAGTTCCATGTACAAGGAGACCCGTTATAAACCTGTATTTTTATATGAATTTTGTTGTTTTACAGTCTTTTCTAAATGTGTCAATGAAATTTGATATAATTAACTATATTTAGATTTTTCTGTAAATCTTGAACCAACTATGAGCTCATTCCTCATTAGTTATTAATATATTTTCATATTTTGTGTATGAGATGACAAACTGGCAAGTGTGCATTTGATGCTATCAGTGTTGCATATTTCGTATTATTTGAATGTGAGAAAGAGACAGAGAATAAGAGGAAGTTTTATGATGCATAAGAGAATGTTTGTGAGTGTATGTGTGTGTAATTTTATTGTATTTATGTAAAATGAAAACAAAGCTGCATTTGTAAGGCCTGGAGAAAGATACTTTTGAATGGAAAAGTACATTTACTGAGAAAGCCAGTGGTTCATTGACGATGCTGAAGAGTGCTAGAGCTTTTATTCAATCTTTTTTTGTGTGTGTGTGTTTTTATTTTTTGTTTTGTTTAAGGGGGGGGGGGGGGGGGGTAAAGCTATCTCATTAGTTCTACAGTGTTTGACTCAAATAATGAAGTAACAGGGCATTGTTTGTACAATATGGTTGCAGTCATCCAGATAGTGTATATCAAATGAAATCATTACATGTATATCCCTAAAACATCCAAGTATAATGCTGCTGAAATGATTATGATGTTTAAAGATCTGGGTGCCATTGCATAAAAACTTGCTATCGATGGTAACTACCATGGTAACATTGCTCAACAGCCAATCAAAATCCAGTATTCCATGAAAGTTACCATTGATGGCAAAGTTGCTATAATAGCAAGTTTTATGCAACGGCACCCTGTATTTGATCAGTGAAGTCATTCACAAAATACTTATACCTAAATGAGTTACTGTAAACATGGACAATCTTGCAGTGTGGAAATTTTCACACATTTTGCACGGCACGACAATTATGCAAAAATAAAACTGCGCAAAATATTTTATTCTGTACATTAATAGTTATCTTAACTGTCCGTGGAAATTGAAAATGCGTAATTGTGTGGAAGACGTGGAATATGCAAGTGGAGGAGGAGAGTAGGAGGGCTGGGTTGAGGATGGAGGAATCAGAATCAGGAATCAGAGGAATCAGAATTGCACTGAATCGTGCAAAGTGGAGGGAGGGGGTAAGGGCAATTGCTGCGAGGGTGAGGTAAATCCGGCCATCCCGTTCACGGGGACAAAACCGGATTCAAAACTTTGGATGACTGTGTTTAACTCGGCTGAGCATGAAAAATTAATTGTGTGAAAATTTCCACCTTTACATTACGGAAATCATAATTGAGTTATTTGCAATCTGAGAAATCATCACTTTTCTGTAATCTGTAATTACATATTGATGTAAATGTACCTTACAGGTGAGAAATTCTTCAGTCTTGAGCCGGAATGATTGTAATCTGTACTTGCCATTTATATCTGGGGAAATGTCCGTTGTTAGAAAAACAATTGGTGAAATATAACGACATCGGTAGTAAAGCAATGATTATTTCATTAGCATTTCATACCTACACCAGGGCTTCACACTAACTTTTCCAGTAGGAGGTGCAGGGACCCCCGTGTCATAAAACTTATTAATGGTAACTATGCCATCAGTGGTAACTACCAGAGATATTTAAAATATATAGCTACCATAGTAGCATTGCTCAACAGCCAATCAAATTTGAGGTTTCCATGTTAGTAACCATTGATGGCAAAGTTGCCATCAGTGGCAAGTTCTACACAATGGGGCCCAAATAGAAATTTTGAGCTGTGTATATATTAAAGGGGCTGGAAAGACGCAAATCATGGGGTTACGGCGGGTGGCTCATCTCGGGTCATAGATGGATATCTCTGTATAACTTTAAAAAAAAACATGCAGTATTATTGCAACATACAGACGGAGACGGACCAGGACGGGCAAACCCACATAAAATATTGAAGTATCATGATCATCAGCCTTCTTGATTGTCTTGCTTTTCATGTTGAATCACTTGCAATTACTTGTGTGTGTATTCCAATTACAACAGTCATTCTGTCGAACGAGTTTGGGCCTACACAATTTGCGACTTTCCATTCCCTTTAACCCAGTAGTAAAATTGTTCAGTTTTAGGGGTCTGGACTCTGGACCTAAATTTGGGGACCCATGTGTCTGGAGAACCTGTTAGCATCAAGCTCTGCCTACTTATGTTATTAATCATGTAAAAGCTCTGCTGCCATGTGTCATCAATACTGATTGAGAAAGTCTCTTCATAGTGATTCATTACTGCATTCTTTGAAATGTGTCTTTCACTCATCTTCATAATTAGTTTCCTAAACACACCACCATAGAACTGAATTGCCAGACAATCCCTGGCATGGGATTATCTACCAGCTGACAGTTCACATTATTCTATTAGTGTTTCCTTGCTTCTACTTCCAAATGGAATGGCAGTATGACCTCTGTAATTATTGATATAGTGTATCAGTGGAACATGTCTGGCTTTGAAAAAACAGATCACACAGAAAGAGATGGCCATATAAGATTATTGTGTACAGTTTGAAAAATAAATTCATAATTTCTTTATTTCAAACACTCTGTGACCCATGTCATCTTTGGATTTTGCCATTACAGAAATGTGTTTCTTGCTAAGCAAATACAATGTGAGTGACTGTAATCAACTTCCTGTTATCATGCAGTGTATATCAGCCATGAATAGTAGACAGTGGTGATTACCATATGCACTAAGCACAAGTAGCTTGTTAGGAGAATATGAAGTTTTCGCCCAAAGGAAGATGAAATGAGAATTGAACATGGAGGCATCGGGCAATGATATAAAGATGTTTTTTTTTACAACCTTTTGAGGGTCAAAACTTTATTCCATAGCTTAGCCCAACATCTGAATATGATTCTGGAAAATGATTTTGAATGATTGTCTTAAGGCCAATTTTGAAGGTACATACCATCTAGAAAGAAAACTTTAAAAAAAAAACAACTTCTAAAACTCATGGAAATATTTCATCTTGTAAACATGAATTGCTTTCAGTATTCCCAAACAAATCCTTCTAATGTATGGCAATAAGTAGCTTTCATTAATCATAACTGTGCCTCCACCATCTTACAAACTGCCACTACCAACTGTATCATTACACTTTATAATGTGACATCACTTCAAAGATTTAACAAGAAAGTTAATCCTGTTGATTGGTGAGTTCCACTTATGTCTTCTATGCCCACACCTCTTGTCCATGCATGTGATGTCATATCAGCAAAGCACCCTCATCCTCATCTCTTTTATTGTCTCCCAGTATAGCTATCAATCAGATTGTCTCCTGATAGAGATGTATGGAGTACCATTTAAGCATGTTCAAACATGAAATATATTTTATCATCTTTTCTCCTGAGACCTTGCCTGGTGTAGTGCTTCTATAACGTCTGCTGTGATGCCATCTCGGTTGTCCTTAGAAATCTGAAAGACAAATTAATGCAAAGGAAGCAAGTGTGTCTATCTGAGCAAAATTCACTACAAATATTGGTACTCTATTATTATCCTTGAGTATTTCCAAATGAAACAGAAGTTAACAAATGTCATACACTCACTACAACAAAAATTAGAAGAAAAAAAGCAAAACAAATGACTTCATGTTACAATTTTGCCTATGCTTCAACTACGAAACTTGTTCCATACTTAAAATGTAAGTGCTCCAATACCATTTTTAATAGTATGACCTCAGATTTAAATGTGAACTACATGTATACTCACTGTAAAAACTTGCACATCTGATCTGCTGCGGATTTCCTCTACCAATCCAAGAGGTCTTCCTTTTGGTACTGGGATGCTTCCAAAGATTGTTGTGTTGGGGTGATCAAGAAGTTTTCTGACTGCTTGGATGAAACCTTGACTAAAGAGTTCCATCTTACCAATTTCATCAATTACATATATTGGTGAGCTGTCTCTCTGATTTGAATACAAAATTAAATTGAACAAAAGGACTTTTTATACAGTGTACTCACAATAATACAATTCATTTCCTTATTTGAAATGAAATTTGCTTTCATCTGTACTGAATACAGGTACAATACGTAGATGGAAACCACTTTCTCCTCACAAAAAAAGAAGAGAAAAACACTAAAATGATTCAAAAATCACTCTCCATATTCTTTGCTCATCAATTACATCATATATCTGATTATGCATTTTCAAAATGCCACAAGTGATGTAAAATTTCAATGTGCGTCAATTTGTTAAGATGAGCTGGAATGCTCCCCAGGAAATGGAGAATGTGGACGGCAATATGTGGAATAGTATTCAATCCAGTAACAGTCACATAATAGCACATGTACTATAAACACTTGGCCAGTTCATACTTATAAGAAACAGGTATCAATATGTTATAATTAAAATAGCCTACAATTCAACTTCTACAAGCATTCTACATCAAAGTCACAAAATCTACATGATCTGGAAGAAGGCAGATCTGAATATTTAGTATATATTTACCTTTGGCAGCAGCACAGGCAATGCTAACCTTTCAAACGATTGAAGGTTTACTGTGTACTGTCCAACTTTAGGTCCTTTCTGTCCTCTATGAGAAATATATTTCCAGGAAAAGGAATAAGCCATATATTACAAGGATAAATCATTAATAGACTGAATTTCAAGAATATTGGTAACAATGTTTGTTATTGACTCCTACATCAAATGCAAATGACATAATACATCTACATGTGTAAAAAAAATACTACCCCATAATTCATATCATTGCATACCCACATTAAATGTATAATTAAAGGTATTAACATTAGACTTTGTGTGAAGTCAAATTTCTAACTGAAGTAAAAACTGACATTATGTTTAAACAACTGTGTCAATATCTTCAATTTCCGGGAGGCAATACAAAGGGGCAACATAAATACAGTCCCTCCCTGTACAAGTGAAGTAATAGGGATCAACTAAAAAATGTACCAAATATAATAAACACACTCTCTCTCGAATGATAATGTTCTAACTGGTCACCTATATCCCACCACAAGGATCAGGACCATGAACAGATCAGATTCAAATTTCTCTTCCTACACTTACTTATACTTACCCAATTTTTGACAGAGTGCCTCTTTGTCCATCCAATGTAATAATATCAAAACCAGTTCTCTTTCCACCTTCTCTCAGTTCCTCTGTGTAGAAACCTTGAAGGGGAACTGACTTTGATGTCAGTTCTGAGCATATTTTCCTCACCAAAGTTGTCTTCCCAACCCCTGCAAAAGATAAATGTATCATGATTTGCAATTGTCGAGTTGACATAAATGTCTACAGTCATCTAGAGGTCGAAATGATGACAACTCATGTCATCAGTAATTCAGTATAGTGAGTTAGATCGAGACAGGAGACAGACCTCTCATGTTAGTCTACAAACTTTAAGCAGGGATCACTTAGACGAATGCAAGGTTAATAACCTTGCACCCATAGGCCATGTATGTAGGTCTATACATGTATACAGGGGAAATAGCTGACAATAGGAAAGTATGAAGTAGTGTTCCCTACCCAGGGGGGGGGGGGGGGGAGGGAGGGCACTGCCATTACAAGGTGGACACCATGCTCGTACACAAAAACATGTAAAAAGGGTTGTTTTACATGGACAGGCGGTGTATGTGCGTACAGTGAAAAGGGTATATCAAAATTGCAAAAATCAGGAAAAAAAGGGTATACTTTTACAACAGCTTGATTTGAAAATACTAGTTTAGCATGTTTAGGGTGGGGAAAACATGACAAAATACTTGTTTAGGGTATTCTGAGATCAAGGATAATTAACTTGTTTAGGGTCCATTTTGAAAATCCATGTTGGAACATGGTGTCCACGTTGTAAGGACAGTGCCCCCCCCCCCCCAGTTCCCTAACTCATTTGTAAGCTTCAGAGGAGCAATAGCATGAAAAGTGTTGACCCCCACCCCCCCCCCCCCCCCCCCAAAAAAAAAAAAATAAATAAATAAATAAATAAATAAATAAATAACAACCATACCTGAGAATTTCACTTTATCAGGATAATTGGGATGGAAATGAAATATTTTCCAAGAATATCTCGATTATTGTAATGATTTCTATCTTCAACTAAGCTTAGTACGACTATACTCCAGCAAAGAGGACTGTTACTCAACGGGAGGAGGAGGAGGAGGTCGGCGGCAGCCACAAAGCTAGCTCACCACACTCTATGCAATGCAATGGCAATGTTCCCCTGTGGCTGTGGCTGTGTGAGGCCCGAGGATTTGCCATTCCCAGCTGAGTCAAGACCTAACTTAGTGTAAAGATAAATAACATTGCGTATACCCTACCTGGTGGACCAGTCAAGAATATATGCTTTACCCTGGAATTATTAGCCATATCAGGCAGATTTTTACACCACGGTCTTGGGAGATCCTGGCACTATCTAGCGGCTTCACGCACGAGATTATCTCAGCGCGGTACGCTAGCTAGCCCCTCGTCCTCGTCCACGCCAAGAGTTATGGGTGTTGATGACATATGAAGGCACCTCCGCTGTACAAGACCAAGAGCAGCTGCTGGAATCCCGAGGTTTCAATGTTATTAATAGCCTAGCTTCCAGATAGTACGACTCAAATCTGAAGAATTTTGTGATAAGTAGGGTTTTAATTCATAAAATTTTTAGTGATTTTTTCCTCAAACCTTAAACAAGTGTGTGTTTTTTTTAATCATACTGATTTTTAACACCAGTTTCAGCTTACAAAATATGATACATTTAGCGATATATTGCTAAATAAAAAATAATAAGCCTGTGACAAAGTCTATCGGTCTCTGGATGTTGACCGTTTTGTTGTTTACAAAGATTACTCTGCTGTACATAGGGCCTACGGTGATGTTAGTAGATTTCGATCTATTAATCATCATCTGTTGATTTCTTAGATTAGCGATAGACTCTAGACACAATTTCAAATTGTAGCGTGAACTACAGAGAAGGAAATTAACAATGGATGGCAGTGAAACGTTGTTCTCTTTGGAGTTGGCCGTTAACTCCTTGCGAATAGACCCGCATACCGTGATTTGTCGTATGCCCTCAGTCGCATTTCGACTTTTGGACTTTCCTTCCATTTTGATGGAGCAGTTAGACGAGGCAGAAGCGAAACAGTTGAAGGGAGCTATCCGAAGTACATGGGAATGTGAAGAAAACATTCCACCTCAGCTTGAGGAACTGAAAGATCGACATGGTAATCATGAATTTAAGAAGGGCAAGTCGTCTCTTTACAAATACAAAATGGACTCTCTTGTTTCTCATCTTGACAACACACCCCTCTACATCATGATTGTTGATGTTTGGACGACTGTTCCAAAGTTAGTAGCTCACTGCAATGTTTCATTGAAAGAAGTGATGCTCAGAATTAGAAAGGATGTTTCAGAATGTGGAGTCTCTGTCCCATCTGTTCATGGTATTCAAGGAAAATTCCCAATATTTAATTTAATGGGAACCGAGATAGGATGGATATCACTAGGGATTCGTTTACTCAGTCTTGGTGGAAACCTCATCCCTCACATTGCTGATGCTTCACTGGCTAAGAAGCAGTCTCTAGTAGTGAAAGATGTACATCATGATGGAAGTGTGATGACAGATCAACAGGAAAATCTTAAACCACCAAATTCCAGCCCTGTGTTTGTTCCTGAAAGTGCAGGCCATCACCGTGATCACAGTAGTGAAGATCCTCGAGCAGTCAGAGTGGATTTTGCATGCCAGTCTACAGACAACACAAAGAAAGGGAGCAGAGTAGGCTTTACAGCTTCAACAAAGGGCAAACAAAGACCCTCAAAGTCTTCAGGAAAGGTCATTGTTAATCCAAGAGAAAATGAAGTAGAATACATCATGGATCCTGCATATGAAGGAAATGACTTCTTAATCACCAACACTCATATTCCTCCGCCTCTGATATACAATTCAAAAAATGATGTCAAAGACAGTACAAGGCACAGAATGCCGGAACATGAATTCGAACAGCGAGGTTCCCTTAGTCCTTTGAGGAGTAATAGTAATGTGACTCTCTCAGATAATTCTGGCACCCTTTCACCTGAAGTGGACAGTAGAAAAGAGCTTGAAGTGCAGTATGTTATACATCCTCCAGAGTATAATTCTTCCCCAAATGTAAGGAAGATCCTGAGAAACAGAAAGAAAAATAAATCTGCCATGCGTGTCAAGCCTAATAGTACACAGGGTGAAACTCAAAGTGAAGAATCCAAGAGTACTGCTACTGACAGTGCAAAGAAAGAAGTAAAAAAGACAATTGACAATGTAGAGCATCTTCAAAAACTCCCCATCCTTCAGGCTCTCCTTCGAGAATTAAGTATTTTGAACAGAAGGAACTTGGATACAGAGTCAGTAGGGCAAATGGTGCATAGTAAAGATAATGTTGACTTTAAATCTTCAGGTAAACATTCTGTAGAATATGGAAAGCACAAGCGACAATCTCAAGTTGTTCCAGAGGAGCCCAGAGTATCGAGGTCAAAGCTTCCTGTTAAAGGGTATCGTCATAAACACAGAGATTGTGCTAAGCCTCCACCTGCTGTACCAGCTTCAAAGGGTTGGCTAAGACAACAGCCACGATATGGCAAGCAACAAAAAGAAACCAAACTAAAATTCAAGATGACCAACTCGCAAAAGCTACGCATCCAGAGACACAATCCTGAAGCCTTCCGGCAGTTAGAAGAAGAGGAAAGGATTGCAGAGATTGAATTCCAGATGCGAGCAGCTGCTCAGATGCGTGAAGAGGAATCTAAGAAAAGGCCTTCAGCCCCTCATCCATCTGAGAATATGTTGCCATCACTTGATGCTGACCTGTCAACAGAGATTGCCAAGCATCTAGATCAGGAACAACCACATGGGGAAGATGCTGATGATATTTTCAAGAGAGGAATGGGTATGCCAATGTTACCTTATTCAAACATAATTTAAAGAGTGACTGATTGACTAGTAAGATGTAAATTTTTGTAAGACAAAAATAGCTGCAGTAAGGCATTCTATTTCTAACTTTGTGTTTGATTTGTTTTATATTAATTGTCAGAATTTGTAAATCTCGCTATCTCTACTTGCATATTTTTTTATGCAGAGACCTTCAAGATTCCTACAGTAGAACCTGTCTCTGAAAACTCAGATGAAGCAGTCAATAAAGAGGATTCTACTGTATATCACAGTGTTGATGAAAAAGGTATAATGGTGAATGTTATTTTTTGTGCTTCATTCATGGATATTCAGTTGTAACAGCATCTTTATGGTGCTGTAGAATAATAAGAATTGAAATAGTTCATTTTGAAGATTTGAAAAAAATTGCAATGGTGTAAATTAAAGTAGTGGGATTTATTCTCAAACTTGAGATGGCCCCTCCTTCCTAAATGGAGGATGAAAACACAAAATGATGAAGAGGATTTTTGCTGAAAAGATTGCTGTTTTGTTTGCAAAGATTACTGATAATGTACATTTAAAGATTGTGCAATTATATCAAGGAAGCAGTTAAGGTATAAGCATGATTTCAATCCTACATCGGTGAATAAACTGCCGCAGGAATTGGAAAGGATGTTAATAGATACGGTATTGATCTTTTTGTTGCAGATGCCAGTGGAAGTGAGAAAAGTGTTCGCAGCATCAGTGTTCACTTGCCAACTGCTTCAATTCAGGAAATTAGTGATGATATTGAGTCATCTTCAGATGAAAGTCAAGAGGAAGTTCCAAAACCAGTGTCTGTACCAGGGTTTCCAGAAAGTCCACATGAAGATGATAGACCACTAGAACCTGTGACACCCAGTCTAGGTTACTCTGATGACTTTGATGATTCCTATAAGTATGTATCAACAGGTGAGCAAGAGCTAGCGAATATTCAGTCATCTATTGCCTCAGGAGAATCATATGCTAGGCAGGACCACTCAGTGGAACAGACAGACTCTGACCATTCAAATGACAGCAGCTACAAGACGGCAGAATCTGTGCAATCTGCTAAGAGCGAAAAGGAAGTTAGGAGACAACAGTCAAAGGTGGAAAATCCATCCGATGTTGTAAATCCACCTTCCAAATCAAGCAGTAGTAGCACAAGCTCCAAATATCCACCTAGTGTTCTCAGCATACCTCAACCTCAGATGTCCGCAAACTCCCCTATCCCTATTGCAAGGCGATCAACGGCAAAGTCGGCAGTGTTCAACCAGCCTCCCCAACCCAAACCAAGGCTCTCACTCGATCAAACTAGCTCTGTATCCAACGTTTCTGTGCTAGCCCCTGGTTTGACTTTGTCAAACACTTTGGAGAGTTCAGAGGTTAATACATCAGAACTTAAGCCAGATTTGAGTAGTGATGATGGGGGGCAGAATGATGCATATTCAGATGACTTTGAGAGTGATAACTAGATTGCATTATGCTGGCATACATGAAGACAAATGTTAAGATGATTTGGGGGGGGGGGGGGGGGGGGGAGTCCATAAACTAATTGGCCTGAATTCACAAAAGAAGTTTATATTACAGCATGGTTTAAACCTCATGAAGCGTAGTACATGTGCATCCTCTTAATGTGCTTTTATATGCTGTTTAATGCTTAATTTTGTCCACAACAGTTGGACAATTTTAAACCTCTTCCGTGAATTTGGGCTACTGTATCTAACTTACGCTGCAAAATGAACTTGTACCAGTCAGTTACAAAAGAACAAATTAACCCTTTGTAGACTGGGTTGCCCACTGGCCTTTGAAGTTTTACATCAACAAGAACTTTTTCCAGTTATTTTCCACTAATAGTTACTACCTACATGTATATCATAAACCACAGTTCTTGAATATTAGTAAGTTTTGATCCAGTTGTCCATTGTACCACTAGATATAGTCAATATTTGACTGATAATGAAACCTGTGACTGGATGTTACACATGCATGAATCTTTATGTATCAGACTTGCTTGCAGCCTTCTAGTAAAAGAAATGTGTAGTATTTACTAGAGTCACTGAAATTAAACACTCAATACAAATGGTTGTTTTTCTTGTAAATTTATTTCATCAATAACTTTGAAAATCCAACAAATTCAGAATCAAAGCTCATAATCTGGGCAGTATTGCTTATACAGAAGCTGTATCCGAGTGGTGATTCTTACATAATTCAAGTTTCAGGTACATGTACATATGAGAGATATTTATACTTTTATACTTGTCAAAAACAGCACTAGGGCTTTGAACACACTTCGGAAATTCATGAGTCTAATACAAGGGCAATGGGGAATGTCTCCTGGTAAAGAGAATCCATGTATATATATGCCAACTTTTAGCAATATTTTAGACAAAAAGTTTTATCCCTGTGAGATTCATTATTTATATTATAGTTCCTGGGGAAATAAGCAAAATTTGAACAGAATTCAAAAAAAATTTTGGTATTGTATGAAGACAAGTATTTTCATATACATGTCCATGTTACTGTATGAGCCATTGAAAAGAATTTATTAGGAAAGCTAGCACAAATGAAAATGGACTGGCAACTAATTTCCCTGAATTTTCTTAAATCAACAAGTTGGCAGAATACTTCTTTTTACTGGGTGTAACTGCTCAATAATTGTCATTTGTAACTTTAGAAAAGGAGGATGTTTCTTAAAAACTTGATACTAGATGTACATGTACTGTAAAATCAGAAACTTTTGGGTGCATTTAATGTTTATAAAATTGTGGGAGTTACTCAAACCCACAAAAGCTTCATACTACAAATTATTGAACTGCAACTGATGAAACACTGAATTTTTGCTATTCTTGAAAGTAAATAGTGAAATAATTGAATCAAACCTTAAATGTTTTTATTATCATTACTATTTTTAATGCCAAATGACATGGTTCCCATACACATTAAACAATACAAATTAAAATAAATAAGTTAACTTTATTTCTATGGTACTTGCACTTTGTGGCTGATATTCAGCCTTTCATACACAGAGATGATCCTCCAATGATGGGCTTGGTGTTTGTAAATACGTATTCAACTACAACAGACTTGTGAAGCAAGAATAGGTTCAAGGGGATCATTCCATATGTCTTCCTTGAATGTTGGTTGGTTGTTTATTGGTTGTTTTTTTTACAATGTCCAATCTGGTTCATTCACCATTATCATCTATTTACATGTATGTCAATATCCAGGAACAATATAACCATTTCTGCTCATGATTCAGTGTGATCACTTCAACATTATTTTAACTTTTTTTTCCAAGAAAGAAAGGCACAAATTTGGCCTTGGCTAAAATTTGGAAGTAAACATATAAGTCAACATTTGTTGTTTTTTCTATAAACATCTTTTTTTTTTAGCACAACAAAATTATACTCAAACTTATCATTTACACCTATATACAGCGTACATGCACAAACTTATTGGATGAAGTCACAACGTTAAAAGAAATCCTGAAGCGCAATGTGAACATAAATTTCAGACCTTTAGCAGCAGTATTACACACACTTTCTTCTTGAGATGATATGAGAGCTGAGAAGAGAAATTCTCCTTTGTAGGCATTATAAGTGATATGCATCAAGGCAGTATGGAAGGTGAGGT
Source organism: Echinometra lucunter (assembly GCA_029962745.1). Classification (NCBI taxonomy): domain Eukaryota; kingdom Metazoa; phylum Echinodermata; class Echinoidea; order Camarodonta; family Echinometridae; genus Echinometra; species Echinometra lucunter. The sequence goes on along the minus strand of CM057152.1, from coordinate 5,858,394 downwards.
GTGTGATCACTACAAACATAGCAACAAAGTTTGGAACAAATTAGCCTATAATCTAGGCAGAGGATGCAGCAATTGTCTTTCCTGCAGGAATGCCTAGTTTGTTAGCCGCGTAACTTACTTGCGGAAAATTGTCGCATTTGCAAAACTCTTCATCTTGGATGAAGAATGTGACGTAATGTCACATGACTTATAAATTGCATATGCATCTGCGCACCTCTTCTCCAAACGTATTTCTGATTGGTCGAATTCATTTCTTATTCATTTCTTATTCATGAGGATTTTTTGTACGAAAAACCGACACTGATTCTTAGTCAATAATAAGAAAAAAAGGATTAAAGCAAGACGAGTGTAGTCTCGCCGCATCAGACGTATCGCTTAGTAAAGACAATAGTCTCGCCGCATCAGACGTTTAGCGTAACAGCAAAGAAAATAGCTGCATCCCCCACTTACGATTATAGGCTAGGAACAAATTAGACATCGCTGCAAATGGATTACTAGAAGGTAACTTCAATAATTGTTTGCTTGCAGTGCGGAAGGTGTAAGAGCAATGCCAATAGAATTTTCAAACAAATTAGGCAACATACAGATGCATGATCAGCCTCTCAATTATATCTTCAGGGTTGAGTTGTTTTGTTTTAAATCACACACTTAATTATGAAATGGAACTGACAAATACAGAACTACAACCAAAAAAAAAAAAAAAATCATCAAACTTGTTTCTTTTTCTACTAATACTCTAAACTGATAAACTGTATGATACATAAAGCATTATGCACTTGTGAAATCAAGATATGGAGGACATTGTTGAATATTTATGTACATAGAATACATGTACTGTATATGTGATCGGTAAGGCAGATATAGGTAGATCAGTGACCCTGTTTAAGTATCCTGCTAAAAATTTGGAATGTATTTATGCCTTGTCTGCTGACTAATGAGCTATTAATTCATCATTAAATGTATCTTTAAGACTGGTAATATAGTCTAATACAGTGGAAACTCAGTATCGCGAGATCTGATATAACAAGGTAATATTCTGGTCCCAGCTCTTTATATTCTATTATTTTTTAACCCTGATATAATGAGATTCCTGCTATAACAAGGTAATTTTGATGGTCCCAAGGACCTCTGTTATGCCGAGTTTCCAATGTACTGAGACAAAAAGAGTAACTATTAAAACACAAGCCATGTTTGCACTTTGCAAATGTAACACTGGCTCTACCACAACATTCAACCTTGGAGATTAATAAAGCTATGGCATAGATATACTAACAAAGGTCAGAACATGAAATACAAAAGAAAAGGGAATGACATTTCAGAAATTTAGGAAGAGGAAAGAGAATTTATACAATCATTTTTGAAAATTATTGTACTTCATGTTATTAAGAGCCCTTTTGTTAGAATGTGATGGTTACCCTGCATAAAATCATATGACAGTCTGTCATCCATATGGAAGTATATTTTACATCAAGTTCAAATGAAACATCATCATTAATAGTAAAATGCACATAATGTCAATATGATGTAGAAGGATCATGGTATGGAAGGCTATTTGACCACTTGGCCAAAAACAATAGAGATACTGGGTGAGTTGAAAATCAATTACACTACCACTTCTGTGACTTTATGTCCCAACACTGATGAGGTAAATGATGGCATTATTAGTATAAAAATTAATCTGTTTAGTAAATCAGTAAGCTTCCTTAGTGTTAAAACAAGAAAAAAAAGTAAATCATCTTTTTTTTTATATGAAGTTATATATATATATATTAATTACGTGTACATGAATTGTACACGATGGTAAATTAGCTATATAAGGGCACTGCATTTAACTTAAAATAAAAATCTGAAGAAAAGTTAAAGTAATACATGTACCTGTACATGTACTGTATATGCAAAAGTGTGAACTAAGACATGATGGGGTACAGCTAAATATCTTGTAAATTCAAAGCACTCTACATACAGGTCCTGTGTGGACACAAATAAAATAGTACAAGTATATTTTTTGTGTAATCTTAATTTCTATACATTTATTTTTCACATACAAGGTGATATCCAAAGTCCCTAAACCCATTCCACCAACATGGCTCAAAGTCTGTGAGCTTAGAGCTCACTCTAGACGGCCACAACACAATGAACATAATATTATATGTTTGCACAGTGAGATACACCATAGCCGTAGCCACGGGGGAGTGAATACAATTGTGCTATATCTTGGGGTCCCACATGGGGGCAACATGAACCTGATGTTCAGCACAAATCGGTCTGGTCCCAAGATTGAGCATGGCTACGTCCTTGGTAGTAAACACACGGGACTGTGGGGGGCATCATGGTCTTCTCGTCATCATTGGAACGTTTCCAGCTAATGGCAGGTGTTTATAAGGAAACAACCCATGGGAAGAAGAGAGAGAACTGGATGCCACAGAAGATTCCTAGAATCAGGAAGAAGACCATCATAGAAGCAGCTTTACCAGCCCAGTTTGGATTAGATACCATCCTGAAGAAAGAATAAGAGCAGATATTGAGATAAGGCTTATGTATACATCAAGTCTCATAACATGTCATACTGCTATACAGATTAGGGGATAACAGATACATGACTAATTCTATGACATATCTCCACTGGGAAAGTTTCTTTTTCCTTGTCAAATATATTTTGGAAAATTTGGTCCCCAAATAATGGATGATCATGTCCCCTCCCCATCATCACAAAAATATTTTCATTTGAATTTTTATGCAGACTTGATACAGTAAAATCAAAATGAATACAAATACACGAGTACAAGTCCAACCAAAAAGTTTTGGAACAAAATCTACCGTCACTCAAATATTGCAATAAGTACAAAGGGGCAACTCAAGCATCGCCGTGAGTAGCAAATGGTTAATTTTACGGTGTTTGAAATGGTATAGACAAGGCCTATAGCCATACTATGTCTCTCCCCGTCCTTGTGCAATCATTCTTGCAGCTAAATATTTGACCTTTAAAAGATTTGACCTCTATAATAACATTGATTGCCCTATTGCGCATTTACCATCCGAGTTTGGTTACAAATAGACTTGTTCATAAGATACCAACCCCAATAGAAACTTCGAGGAAAATTTTAACATTCGACCTCATTTGACCTTTGACCTAAAATACACGAAATTGACCCTGTAACATTGAGGTCTCTATTGGGCATTTACCACACTAGTTTGGTTACAAACGGACTAGTGGTTCAAAAGTTACTAACCCAGGTAGAAACTTGAAGGAAAATTTTTACATTTGACCTTTGACCTACATACATGACCTTTGACCCCCAAATGACACTGAGGTCCCTATAGATCATCTTAACATCCAAGTTTGGTTACAAATGGGCAAATGGTCGCAAAGTTATTCAAGTTTCATAAGCGTTACGGATGACGGAAGGACGGACGACGGAAGGAAAGACGCCGCTAAGGACCCTTTAGTCTCCCTTAGTCTCGCTGTGGCTCGACAAAAAATGAGTGTTACAGAAGTCTTACTTTGGACCATCCATCATGATGACAGTCTTGAGATAGCCATTGGATACAGACATGATCACTACCAGGAAAGCATAAGCGTAGTCGTTGTTGATGAGGACAGGAATAGTGCGGCGGTCAGGACGGTAGTTACAGAATATGAAGATCGGGAAGAACAGCAGGCGACTTGCAACCAGCAACCAGGTGTAGCTGGCGTATTTCTGAAATCATGAAGAGACATTTACGGCAAAATTTACATCACCATCCTTGTGAGTGTCAAGTTACACTGGAATATTAATAAATAAAAACAGTCAAAATATATTACTAATAGCTACCCGCTGCGTCATAAACCCTCCTAACCGCATGTATATAATGTCCTCATCTTTCCATCTATGGGCATCCATACATGTACTTCATCAAGACAAAACATCAGAAACATTATATGCGGTTGTTCTCCATAACCACATCATCAAAGGAAAATGTATGTAATTCATAAATAAATTGATTATGACATTCGCGACCGGGCCAATATTTACCCATCTAATCCATGCGGGGAGGACGCTGCCGAAGAAGTCTCCGAGGTTAAAGGTGAAGAAGCAACAGAGCGGGATGAAGTAGACTTCTTGAAAGTAGGATGGATTCTCGGCAACAGACGGAATACCAGCCAATACCACAGGGAAGACAGCCAGGGTTACAAAGAAAGTCAACCAGATGTTAAATACTTGCATCTTGATCTATAAAGGAAGCACACATCGTTGACATATGAAAAAACAGGTGAGCGCCGAGTAAATAATGAAGTCCCGCAGATTCGAGACGGGCAAACGACCTGTTACTGCGTGTTTCTGAGAAAAAAAAAATCTCCTGTAGTGTATACAAAGGTTATAGGAGAAGTTCAATAATGATTTGTAATTTCGTACAAATTTAGAAATATTAGCAAATTGTGTCGGATAATGCGGAATACAGTTGTACTAGTAACATTAAGGGCAATGCACGATGTGTAGAATACCTATGTGAAAATGTCGACGTTTAGGTCAATCGTAACTTTCGGCGGCGATTACTTTTCAAAAGAGATTCCATCTTTTTGGCGGAATTGAAAGATATCTATACATTTACGGGATCAAAACTGGTCCGTCATATGAATGACAACGAAAAAACAAGTAATGCACCGTCTCACAATGATAATTTTGCAGGATGATCTGATTTCATCGCAAGTTGTCCCAGGGGCGACGCCAGGGTATTTTGAAGGGGGGGGGGGCAAGATGACAAATTTATTGACGTTTTAAATGAACAAATAGGGGTACACTGTATTATATAGTTGCAAGCCCCAGGCCTCTCTTTTCCCATCCTCTTTATTCTCCTCTTCCTCCTCGTTTTTTTTTTCTTTTTCTCCTTTTTTATTTATCCCTTGAATGCCCCTGCCCCCCCCCCCGTAGCACAACCCCTGAGTTGTCCAACAAATTGTAAAGTTGCCATTTCGCATCCCAGTAGATTTGAGTGTTGTCAAACTCAAGTTAAGTTGCGATGAATTCAAACTAATAGAAACTCAAGCCCTTCGATGGCCTAGTAGAATCAGAACCCTACTCATAGAGTTACATGTTTTTTGTAAATATGACGTAATGTTTCTTCTCGACAAATTTTAATGATGAAATGTTAAGTTCCTATTAAAGTAGCATAATGCTTTCATGGTACATACGACGGTATTATTGGTATTTAAATTATACACGATATCTGATAATCTGAAATGGTGGTATTTGCTACGTCAAAGAGTATGTTTCGAGTGAAAACAAAGATATAACGTTTCACGCTTGGTTTGCGATTAGATTAAGTAGTTTGTTAGGTAAGGAGTTGCCAAATTTCGACGGTTGAAAAATGACTTGTCGCCGGAGATTATGTAATGAAACCATAGTACTTTTATGGATGTAACTGTACTTTCATAGATGTGAAATAAATGCTTTTTCTCCACAGAAGTTTTTTTTTTTTGTATCGGGTATAAGGAATTGTATGCTTGTGTTTGACTTGTTACGAGATCCCGGACTTGATAGTGGAGAATGACACCAGCGGAACAGAAGCAAAATTGCAAACAAATGCAATCGATGTTAGTATAACCCACGGATCTCCTTTTAATAGGAAATTAATTTGAACCTTTATCTTCCGATGAGTTTCCGATTTGACGCTCTTTATCTTTCACAATAGATAGTTTCATCCGCAATGATTTGTAAAGTGTTTGCACTATATGCGCCTCGCCCATGTCAAGTGACGTCTGTTCAGATTCCAACTCCCATGAAACTTTCTTATCAACGCCATTTACAATCAGTTATCAACAATTCAAATCCTAGAAAAGGCGAATTTCTTCTAAAGTCAGCAGACAGGGAAAGGGCCTTGAACGGCGCGTACTTTTCAAGTGTGAACTTCCTCTTCATTTCTACCCTATTGCGCCTTGTGTTTCCTTTGGTTGGCCTTTTGACATACCACCTGTTTATGAAATTATGACATGAACTTATATACGAGGTGCTTGAACTAATATTGCTCTCGTAAAAAGAATCGTAACAGGTTCATTTTACAGCAGAAGTGAAACCTCACGATGATATACGCTATATGACACAACATCAGGCACTGACCAATTCATCATGTTTATGCTTAAATTGATGTAAATCAAACTTTCCCTTAGTTTTCATTCATTTTATGTCACTGACAGGGGATCAGTATAATGAATTAGTATATCACAGCCAAGACTTTCTATTTGGTGAGTTTTGTCTTTAGGAAATCTTTCGATCTACATACACATATTGATTCAAATCTCATGAGAAGGCATATATACAGAACATTGACAATGCTATTAGACGGGTTCAGTGAGCTGAGAAATCGAGGGTTTAGTGCAACAAAGAGCTATCTGTGTTTTTGGCCGTTATGAGAAAACTTGCAATGAAGTTATGTTGTAAACACTGGTTTTTAAGCAGATGGCCATAGCTACTTTGGATGGGATACCTTCCTGTAGCAAAGTTTGCTGTAGAAACCATTATTACCAATGGGTTCCTGGTCTCTTCTTGGTCATTTTGATATCAAAACCTCATTTTGACCGAAAAATGCAGATAGTCCTTTGTTGCACTAAACCCTCGAAATGTATACATATCATCCTACACACAACGTTTCACTGCTGAACGCCTCAACGATAACAGGTACAAAGTACGTCCTGAGTTTCCAAATATTATTCCTCACTCAATGTATTTCCTTAAAACAGCCCTTTGTATTGTTCCATTGTTCACACCTCTCACCTCTTTCTTATATTCAATCGAATCAACCACTGTGTAAATTACAAAATGAGTATTTTGTTCACAGTTTACATAGCGCAATTGATAACAGTGATATGGTTTTGGTTCAACAAACTCGTACTTGTTGTAACTTTACCTGTTTGAAGATGGTCCAGAGTGGAGGAGATTTGTTACTCGGATCATCCTCGGCTGCCTCGGCCTCTTTGTCGTCAGTAACCATACTAATTAGCCCCATGTAGTACTTTATGATCGGCTGTAGACGGAAAAAAAATAGAGAAACATCAGAGGGTAGATCAGTGATCATGAAATACCTTTGCGTATCAGTTTGAAGTTGGTTTAGCGTCGGTTTGGCACTGTGGCTGAGGTATACAGTCAACAATATCCAGTGCCATCTGTTTTTTAACATTGAAATTAAGATCTCATGCTTTTTATTCCTGCTTCAGCTTCCATTTTATTTTTCTCTCTCACATTATGAAAAAAAATCAAATATGATACTTTTATAATTCAGGTCTAAAATAAACGATGTGAGGTCTTTTATCGTTCTTTCATTTTTATTGAATAGTAATTAAATATTTCTCTTTCTCTTACCAGTTTAAAGAGCATGATAAATGTCAGTAAGCAGATAAGGAGTACTAGAACAGCACAAGCGAAGTACCCAATAGCGGCACTACGGAGACTTCCTGCGACTAAACATATACAGAATAAACATTTTCATTATCATATAAACAAAACCCCCAAAACAAAACAAACAAAAAACAAAAATGTCTATATTTTTTAAAAATCCCTTCGCTTTACAATAGAATACTAAACTGAAATACCCCGCCAATGCACATCAGTTTAAGTTTCATTTTGAAGTGGATATGAAATCAATTTAATATATCAAATAAAGAAATGTATTTCAATTATCATCGAGATGTATCTTGATCATAATGAGAAGAAGAAAAACAAAAACAAAAAACACTAAAAACACCACGAATTGCATTCAATTAAAAATTCTAAAAAGTTGAAACACTCCCACAAAGATGCAATAGTCGCCAACCCGGATATCTAATCAGAGTACAGGTGACCTGCCAGCTCTTTCACATTACCTAATATCTTGATAGAAAGAAGTAATTTCCTTACAAAGATTTCAATGTTACGTAATACTTACAGGTTATTGACATGATTGACAAGACAGCAACAAATGTTCCTCCGATTCCCTTCAGGATTGAAGAAGAAGAAATAAAGAAATCTCATATCAAAGAAATATTAAATGAAATACATTTTCTTTAAAAATCTTGAATTGGTTGCACCCGAAAAGCTATATTGACAGCTGTCCAGGGTGGACATATAAAACGTTCAACAAAGTGTTATGAAAAGCAAACAAAGACAAACTAAATTTTGTTTCCAATGAGAAGGAAATACCAAATTTAATGACTGATTCGCTGAGAATTTCCTAAGATTCCAATGAAATTACTAACATCAGGTTTATCTCATATATGATATATTATCATTACATATTATTGTTTCATATTCTGAATTACCATTCTAGACAATGAAGTCTTCCTTTAAGTCTCGTCTGTTTCTCTTGCCTATCCTCATCCTAAAGTAATACAGAATAAGATCACCTGCTGTCTTTTAATCCTGAGTCATTGAACGGATTATTGCAGTGACCGCGAATCCCGCGGAAACAGTCATCAACTAATATGGGTATAATCACCTGTCCAACAATGTAGCTTTGAGTGTACCCTTCTGGGAGCTTGGCTGCTAACGCGTACATCCCCGACTGATATACAGCAGAAGCAGCTAATGGGTACAAAAAATCAGTTTAGACAAGTGAAATAAAAATTCTTTTACTAATAAAGACGTTAGATTTTTTTTCATTTCATTTCATATGAACACGGATCAACAATCGTTTGTGAAACTGCCTGTTCCCCTCAGTCTTTTCATTTTATTCATCGTGTTTATGAGAGACATTTTCCTGGGTAGTAACCAATCAAAGACTGTATAAATATTTCCCCATTCATTAAATATTACATGACTGTGTCTGATATCTACTGAATGACGGGGTTGTATCTACTTGTACATCTAAGTCATTGTATGACTCGGTTATTTATCAGTGCAGTAGAAGTGCTTTCTAGTGGCGACTTCCGTCCTGCATGTTTAAACAATGTGAACTGATTCATGATATTGTCTTTTGCGTTGAAACAAATCCACCTCCTCAAGTTTGTATTTCTCTCGCAAGAACTGATAACCAGTGTCCTTTATGTTCAAATCTAGTGTGTAAGAGTCATTCTTGATAACCAACACAATGCATGAAATGATGAACATTGACACCGGGTCATCGACTTACTATTAATCAAATACCAAGATTAATGTGGTGAGAATGACCTACTTAAAGTTTGTTTGCAAGAACAGGAGACGATGGTTCCATGACATGATAAGATATGAACAGTTATCATATTGAAGAAAAGGCAAGAACCGTTCATCATATCCTTCCTTCATAGCACAGATTATGTTCGCTATTCGCAATCGCAGTACTACTACATATTTCCAGACATTTACTCGAAGGTCAATTACACTAAATTAACTACCCCGACAACTTTCCCGGGCCGTGAACAAACACCCAGGACAAATGGAAGGGGGTATCCCCCTCCCACACGAGGAAGCTTTGCCATTTTAGATTACTGAAATTGAACGAACTGGTGCACACTTTGGGTGGAATTTTCGGAAAATTTACAATAAAAAACAAGAAAAAATAAATATTACCGATCAAATTATTTGAAAATCTAAAATCAGTCTAAAAAGAAAGAGAAAAGGCGAAAATTTCGGGGGGGGGGGCGCTGCCTTCAGTTTTTAAGAATTACCTCCGACTAAAGAACCGTTGCAGGGGGAATGACCCCTGATAAAATGTCTACTTTTAAGGTACTTGGCATTCACATCTTCATTCAAATCCTTCAAAAATTTAGTCGATGAAATATTCTGGACAGTTATGTCCCACTCAAAATAAGGGAAGGAGAAAGTACGAAACCATGCACATTTTCAAGAAACTCATGAAAAAATTAACGCAGTCCTCACCTTTGAACACAAATATGACAATATTTACGTGAAAAGAAGATATTACCACATATCTCACGATTGCAAGCAGATAAGCCAATTGTAAAGCAAAGATAAATAAAACTGGAATGGAGAGTGATGAATTGATGTTTGTCCGGGTGTCATTTTTCTTTTAGTATGACAATGAAAATGAAATATAAACAACCTCACATGACATTCAATGTTTGGCACGTAACCGTTAGATAAAGGTAAAATGCGGTCTCATTATCGGCAAGTTCACAAAAAGTTACAACTACTACTACTACTACTACTACTACTACTACTACTACTACTACTACTACTACTATACTACTACTACTACTACTACTACTACTACTACTACTACTACTACTACTACTACTACTACTACTTCTACTATTACTACTACTACTGATAATAACAATAGAATGCTGCTGCTGCTGATGATGATGATGACAAAAATGTAAATATATATATAAACTTTGCTTGCTTGTTCTTCCTCATCGTTTATTTAAAAAATAATCGGACATACGTAGTTACAGGTATATTTACAATAGCCAATGCCTAACTGTGTCACGGTCATGCATAACAATGAAAGTAACACTCGACAGCTAGAGTATTTAGAATTTCCTGCCATTCATGGGATACCATAGAGAGGAAGGAAGAAACGGGTGACTTGGATTAAACTATATCCTTAACAGCTGATGGCCTGCAACAATCGATTTCACAATCAGCAGTCTCTAGCTGAACTTTGGGAGAGATATATTTCTAAGGCGACTATATTGAGACGTTCTAAAAAAAACATGAATATGTGAGCATATGCACGTTTCCAATCACTTTCACAATTTGGCTTAATGACTTGAAACTACGCAAATACATGGGGCATATCATTCTGTCAACTTTTGATTTTTAATGTCTTAGTGACTATGACATACAATTCACCACGTACTCCCCATCTGCGTTCATTCACATAAACACACCCACACATGCATTCCCAGATAAGAGTCGAATAATACTTGGTGATGGTTTACTTTATAGGGCATATACACTAAACAATGAAATTGATCAAGACTTACCGTTAAATATAACGATGGTCGCCATGGTAATTCCAAAGAAAACTTCAGGCCCTGATAACAAAAGAAAGATATTCGATGCATATTACAAATCATGTCCCAAAAAATATCCGTGATCTGCATATAAAGCAGATCATGGATAACCATATCCAACACTACATACAAAACACAAAATCTGAGCATACTATGCGGGAGGAGGTTCTTCTTCTTCTTCTTCTTCTTCTTCTTCTTCTTCTTCTTCTTCTTCTTCTTCTTCTTCTTCTTCTTCTTTCTTTCTTCTTCTTTCTTCTTCTTCTTCTTCTTCTTCTTCTTCTTCTTCTTTTTTCTTCTTCTTCTTTTTTCTTCTTCTTTTCTTCTTCTTCTTTCTTCTTCTTCTTCTTCTTCTTCTTCTTCTTCTTCTTCTTTCTTCTTCTTCTTCTTCTTCCTTTCCTTTTTTCTTCCTCCCTTCTTCTACCCTCTTTTCTCTTCCTCTTTCTTTTTCTTTATTAATTTTGTCATTAATTTAATATATACAAAGAAACATGTACATGTGAAAACAAAAGAAAAGGAAAACACACTTACATCCTGAAGAATCCACAATAGCGAGTATGGTAGTAAGAATGAACAGGGAAAACATCACGAAGAGCCCACTAAAAGTCGAAAACCTTGATGATCTAAAACGACAAGTGTAGTTCAAATCGGTTCAAATAGTTGACAATCAATAAAGGGATTTCATATTTAAACTAAACGAATCGAGATATTCATAGGGGATAAAGGTAATGCTTCTTTAACACTAATGATTTTCCCCTCGCGGATTTTGCGATATAAATCCTTTGTTAGTTTCAAGTCTCATTCTATATAATCCACATAAATACAAAATTAAAAGTATGTTTAAGAATGTAATATTAGTATCATGCCCAAATCTGGGGTAAAGTCAAATGGTTTTTTTAAAAGCCAATAAAACTAGCCCAGGGCTCACGGTCAATGCACATGTTTGTATATTTCATAAATTTGTCAAGGGCATAATTCCCGTGCATGCTCTGGGTATATTTCACAACATATGGCAATGATTGGAGTCATTCGACCTAGTGTTGATATCGATCGTAGACGCTACATTCGCACATATTATCCTCAAATATTGATTCATGCATGTTATATTTTTGGAAATGTGAGCAAGAACATGCCTCGCAAACATGTTCCTGGTATTATAGCAACGCTGTAAAAACGTTCTTGTAATTTAGTTTAGTTTGTTTTTTTGTTATTCTGTCAGACCTAGAGTGTAGACAGAAGCATGGCTGGTCGGGCTAGAGCATCCAAATTTTAAAATCTACATGTATGTGCTTGTTGTCCATCTAAGTGTCAATATATCATCCCGTTTTTATTTTTTTCTCATCATACAAACAGAAACATACCCCTACCTAACAGTCATATCGAAACGAATAAGGTTCATTGTGTCACAACATCATTCAATTTAATGCATGTAAAAAGGGTATCAATCTTATATCTTGATGATTTTACCATTCCAAGGAGTCAAAAGTAAATTCCCCGATAGTTTACTTCCGCGTTCACACTAACGCCCGTTTCCTGACACGCAGGAAGCACATACAATCCCGTTTGCCAGTTTGCTTTGATGTAAATTACTCTAAGACTGAATTGATTTTCATGAAATTCAAAGTAGAACCTTTTTTTATTTGTTTCGAAAGAAAAAACACTTTAACGCTGACCTGGAAATGGCACAGATGTAGAATGACTTATTTAAAATTTGGCTGGTATGACTTTTCACACATAAGCTGATACAAACCTCCACCCACTCCCTACTTCAACAAACTGTTTCACCATATCGCAAGCAAGTATCCGATATCATGCTGAGAATTAATATCTTGAATACTACAAGGACACAAGGGATTAGAAGGCAATGGTCATCTTTTCTTTTATTGCGCGTGAAATATTGGGGGTTTTTTTCAGTGGGACAGAATATATTAGCACCTTAACATCCACTACCTGAAACACATGCCCACAGACAAACTAAAGTCAATATCACACATTTCAGCACAGTGGGATATCAATAGATGACAATGCAAAAACTTCTCAATACAACTTGTTTTATTCGACCATGTTTAGAGAATAAAAGAAAAGCTGTCACAGCTAGGCAATATTTAATCTGTCTATACGTCATTCAAGTGACCCCCCTTCAGTAAGTCCGCATGGCCTTGACGAATACGTGCAAAGGGCAATTTATTCAATGTTTATCAGTATTTGACCTATAATGCAGATCCACATAATGCAAACGAGAACGTGCTGGTACTGTATGTGTCCACCATGGTCGCATATACACACATAAAAGGCTCTGAATATTATCATCTATCACTTCCTTAACATTTCCTCTCATAATATTTAGCTTCAAGATCTATACACGTAGCTTTACAATTATTTCTTCATAATTTTAGAGCCTTTCCAAAACAATGTTCAGACACAAACAAAATTAACATACAAAAATTTCTCACTAATATCTATATCAACTATTTCTAATGAACTCCTGAGGAGCGTTTCATCAACATTTGTTGTCTGACAAGTTGTCAGATCTGACATCTTTCCTTGATTTTGATTGGCTGAGAAGCATTGTTACTGTGGCAACTCTCGGATAAAACAGACTTTGTCAGATAAAACATCCGACAAGTCCTTTCATGAAACGCTCCCCTGGATATGAGATAATTCAAATTTTAATAGGGACCCATTGTTTCACTTTCCATTTCTTGCATAAAGAATCTTCTCGCACTGAAGAAATATCACTCATAACAACTACCAAGCATCACACTCTCGCATTCACCAAAATAATATTTCCCTAGTTATATATGCTACAAATGGACGATGATACATGTACAGTACAGGGCGTATCAATAAAAACGTTACACTTTTGAAGAGTCTGTTAAAATTACATTTGAAAATATTTCGAAGATGTTTTCATGTCGATAGATGCCCAGTATTCTCATCTGTCCAGTGCTACTAACAAAATAAATTTTCGTTGATGCTTGGGTGAACACTGACTGTTTTTATTCAGAGTGTGAAAAATGACTTGCGCCAAATTGAAAAAAAGGGGAACAATGAAACCAGCACTCCGAATAAGTACTCCCATTCAAACAAATTGCTCTTTACTTAAATTAATGATTATGTTATGATGGTCTAGGGATTGTTGGTCAATTTTCTATCATAATTCTAATGATTTCATTGCCTCATACATGAGTGAGATCTAAGCACAGGAGTTACGTACCATTCACGTACACATCCAATTTACATGCCAGTCATTTACCAAACTGATATATCTTCAGATCATTCAATAGATCAATCAAAAATCAATCAAGGAGAAATCAGTCTATCAACACATCAACCGATAGATCAGTCAGTCAATCAATCAATGCATCATTCAACCATTCATTCAGTCAATCAACCAGTGAATCAAAACGGATCAATTAATCAAGCAATTGATTAATTGATCAACCATTCAATAATTGATTGATCAGTTAACCAATCAATTGCTCAAACTATCAGTCAACCAACCAGTCAGGCAGTCAGGCAACTCTGTAGCAAAGAGCAATTCCTTTGAATGGGAGTACCTATCACGACAGCTAGTTTTAAATTTTCCCTCTTCTTTTAATCTGGCGCAAGTCATTTTTCACACTCTGAATAAAACCAGGCAGTATTCGCCCGCGCGTGAACGAAAACTTGTGTTGTAAATGGCACTTGATAGATGACAATACTGGGCATCTATCAATATGAAAAAAATCTTCGAAATGTTTTGATATGTGATTTTGACAGATTTTTCAAAAGTGTAACGTTTTTATTGATACGCTCTGTATAGGGCGGAGAGTGGATAGATTTCCTGTAGCTAGCTACAACAGTCACTCGTCGAGGAAGGCCTATAAACGGATTAAATTCCAGTCTTGTATTTCCATATTTCTCACAGACATGAAGATAATGGCGTCCATGTAATACTGTTTTCAATAAATCTACCGTATTTGTTTAACGAAATATCAGTGTTTGGAATGGTTGCATCTCTCCCCCGCACTGCACTTCGTATATACCACGGCAACGAGAAAACTCTTTGTAATCTCACGTTCGCCACGTGAATTCGACATAATAAGACAAAAATAAGCACACTCCAAGTCGTAGGAAACAAAGTTTTCTTTCGACTATCCTTTCATAAAATCTCTTCTAATCTAATTGAAACCTGAATAAATATGTACAAACGAACTTATATATCCACATCTATAGGAGTCTCTCTTCTGACAATAACTCCATGTATGTTAGTCTAATTCGTTGTTCTTTTATGTTTTGCAAGTTCTTAGTTTTGATCTTTATGAAAGCGTGAACTGCACTGATTTTAAATCAATCTAAGAAATTCTTTTTACGGACACGTCAAGTTATTTCAACTTAACTTCTCCGTCAATATTATTCGAACAGGAATAAACCAGATCTTTAAAGAGAGGTTCATGACTTACTTTGGTGGAAAGAAGAGAGCTATGAAGAGAAATGTAACATTGGGTATAAACCCTCCTATCCCGAGGTAACTGATGAACTTGTCCTTGTATTCAGCATCGTCGCTAACGTTAGCAAACTTATGCTCTGTGAAATACTGGAGGAAAAAATACAGGATGTCACTTACATATTACAGTGTACTACATTACATGCAGTGTACAATGTCATCAACAATTATATAGCAAACTTTATTCTTCAAGAGAAAATAAAGTATGACATATCATGACCGATTACCATCAAGTATGTCATTACCTATATAAAAATGTCATTTCTATAATTAGATGATAAATTTCCAAGTACTTTTCTGATATCCGTTTTATATATAGATATAATTTACAATTTGTAAGAGATACTTCCCTGTATACTTGTGATATGTAATCTAGAACAATTTGTCATGCAGTGAAGGTATTGAGAGAATGCAACATAATGCAGTCATTACCCTTTCTGCAGTGATAAAGCTATTCCAGGGATAAAGGGTTCCGATTCCATGGATGGCGAAAATGACGATGGCAATCATGTATCTGCAAAGATGGAAATAAGATAAGCACATATTTGATTATAGAATAAACAATGCCTTATTTCAAATACGAAATTCAATTGGGAGCACATCTGTGAGATCCAACAATTCATCGAGCACAAAAGAAGAGAGAAGTTTGCAGGGATACATGTATATACTTACTTATCTTTTGGTGCTCCAGTCACCGGGCCCTGTTCACATTCTCCTTTAGCATCAAATCTCGTCTGGGTGTGTTCAGACTGAACCTGCATGGCCGTGTATTTATCACGACTGGGCGACTTGCCTGCATCAACAACATACACATTCATGCTATCCATTTCAATGTCGCCATTAGGTTGTATGTCAGCCACAAGCCTCTGACTGCTAGGGTTGGTAGGCATGACACCGTTAGCAACCGGGGCGGTGGTCGGCCATGCAGAATCGTCATCGAGATCAGCCTGGACCTCGAGGGTCTTAGTCGCACTCTGTGGCATCTTAGATATTATAGTCTGAGGCACAAGAATGAGAGACCATGGGAGATAAAGTAGAAGAAACAATCATAATCATGTCATGTAGATAGTACAAACACTTGTATAAAAGATCGAAAGCAATGGCTGCTCCGAAAAAGAAATTGCAGTTGAATGATAAGTTATTATTATTCCATTTTATGTTTCGGAAGTGAACATAACTTTTTCGTGAAAAAACATTAACATGGAATAGGACACATTGACCGTACGATTTGTATCCACACAGAAACAGAAAATATTCACAATACGAATGCAACAACAGAACTTCGCAATTCCTGTAGTTCCCCCAAAACATCACCTTTTGAAGCACATTGTCATGAAGGAAAAGAAAAAGGAGAAGAAGAAGAAGAAGAAGAAGAAGAAGAAGAAGAAGAAGAAGAAGAAGAAGAAGAAGAAGAATGAAGAAGAAGAAGGAGGAGGAGGAGAGGAAGAAGAAGAAAATTAATCAAACGATATGTCCATACACTGCTGCTTACGAATACGAGCAGGGATATTCTTTGCTCTATATTTCTGCAAATGACTCCAAACGTCCAAATGCGATAAGAACTACCAGATTGTGAACCAGTAAAGATTTGGTCAAATCAGGAGTTTCTCTGCTTCTCTGTGCCAAACTCCCTGGTCGCACTCACAATATGAATACAATGCTCTGAATTGTGCAGGCCACGCGAATAATATCGTGTACTAGTATATAAACGAAATGCAGTCGATTGGAAACTAATAATTTTTGAGCCGAGTTGCTTCACATTGTACAATCATGACGTCACAATAACATTGCAAAACATGCTTTCGTTTCGTAAATCTGCGCTTTCGACTTCTTTTGTTATTACGTTACACCTTTCTGGACATGCACTGATAAAGACAGGATTACAAGCGATTTCTCTAACAGAGAGAAATCACATCTAACAAGTCTCACAGGGAAAGACCGTGCAAAATCCTGAATGGCTCATTTCTTCAGGGTTTATCCTCGCCATCACTGCAAAATCCTAATCAACTGAATTATAATCTGTATGTCCATACTAAACACGGAATACAATAATTTTCGCTTTTTGTACAACCCCCATTCACGAACTGCGGCCGGTGAATTGTCACTTGGTCTACTCCTATTCTGTCCAATGCCCGTTTACATTGTCTAATCCCATTTCCTCCACAACCAGTTTGTCTAATAACCATTTGGTCTAATTGCCAATTAGTCCATTTACCATTTCGTATAATTTATAGTTAGGCTGGCCATGCCCATTTCGTCCAATACCCACTTGGTCTAACAACACTTAGTCTATAGACGAACTGGCAAGTGGTAATAGACCAAATTGTCATTAGACGAAATGAGGAAAACTAAGTAGACGAAGTGGCAATGAGACCATTTGATCATTAGACAAAATGACAATTAGCCCAAGTGTGTATTAGACCAAGTGATGATTGGACCAAACGGCAATTAGACCAAAATGATACATGTAATAAACCAAATGGGATTAGCCATGGTGGTGTTAGACGATCTGACAATTAGACCAACTGGTAGTAGACCAGTTGGCTTTATACGGCCGAGTCATTCACAACATCCTAATGTTATGAATGAACATGGGTTACTGACTTGTACGTCCATGCTGTAATCATGGATTGGAACCGAAGAGATTGTACATGTACCTAGATCGGAATCGGAACAGTGTGAACACCCAGCTCGAGGCTCCTTGCATAGCTTGGTTTCCAATTTCACTACTACTACAATCTTGTCTTTCGGGATAAGCCCCTGGGGCGAGTTCATTCACGATTACAATTAAGTTTAACAGCAGACTATGACCATGCCACGACTGTCTTCAAGACTAGAAATCTAAAGAGAACTATTGCCTAATATTAATTCATACAGGAAAACATGCTGTCGGAAGCTCGTCTGCTCGTGTGTTACATCTTCCTCAGAATAGTATGGCCAACACACCCCCACCACGCCCATTCAAAGCTTTCTTGCACCCTTGAACTTGCACTGCCTGAGGCCAACTTGAGCTGCTGCTGGAGACTGACAAGAGGTCAAATCTACCATATTAGGGCATCATGCAAGTGTCAGCACATCTGTTCTGAGAATCGCACCATAACATCACTACTCCCAACACAACAGCATGATATGAATTCTCTGCAGTTCACTTCTCCTTTTACTTCAATCATATACATGTAGTAGCAGTACTTACAATGCAGGGCACGCATGGAATCTGCAACTTCATATCTTTGCCACTGAAAGTTAATTCATTTAAAGGAGTCTAATGCAACCCAGACATCAGTGTGCTTGCAGTGAATGAAGAAGAACAAGAAGAGTAAACAGTGAAAGTTTGAGGAAAATCGGACAATCTGTTTAATGAACTTTGAAAGTTTAAGTAAATCCTTATTATGGGGATCCTTGAATTGGTAACTTTGCCAGCATCTGTGATGTCATCATGGACAACTCTCCATTCATTTTGTACACAGAATTTAACATTTTCTATATTTTCAAGAAAAATAAAAATTCTTTTGATTTATTGTTTGAGTATGATATGGCAATATCCATTCTGTAAGAATTTTGGGAAGAATTACATTGATTCCCGACTTGTAATTTCATATAAATCAGGGTTTAAAAAAAAAAAATTATGTACAAAATGAATTGAGAGTTGTCCACGGTGACATCACAGATGCTGGCAAAGTTGCCAACTCAAGGATCCCCATAATAGGGATTTACTGAAACTTTCAAAATTCGTAACTCTTGAACAGATTGTCCAATTTTGCTCAAACTTTAACTGTTTACTCTTCTTGGTCATCTTTATTCACTAAGAGCAGACTGATGCCTGGGTTGCACTCTCCTTTAACTATGACCACACATCTCAAAGACAAAGAAAAAAAAAAGTGAGAGAAGAAAGATATATGTGGAAAGATTAGAGAAGATAGTGGGGCAATTTAATAAAATTGTACCCCAACTCCAAGCCGTAGCCTAGATTGGCATAACCCAATCATTTAGAAATGTACTATCTACAATTTCCTTTTCTTTTGCCTTGAATGTACGAATAGCAGGTCAAATATGGCACAACAGTGATTATTGTGCTGAAAGTAGATCAGTATCTTTTCAATTTCCTTTTTAACGACTATTTCCTACTTCCTTCGTTTGTTCATCATAGGTACAATCGATGATACACAATGTAACTCTATCTCTGTAATGTTATTAGAAGAGATATTGACCTGCTGTATGACCCCAGACAATCCTAGTATCCTACCCCTTCATCCCCCCCCCCCTTCTCTCTCTCTCTCTCTCTCTGTCTAACCACCTTCGTTACTTTCTATAGAACACGTCATCTGAAAGCTTGCACAATTTTGAGATCTCTGGTACTGGTTATCAATCAGTTTGAATCAGAAAATAGCACTGAACACGGACATACTTAAATTAAGCTTTTCGACATGCACTCATCCAGAGTTCAAATCGCATGAATGAACAGAAAGCCGATAATCGAATCAGTTTGAAAGAAAATCATGTCTTGAATTCCAGCATCTAAAATGAAAGACAACAGTTATGTGAAAACTTGCTATAAAAATCAATGGACAAGACTGTACATGTATGTGAATGTCTGCATGGCACCATATTTTGTATTTCATTATTTACACTGTATATCAAAATTGCATTTTGTGCATGAGCACGCCACTAGGTATACATGTATAAAATATTTGAAATAAAAATCAACTTACTACAGATCATCAAAATAATCATTTAAGAAAATACTCAATACAAGCATACATTCTTCATTTAATATTCATCTGATTTCACACTTCTTTTCTGTTCATATACCAAACATACAGTAAATCCATGGAACACTGTTCTAAACACAGAATTAGAAAGTACAGGCTACAACTACATGTACATATGATGTAACTCAACATTTAATCAAGGAGCTTTAAACAGTTTGAAGCTCCTTGATTTAATACATGTGGTCTATTTTTTCACTATTTACATCCCTTATTTACACATACTACGAACCAAAATATGAGCACTTTCAGGCCAGCATAAACAACATCAACACATAAATCATCATAAAAATGGCGGAAACAGACAAACAGTTGATCAATGTAGACTCATACCAAACACGAATCCCTAGAATTAAATCAATAAAAAATGTATGCTGTATAAGGCTCTAGGGCTACACAATGTATGTGGCATATGACATAGTGACTCACAAACATTCCCTTCAAACAGAAATTAATTGTACATGCATAAGTGGCAATTACATTGTACACTGAGAGGGGAAATAATATGAATCCATTCTACTTGGCAGCATCCTAGAAGAGCATGCACACAGTCTTGGGACCAAATCATCTATAGTTTTAGTACCAGTAAATGGTCCCCTTTCTCTTTGTAGAGTTCAGTTAGGTTTCATTGGACCATCTCTAACATGTCTCTGATTGGACAAAAGGAAATAGGAGTGAGCCATTTGGATAGGTACATACAACTTAGCCCTTTTTAAAAAGTGGTAGGCAGGGCTAGGACTTAACCTTGCATTTGTCTGTGTGCCACTGGCTTGCCAGGAAATTAAGGAATCCTGTCTTTGTTCCCAATGGCAACCAAAAATCTTTCCCCTACCTCATTTCACTCCATGCAAATTTTATGCAAATCATGTACAATGAACATAGACCACCAAAAGTTGAAAATGGGATCCTTAGGCTTAGTAACAGTCCAGTTACATGTATAAACTTCTAGGTTGCCCAGACGGTGGCAATCATGCACTATAGTGGGATATATATTTTTGAACAATCGCTTACCACAATTAACGATATGGAGGCAATTTCCTGGCTGCCCTAGAGAAATTATGTTAGTCTCCATTCAGAATTACTCAATATCATGCTCTCTAACATCTTGTAACAGTGTATGTGTGTTTGTGTGTGTGTGTGTGTGTGTGTAATTGTGATTGTAAAGGCATGTATCAATCAGATATGATATTTGCATCTGGGACCAACTTTGAACGTAACCATCTGAAAGATGTGACTTGGGTTTGAACCTGGGTCCCATCAAAGTCAATTTGTAATTCTTCAGTGGTCTGAGACTAGACTGACCAACGAACAAGTGTTTGTTATAAATGCATAATGTTTGTTACAAAGTTATATTTGTAAATATTCTTATTTGAATGACAAGCACCGATAAACCTAAACAACAGTG
This sequence comes from Echinometra lucunter, assembly GCA_029962745.1. NCBI lineage: Eukaryota > Metazoa > Echinodermata > Echinoidea > Camarodonta > Echinometridae > Echinometra > Echinometra lucunter. The sequence goes on along the minus strand of CM057152.1, from coordinate 5,836,831 downwards.
TTAATGACATGCACTAGTGTTAAAACTAAAACACCACTAATAACAATACCAAGAAAATACACTTTCACAGTGTGATTAAACATAATATATCTCGCTATAAAGTGTGTGACTGCAGAGATGGCAACCCCTGGTAAACACTTATGAAAGAGCCCTCACAAAACATTCTGCTCATTTATAGAATCATTTTCTATAGGCCCTATTATTTTTCATGAAAAAAAAAAACTTTGCTGAAAAGGTGAACTAATTTTTCAGTGGTTTGGAAATATCAAATCAATATGAATGTGACTACTTACAATGAGTGCATTCATAATTCATCAATCATAATGTGTCAGCTGAACAAAGACTGTATCATTGAGGCTAAAGACTCTTTGGCCTTCTCCATCAAACTGACTCTGGTCAGAACCAGCTTGGAACCAGAGTCATGTCTTTCATAAGACGACGTTAAAGGTCGTTCCCAGACGTAAATAGTTCATTTACCTGATTGATACATGTCTGTAAAAAAAACCAAATGCACGTGCAATATTGTAAACTCTTGCTTTGCGAGGCGATATCATGTGGATCTACAAAAATGTAGTCTAAGTTAAAATCTAATCTTGTGTGTTTACTCGGCTCAGGGTCATCTAACTTGTTACTTCTACGACTACGGGTTTAGGCCTACACAAATCTTACACTAAAAGTCTCTATCACATAACCCTGCTCCTATGATATCTGACAATAATTCAGAAGGAATAATGAAAAAAGGACTTGTAACCGACGACAGGATTAAATAACAAGCCTATTCTACAAGAGTGCGGCAAACTCCCTACAGTAACATAGCGTGGCCATGGCATGGCTATGCATGAATGAAGTGCGTATCACATCATCATCACTGTATCTTATTCTTCGACTTCGGCTTCGCCAACAATTAAGCGCTCAAGTAACCTTTAATAAATAAAATTTATCTACATCATTTTCAACACAGGAATCTATTTGCGGCAAGGTGATCATACTGGATAAAATGAATAATCAAATCCTCATAGCAGCGGTTCATGAAAAATAAATTCTTACCTCAGTAGTCCAGCACAGAGAATTCTCATAGAGATACGGCCGTACGTACGCACACATGTAATGTCAATGAATTTTACAGCTGCTAGCTATACTATTTTCTATAGCGCAACTCAGCATACGCATGCGTCGGACATTATTCACATGTCCCTTTAAATGTTAATTTGCATATTTCGTCATAATAGAGCCAGTTCAACACAAGTTGGTTATTGGCCGTTGACGTTCTCCGATTAAATGAACAATGGAAGCATCCACTACCTGTTGTGGGGGTGTTGTTATTTAACGCAAAAAGGGGAAAATAAGGGTGACGGTATGCATGCATATAAACTCCCATCTCCCTGGTATTTCCAAAGAACTTATTGGTATTTCATTGAATATCTTGGACTTACATGCTTTGTGGGCATCAGTACACGAATATTCAGATTCAAAAACAAATCTGATGGTTGATGTTTTGTTTATTTGAAAGTTTTACTGAAACTGTGGCTTATGTTGTTGTCATTTTTTTGTTGTTGTTTTAATCAATTACAGCCCTTTTGCTGTTTGTGCTGTTTGTTCCTCAGATGGACGATTCCAACGGTGCATGAAAGAACAATAGAGCTCAAGGTGACCTAGGGTATTAGTGTTTTAGCCTACTGTAGTTACGCCATATTATAATTAAGGACCCCGCCCACCTCGAGCCTCAATTTTTAAACGTACACAAATAATAATATTGCGTTCACGCGCAGAAACATGAACAGTCAGAACTGATTAAAACCAAAACTCTCCATAATCTTTGTTAAAACCAAGAAGGTATATAGTTCATAGTACCTTCTTGATTAAAATCAGTTACCACTGCAAATTAAATAAAAACAAAAACAAACACACACAGACCACACCCACACAAATAAACTAGACTGCTTATAAACGGGATGCATACTTTTCATTCGACCCATAATACAGATGTAACGTGGCGTATATGCAATTGTGTAAATTTGCCTCTAGGGTTACCTCAAATCTGAATTTTGCAGGTAGGTACAATGTATGCATATACGTTGTTATTATTGTTGTGTTTTTGACAGGGGCGGCCCAAGAGTGTTTTTAATTGGGGGCAAGATGGCCCATAGGTAAATCTATTTACGTTTTAAATGAAAAATAGGGGTATTATAATAGTTACATTACCCCAGCCCTCTCTTTTCCCATACTATTCCTTCTTCCTCTTCCTCTTTTTCTTCTTTTTCTCGTCTTTTTTTCCCCCTTTTATTGATCACTTGAAAATCAGAGGGGGCGGTCACCTCCCTGTCCCCTGCCTCCCTGTAGCGCCGCTCGTAATTTTTTAATATTTACGCCAACCGACTAGTATTCAGACCATACTCATTCAGCTTTCACATTCGATTTGCAATCAGCAAGTGATTAAAGGGAATGGAAGAAAAAGAAATAATAAGCAAATCCTTAGAAGCCGCCAAAAGGCTTCTCGGCCCTTTGGCTAAGATCATGGTGTAGTAAGAAGGGGGAAAAAATCGTTATTTTAGCCGTCAGGGTGAATGCTGCTCATCATTTTGGAAGAATGCCAAAATTTTGTAGCAAGTTATTTTTTTATTTCTTCTTTTTCGTTATATTTTTTTTCACTGCACCCTGTTCTGTGAAGTTTTTTCTACATCTGTAAATTTTCGGTTTCTGTAAAAGAGTCTGGAAACAATCTTTTCTTCTTTTTTTTTTCTTCCAAACATGACAATAAAGTTGGAACACAATGGAATGGAATGTCCTTTTCTTTTTCTTTTTCGTCGTCTTCTGCTTCTTCTTTTTAAGAGGGCAGTATTAATGTCTCTTGATTTCACAATATGGCAAGGCAAAGTTCACCATTTCATTATGCATACTATGTAAAGCGGCGTGTCTGCATGCAGGTCCAATCACCAAGGGCCGGGGCATTCGTGTCAAGGGAGGGAGGCCCGTAGACTTACGAGGTAAATAAAATATATCAGACAACGTCAGGGGAGAGTGTCTAAGCGGGCCATCTTAATCCATGTTCCTTTTCCCCTCATCTTTCTTTCTCTCTTTCTTTCCGCTGTGCAATGGGTGAATGACAGAGGGAAGGGGGGGGGGGGCGGGCGGGCGGGCGGGCTAATGTGGTTACATTGGAACTGCATGCGCGTGACTATTACCATCGCTTGATTATCTAGATTTTGATGGGGGAGAGAACAATGGAGGAGGACAATTGATTAAGATATGCAAGCTGATAGCGTATGTAATTTCAGCAAACCATGAAATGCAGTTTAACTTTATTTATAAAATCGACCCCGAAGCTACTGTTTGTTGGTTGGTTAATTTTCTTTGTTTCTTCTTCCTTTTTCGTTCATTTTTAAGAGTGAAGTCTCACCCAGGTCAAAAAACACTTAAAACCAGTTGAATTTTTCAACTGGTATCAACTGGAATCAACTGGTACCGGTTGAATCCATTTGACCGAACTGGTATATGTGCCAGTTTATTCAACTGGTTTCAACTGGAAGTTACTGGATCACATTATGCACCAGTTTATTCCAGTTGGAACTAAAGGAATAAACTGGGCAAAATTATACCAGTTAAAAACCACTTGACGCAACTGGCAGATTTACCAGTTGATTCCACCTGAAAGCAATGAAATAAACTGAAATATTAGAATATACAAGTCGATTCCAGTTGAAACAAATACCAGTTTCAAATTTACTAGTCAAAACTGGCAAATTTACAAGTTGATTCCAGTTGAAACCAGTTAAATAAAATGACAGATAAAAACATGCAAGTTGATTCAAGTTGAAGCAAGTGACCACACTCCATTCGATACCAGTTGGAATCATTACGTACGGGACTGGCGGAAACCATATATAGACAATGACACTTTTTATGTTATCAGTTTTCCATATGATTTTAATAACATTTGAAATAAGCCTGTTACCAAGAAAGAAATATAACATTTATATATACATATATATATATATATATATATATATATATATATATATATATATATATATATATATATATAATTTGAGAGTGAGATGAAGGAATATTGTATAATGGTAATAAGCTAACGTAACCTAGCATAAACATGTGCAGGTACAGTTAGGATTTTAATCCATTGATAACAGAAGCCTTAATTCTATGAGAAAAAAAATCAAAATTACAATCCGTACATTTTCATTTCACAAAATGGGCAACGTATTGGCACGACATAAGTTTCAGTGCAAAAGTTGGCAGAAAATAAGTCTTGCAGTGTGGTGATTATTATGAGATACGGTTTGAAAAAAAATTATGCATGAAACGGACAAAACATTTATCACTCAGTATCATCCCAAATGTCAATAAACCACATATAATTAGAAATACAATGCAGCTTTCCACCCAATTACAATGCACGTACTTTTCCTTTTACCGCGCCACCTTCAAAACATGACATTTAAAAGAAATTCAACGAGTTGTTACTTTTACCTGTGCTATCATTTCGCCTCATAATGATTTTATCAACGTCGGTGTGGGGGTGCGACACCCCTTTAAGAATTTACGTTGGCAAATGCGCCACCCCTGTCGGCAAGGTGATTTTAAACATTGTAACTGTATGTGAGTATTTTAAAGTATTATTTTAAGTATAATTATCTTAAATACACTCTACCAATATTGTTCAAGTGTTTGTACCAATGAATGTATGATTTAAATGACGCTCATGTTAACATGCAGACTATTATTGAAAAAAACTTAACAATAATTGTTATTCACATGAAGGCAGATTGCTTTGGATCTTGCTCGTTTCGTCCGCTGGTATAATAATTGGAAACGATTAAGATGGTTTGGGAAAGAAAACAAATTCGGTAGGCGACTGGTGACCGAATTTATTATTTCAATAGGCCCTATTTTACAAGCCTGTATCATTTTGAGAACGAAATTAATACTCTACTCTCTAGAAGATAATGTTTTTTCTTAACTCGCTTGTAATATGTAGAACTGGATGGTTTCGAAAAACAAACAAGTTGGGCCAGCGAGATGCTAAAATATAGAGTAATAATTTGGCAGCGGGGTACCTTCACCCTCCCTAAATATACAATTAAAAGTAATAGGGATCTGCATCTGCAATATTGTTTGAGATTAATTTTAGGGGGAGGGTAGGTTGACCTAGAGTGCAGTATAATAATTGTCAGCAAATCTAGGTCGTACATCCGCAACCCCAATTCAAAATGCTCCAGCGATACCCGTGCCAATAATACTTTTATTCTGTTTTATAATGATTTGTGTTGCACCCAATAAGGATGGAATATTAACATTAAGTTGTGACCTGGCGATATGAACTCGGTAATCTATTCCGATGGTTCGGGGTCCTCAGCTAACTTGTGAATATTTGATCGTCCAGCAGCAGGTACCAAACTCTCCCAATACTGCGGGTTTGCTCTACAAACAAGGAAATAGAAAAAAAAAAAAAGGTTATGAGCATAACTTATGACTGTGAAATATAAGGCAATTAATACATCTAAAGATTTTTTTTATGCATGCGGTGATTCCCAGTGCTGCATGTTGCAAGCCAAGTCATTCTGTCCAGTCTTATTTTATAGAATTTCATTTAAAAGAACAGTCAATTTCTTATATCTCCTGTTAGTCTTCACGTGACTTGGACAGAAGCTTCCAAATGAATATTACTGACGAAGGAAAAGTCACGAAATAAACGCAGCATCTCGGAGAATCATAGCTATACAGGTATAATTTTTCAGACAGAGTGAGTGACAACATGAAATAGAGAATGATTGAGACGACAAGTTGGAAGTTGATTTTAAAAAGATAAACATGATGAAAATTTACCTTTCCCTTTGACTCTGGAATGAACTTCGTCTGAGTGAAGAATATCCTTCATGTTTATCTTTACCCGGAGGCCTACGTTCACGTTCTGGACTCAGCTGAAATCACAATCACCAGACAAACCCGTTAGTAATGTGAAATCTTCCATTACAATTAAAACGATAAAAGCCTGGAATAAAAGCTGTTCTCAACATGGAACAAACATCTTAGGAGAAAAGTCACGGTAGTTAAAACTGACCGGGGCATTAAAAAGTTGACAGCGCAACATTTACAACACTGCAAAAGTATGCTTCCAAAAATAACATCCATACCTCTTCAGCTATGGCCCTGATGTGATAAGGTTCGAACCCACAGCATCCTCCAATGTATCTGACTCCTAGCTCGTAGGCTTTACGAGCGAACTTGTGCACATCTATTCTTGTTAGAGCACGTGGCTCCATAGCTGAGGATAATGAAATGAGTAACATACAAGAGCATGTTATGCAAATTATGTAAAGTTTTGATTAAGATCTTTTAATGGTAACATACAAAGATGGCAAGCGATGTGCAAACAAAAAAACATAGGGATGTGGATCCCCCCAGTTTCGAATGTCTTTCTTTTCGAAGGTCTTAGTATAGCGTTGATCACAATGCATCACTATCGATTCATGAAAAAGCTATGTAAGTATTTCCTCTCAAAAAAGGAGCCCCGTGCATTTGGGAGAGATGAATAAATCCATATCAGTATCTTATCATTCTTGCTGACAACAATACTTACCATCAAATGACTTTGGAATAGAACAATAAAAGAGTATTTATTATACAGGGTGCTCGTTCTTTCATGTAAAGTAAGAAGATATCCTCGAACTCAAGTAGATAATAATAATCCTGAACGTACCAAAAGGAAATTCTGGAAGTGCGAAGTATCCCTTAGTATCATTAACAATCTCTTGAGCATGATAACCAACAGGTTGCATCATGAGATAAGTAGAATCCATCCCTGCTTCCTTGAGAGCATCTCTCATCATCTCAATGGTTAAGAGAGCGGTATCAGGATCGTAACAACAGTTTACACCCACCACATGGGCACCTGTAGAAAATGAAATGTATTCATACGTTAATAATATGTTTGCATTATTCTTTGGGCCTATACAGTCACATATTCCCATTATTATACCAGGCTGCCTGTGCAGGGCGTCACTGGACCGTGTTGATCAGGGTCTCATCACGGGCGTCGCTAAAGGGGGGGGGGGGGTGTGGGGGGGGGGGTGTGACACCCCCCCACTCAAAATTCTTGTCGGCAAATTCACGATCGCTGTCGGCAAAAAAAAAAAAGGAGATAGAGGGAGAGAGAGAGAAAGGAGAGGGAAGAGGAAGGAGGGAAAAAAAGGAAAAAGAGGAGTAAGGTGCCCAAATAGAGTCATATTCGGCTTATTTACTTGTGCATTTTGACGACGAAATAATACTGGTACCACTAAAGAGAGTGTATATTTTTCCTTGCTCGCTGCGCTCGCATATATTATATTTAGATACAGGATGTTTTCGGAAAGCAAACACATTCGGCTAGTGAGATGAACACAAATATATAATCTAGATATCTTTAGGCCCATCATGTATTTTGATGAAGAAGTATTACTTCTACCATAAAAAGAGTATGTATATTTTTCCTAGCTCGCTGCGCTCGCTCGTATTATATTCAGATACAGGATATTTTCAGAAAGCAAACATATTCGGCAAATGAGATGAACACAAATATATAATTTAGATAAATTATCTTTAGGCCCATCATGTATTTTGATGAAGAATTATCACTTCTACCATAAAAAGAGTATGTATATTTTCCTCGCTCGCTGCGCTCGCTCGTGTAATATTTAGATATAGGATGGTCTTAAAAGCAAATAAATTAGGTAGGAGATGTGACCAAATATATCAAAATAGGTACCTTAAAGGCCAATCGTGTATTTTGATGAAGAACTTTCACTTCTACCATGAAAAGGATTATGAATTTTTCCTCGCTCGCTACGCTCGCTCGTATAGTATTCAGATACAAGATGGATTGGAGAAAGCAAACAAATTTTGCAAGCTATAGGCCCATCGTGTATATTGATGAAGAATTATCACCTACCATAAAATAGAGTATATATATTTTTCCTCGCTCGCTGCGCTCGCTCGTATAATATTTAGATACAGGATAGTCTTTGAAAGCAAATGAATTAGATAAGAGAGGTGACCAAAATCAAGATATCCAAAAGGCCCATCATGCATTTTTTTAATGAAGAACTTTCACTTCTATCATGCAAAGGAGTAAATGTATATTTTTCCTCGCTCGCTACGCTCGCTCGTACAATATTCAGATACAAGATGGATTTGGGAAAGCAAACGAATTCGACAAGTGAGGTGACCAAATGTACCTGTATAAGTTAGATATCTGTATTTTGATAAAGAATTGTCACGTCTACCGTGAAAAATAGATTTTTTTCCTCGCTCGCTGCGCTAGCTCGTATTATATTAAGATTTAGGATGGTCTTTGAAACCGAATGAATCAGGCCAGAGAGGTTACCAAATATAATTAATTTAGATATCTTTAAGCCCACCATGTAGTTTGATGAAGAACTATCACTTAAGTACGAAAGACAGTGTATATTTTTCCTCGCTCGCTGCGCTCGCTTGTATTATATTTAGATACAGGATGTTTTCGGAAAACAAACACATTCGGCAAGTGAGGTGAACAAAATATAGTTCAAAAGGAAAATATGATAGAGGTGCACAATTGAACATGCCTCAATGTGCTTTATACGGTTGAATTTATCGACGTTGGTCGTCGGCAATCGGTGGCATTATTTGTCGGCAATCTGGCCTCTACACCCCCCCATTCAAAATAGTCTAGCGACGCCCCTGGGTCTCATACAGGTACGCTCGACCTACGGTTATGACAGCTAAACTCTGTTACATGACCTTGACGGTCGGGTGTTCGTAACGGTTAAAACGATACATCAACATACTGTCTGAAACGCTTTGTAACGGTCCATACTGCGGTATGTCACGATCTGTAACGGTTTTCAACAGCCGTTATTACGGTCAAGAACGGTTTACAACGGCCTGCGACGGTTGCTGCTTGAAGGTTTGCTCCTGCTATAACGGTTGCTGCTACTGGAATTGCTGTTGCTGGTGTTGCTGCCGCCGCCTTGTTTCTCTTTCATACCGGGCGATCAGCGCAGCGATGTCAGTTTTGGTTTTAATAGAGCTACATGTATCCTCTGGGAGTCTTCTTCTCCTTCTAGATGAGTACAGTCAACCATCTGGTGTATTCTCGTACTGGTCGTTTCATAATTAGTTCGAAATTCTTGCCAAATGTAGACAACTCTATCTGAGCATCAGAATGGGGGCCAAACTACAGCGGGAGGGGCAGCAGAGGCAGCGACGGCAACATTAATCTTGTCCCGTAACGACATCAACTGCTGAATCATCTGAACCATATGACTTCCATCACAGCGCATCTTTTTGGGATAGTTTGAAGAGCAACACAAAGGACGGAAGGCTATAGGGATGGACTCTTCCTGGGGGAAAGGGGTTGATCTGCTTCCTCCATCTCCATCATTAGTCTTGTCCTTCCTCTTGTTCCTCCTCTTGTTCCTCCTCTTCCTCCTGCATTGGTCCCCCTCCTCTAGATCAGGATCAGCCCGTGCTAGCTCAGGGCCAGAGTCGTAGTTGGTGGTCTGCACTTCGCATTCCTCCGGGCCGTTCCTCCGCCTCACTGTGTTCGGGATCTGAAGGAGGGGAAGGGCTTGAGGATTTCTCATTCTCCTCCCTTGAGGATGGCTTTCTTCAAGTTGGTCTTGGCATTAAGTGCTGTGTAGAACTTTGTATGCCTATTCAAATTCGCAACGAAGTCTGAGCAGACAGAAGCACGTGGATGTAATTGCATGTGGTTGATCACGAAACAGTCTGTTGACCGAAGTACTGACCTGTTAGACCGTTGTAGACCGTAGCAAGACGGTGCTCGACCGACATGGACCGTAATCCCGACCGTCATGAACAGTCTCAAACACGGTTGGACTCGGCCAAAAACTAACCGTAATGGACTGTCACAGTGACCGCCACATGACCGAACTAGACCGTCATGGACTGTATTTGACCAAGTTTGACCGTACTAACATCAAGTAAGACGGTCACCCACTACGGTGAAGTACGGTCATGACTGATGTAAAATCGTTATTCACCCTAAATTCCTCAGATTAGAAATCAATCTAACAAGATTATGATTAGGGACGAATCCAGTCTTATTCTAAATAGATTGAATTTTAATATTACTTATATTCATTTTGTTTTAATCATTTCATACTACAGGGTTGGCCAGTTCAGTTTTGTAAAACTGCTTTCCAAAGGCGCCCTGACTTTTTTTTTCCTGTGGCTTGTGGCAACCCTTCCCTGTCCCTCATATCCCCCCCCCCCCCATCTCTCTCTCTCTCTCTCTCTCTCTCTCTCTCTGTAGTATTGCCCCAATACGTATGGAATATAAAGACTTCCAATTAAAGGGCTGCTAAAATGCATCATCATGATTTCGCAAGATAGTGATATGATTATAACATGAAACGCTTGAAATGAGAATATCCCTACGGATTATTTGTTTTCCCATATGACATTATTTGCAACGCAAATATTGTTATATACATGCCTGCCTTGGCCATCCTGACGGCTGCCTCACCAGGCTTCACCCCGTTAGTGTCTCCAATCACACCGATCCTCATAGTACATGCTACCGGTAACCCTGTTTTAACCATCATCTCAATCGCCCACTCAGCTTCTTCTATCTCACCAAAAAACTACATCAAACGACAAAAATTGAGTAAGTATATTAATCAGTTTAAATCTAAATAAAATACATGTATGCGAACAATACGATTTTATGTAGCGCAGTGTCATTCAAACGACAATCAAAAACTCCAAACTAAAACAACAAATTCACATCGATCGACGAAAAACAGTATTTTCTTCATGAAGTCTTCATGATAGGAAATTATCAATTTCCAGTTAAGACCAAGGTTGTTCTATGCCATCTTGTGAGCTAGTCAGTGAATATGCTTTTATTGTCTTTGTAGTAATAAATATAGTACTATTAATATGCATTCTCCGAGTATAAAGGTCTATTATTCTCTGTAGATCAAACAAGACCGTAACTAGATGAATTTTCGACCGCGCTCAGTTGAAATTTACGCCTCCGCCCTTGCCACATTAGAAATATATCGTGTTTTGATATATCTTTTTTTTTACATTTTGATTCAAGAAAACTACTACAAAAATAATAATGTGGCCCCAAAATCTAATCAGATCATTGTCACTCCCATATGCCTACATGAGCCAAGTTTGCAGTTGATCCGTCAAATGGCACTTAAGTTATCACGAGAACAAGCCAATTTCACGTATACAATAACCTCTGTGACCTCTGACCTTTGACATTGTGACCCTAAAATCTAATCAGATCATTATCACTCCCATATGCACCATGATCGATGTTGATGTTGCTCCATCAAATGGTTCTTATTTAAAGTTATCACGAGAACGAGTCATTTTCGTGTATATAATGACCTCTTTGACCTACAGACTTGGACCTCGTGACCCCCAAATCTAATCAAATCAATGTCCCTCTCATATGCATATATGAACCCAGTTCGAAGTTGATCCGTCAAATGGTTCTTAAGTTATCGCGAGAACGGGACGGACGGACGGATGGACGGATGAACAACCCGAAAACATAATGCCTCCGGCACCCACCTTCAGAGGGCGAAGGCATAATAATATTATGACTGATCCTTTGTTTCAATTTCATCAACAATAGTATAGTATTCAGGAGAGGAATCCTGGATAGAAAAAGGGGGTAGGAACATAAACCAACACGAGCAAATGCAAGAAAATGAAATCTTACCTCCCCAAGGAGAAAGTCTACTTTTTTATTGACAAATACATCGCATTGCTGTTTAAATTCATTTTGGACGAATTCCTTGTCTTTTCCTTCTGAGAAGGCAGGAACAGGTGACAGACCGCCAGCCACTAGTGCGCCACCTTCGTCAGCTATCTCTCTTGCAAGGTCGCAAGCTGCATTGTTGAGAGTCTTCCACTGAAAACCATGCATCAAAGGAGAAAAACATGTTCAACAACTATATCTAACTTACTTTTACGAACTTGACAAAAAATACGTATCAAAAGGAGGGTAACAATTTTTGTTTTTCTTTTTAAACTTGCTGTATATTTTATGTTACAGTTGTTCAATAATCTTTGGCTTTTACTTAAAATGAATCATTCTCATCTATTTGGAATTTGATAAATGATCTACACTTCCTATAGTGAGACAAGTTGCACTGAACGTATGTAGTAAGAAAATATTGATCAACTTTCACTGTCAACATGAAAACCCACGTCACAGTCGGTGCCGACGTTTGAGTCTGCCTTTACATCCATACTGTTCTCAGATGCATAGAATGTAAACGTTTGCATGACGTCAGAGCCCGCTCGTAGGAACTCTCGATGAAGCTGCTTTACTAGAATTTAAAAAGAGAATGAGCACAGTATAATCAATATATTTAAAAACAGCAACAACATTATTGTTTGTTCTACATATGTTTCATAGCGAGTAATGATGATAATGATGATGATGATTTGCTATGAGTTTCTTTAATCACACCTTCAATCCATCTATTCCTTTGTCTTTCAGTCTTCTTCCCTCTACTTAGCCGAGCATGATGTTCTGCTCCAGACCCTTTGACCTTACAATCAGTGTTTTCAAATATTGTTATCACTTGTCACGAAAAAATGTTTCACGAACCCTGATGATGGTTCTTTCCTGTACTAAAAACTGTTTTGAAAACACCTCTTTTGTGATTTTGCATCAACTGTGTTTGAAAACACCGTGCTTCGGCAAACGAAAATTCAGACACAACCATTTCTTATACTTTCCGCTAATCAAAACACCATTTCTGGTCTGTAAATAAAGCAATAAACGCACGCTAGACACTCCTAGAGTAGAATGATTTTATATGTATTATACCTGCATCGGGATATTCTAAGCATGCTTCTGGTGTCCAGTTGCCGGCCATGACATAGCCTCTCCTCTCGAGTGTGATGACAAAACTTCCATCCCCAATCACGGGTCCCTCAGCTAGACGCTCTAATAAACCTTTCGTTGATGACATTGTGATCTGTGAATAACAAGAAGAAAATAATGACATTAACTGTGATCAAAAACATTATTAAACTTTTATTCAAAGTTCATTCTCTCAAATGAAAAATATAACTTAAAAATTAACATAACGTGACATGAACATCATTTAATATTTTCAATGGCTTACACAGAGAAAAAGTGAATGGATATGCGACGAAATCCGAGGAAATACATCAGATCAAATTACTAGACACTATTATAACTAACATGTGAGGATGAAAATAAGCAAAGAAATAAGACGGCTTTGAATTCAGCAGTCCGTTGATTGGAGTAGTGTATCAGAACAAACGGAATAAAAACCAGAACAGTGGGTGGTAAGAACAAAGGCACCTGTCGTTGTTCGAAGAAATGAGAACACTTCATCCGTAGCTTAGCAGTGCAGCGGGAATGTAAGAGCGAAATATAGTTTAAGACTCTCTTTAATTGGGATAGACAAAATCAGATATGATAGCATTTTCTTTTTTCATTTTTTTTCCGATTATACGAACCTTGAGGTTAGTCATTAGAATTTAGAATTTTTACAAATTAACTAAAAACGAAGAGTATTTCAGATTGTGGATCAACTGAGTGAACATTTATACAGTCATTTATATTACTCAGTATTCCCTGATTGCAAACTCGATAATATGTATGAAAAAGAGGGTTTTATCGACTGCATTCTCAAGGGGAGACAGGGGGATATGTTCCCCCAAATCTTTAAGACAAAACTCGACTACTTTTTGGTGTCTGTATGTCCCCTGAAAATTTTATGTCCTCCAAAAAAAAATGTTGAGAGTACCCCCCCCCCCCCATAGAAATAAAATTTTGTAACTTATCATTTTTTATATGCTTGTAAAGATTGTATTATGTTTTTATTCCTTAATAGAATACAAAAATATGAAAAATAAAAAATAAAAAACGGACTGACGCTCCTGGACAATCTTCCTCAAAAGATAATGATCATTTATTTACAATGAATACACTGCAGCAGTTGCATAACAAATCAAGCATAGTAGTCGGTTAGACAATTTACAAACCTAGAAAAGTTCTTTCCGTTGAAGTTTTTTCATTGATGTAGGTTCCTATGTGGTTTATAAACATTTTAGTTTGGTTGCCCAAACAGCAACTTTGAGCAATTTGCATAATTTGCATAAATCTATATGGATACAGGATATGTCACCTAAGACAACTTACACAGAATATGTAAACTGAACGCCGTACTAATTTTGTAAGTGCGGTGATACGGAACTTAAATAGCGTTGTCAGTCTCGTGAAGTCAACCTGTGATGAAACGACTCAACGGAGTACACTGATGTGTGATACTTCCAAGAAACAGGAGTTTTATAGGGGTGTAGAAGTAGAATAAAGTTTAAACATAGTTTTGCAATTACAAGTCAGGGTTTAGTACTAAAAATCAAGGAAATGTCAATTTAGTTATCCATATAATTATAAGTGATTGAAAACTTAGTCTTACATTCATTAAGAATGGTACTAACAGAGGTATATTCTTCATTTAGGCCTATATCTTTTTTTTTCAATTTGTTCACTGCAGCCATTCTAGTCGGAATGAAGTAGCGCTCACGCACAGAATCATCAGTGGTTGAAAATACTTGGGCTCTAGCGTTTTAACAAAATACAAAGTCTTATAGTTGAAAAGATACACCATAATGCCCCCATATAATCGCAACAAGCGTATCATATTAAAAAAACCCCATCTTTTTGAAATGAACAATTGCATTGAAAACATACTTGTAGTTTTAGGGTGTTCAAAAAATATTAATTTAATTATCCATACGGCTAATATTACACGAAGATGTACCCAGAAGGAACTAAAACAATACAAGAAGGCTGCCAACCTACTTGCGCACATTTTAGACCGGTTCATTAGGAGCAGGCTTACTCTCATAGGTGCAAAAATACACTCACATTATTTTGTTCACAGATAAGAAAGTTGATATTAACATGATTCTTTAGTATAAAAGCGTGATTTCTAATTGTAAAAATAACACTGAAATGATTTCCATATCCCAGAAAACCCCTAAATGGATGTGCAAACATATCTGATTGATAGTGTATTAAGTCGTTTCGTTTTATCACAGGTTGCATTCACGAGATGGGCAACACAGTGCTATTGAGTTCCGTATCAGCGCACATTTACAATTAGCCACGTAGTTCACACCATGAACATGGCGGACAAAGAAAGCAGACAAAATAAACAACCTCTCATTCTACCCTTCACAATGGTTCTGGTAGTCAAAAGAATATCCCTTCACAGCTATTATGTTTAATAATGTAGTTCCAGGTGAATATGCATGTGACACCTGTTCCACATATTTTAGACAACAGCAGTGAAGGGATGTTCTTTTGACTACCAGAACCATGTTTTGTGAAGGGTAGAATGAGGGGTTGTTTATTTTGTCCACTTTCTTAGGCCGTCATGTTCATAGTGTCAGTTGGAACGATCTGTGAAGTTGTCTTTGCGCTGTATTTAACCTGAATGCATACAGATTTATGCAAATTATGCAAATTGCTCAAAGTTGCTGTTTGGGCAACCAACCTGAAAATGTTCATAGACCACATGAAATCATATATCAGCAAAAAAACTTCAACGGAAAGAACTTTTCTAAGTAACACTGTTAGCTAAATAGGACTGTCAAACCGACTATAGGGTATATGGTAATTAATGAAGCATACAGCCACAAGACATGCTTCCAAATGGCCTTCGGACTTAGAATAAAAATATTTGCATTTACGGAAAAAAATGCTTTGTCATAGCCTACGAGATTATCCGCCAGCTTTAAACGAATTCAGGAAGAATATTGAAAAGCAATGTCATGTGGAAAAAGCGATACAAAATGTATAGTTTTAGAAATATACTCAAAGTCTAGATATAACCCAAGCCTATAAGGCAGGATGAATTAAAAAGTAAAACTTTGCAAAATATAATTCCTGTGTGGGTTGTATGCCCGGGGGGATATGTTTCATTGAGGCCTGTACATCATCCGCGTAAATAACTTTCTGAAAAGCACCCTAAACGGGGATTAAAGTAGGACCGAAACATCTTGATTTTTATACCCTTAATGGGGATTTTATGCAAGGATTGCATCATTATCTCCTAGTGTTTTTTTTTTCCTGATTTTGATACCCTTTTTTCTGATTTTACCTGTTTTTGATACCCTTAAGTGGATCCCCGGGTTCCCCGCCCGGTGCTGAAAAACGACCCTTTTTCTACGTTTTTGTTTACGCGGATGATGTACAGGCTTCAATAATTATAAGACATACCCCCCCCCCCCCGGGTTGTATGAAGTTCTGGCATCTTTGATTGAAGTGACTCTAATTTCAGTCAACTGTGAAATAGTACGTATTGCCTTACATGTAGGCCTATTACATAATCAACTATTCTCCAGACCTTCTGGACTATTTCTGTCACAAGCAAGTCGAACTATTGACTAGACAAGAATGACCTTGTTCAATGCAACAGTGTACAAATTATGTAATATTGTACAATTGTCTGTAATTGAAAAGAAAACGTGGGTAAGTCGTATTGTCAGTATGTCAGTAGGCTGGGATAAGTGTTCTGCACTGCCATCTGAAATTCTGAACAGTAATCATATCATGCAATGTGGACCTTCCAAAATGAATATTACCTAGCTCTCTAAATTTGCTCAGATGCAATGCATGGGGTATAGGGGTATACTACAAAGCGTTCAAAGACGAACGGCATTCAACAGGTGAAACATGGGGGTTTTTTTTTCTCTCTCTCTCTTTCTGTTTTCTTTCCTAGAATGACTATGCAGAAACCCATGCACATTGGCGTAAATCCCGGGGGGATGGGGGATATATATATATAATTCCCCCACTTTTTTGAGAGGGGGGATGGCGTGTACAAATATCACCCCACTTTTTAAGGAAGAAATGATATCTGAATTAACCTTTAAATACGTTTTTAATAATAAACAACCATCATATTTTAGAATTTCTATTTGAATATGCGATTGAAAACCAGAAAAGTGGTTATTTTTGGCTTGCTCGCTTCGCTCGCTCATCATATTTTATAATTTCTATTTGAAAATGCGATTGAAAACCAGAAAAGTGGTAATTTGGGGCTCGTTCGCTTCGCTCGCAAGATAAAAATTAGAATGTGTGTAAGGGGGGTCTGTGCAGGCGGGTGAGGGCGTGTGTTTATACTTAAGTGTGAGTTCGACAGAAAAAAATCGGCAAAAAGTCCATCATCCCCCCCCCCCACTCCTCCAAAGTGGATTTACGCCGGTGCCCATGCATGAGTGCCAATGTCCTTGAAACACGATTTTGCTTGAATTAACCATATGTTTATTGCCTTGGCATTCTCTTCCACAACATATTGCTAATTCTCATTGTCTGTTTTGATATGCGATTTGTCGAAGGCATTTTGATTCTGAGTATAAAAAAAAAAAATTAAAAAATGTTCCACTGTCCTCATCATTTCAAGGGTCATTCCACGAACAACATCAATTCCAACATTCAGTTTACACCTGCAGATGCTTCTAAACTTATTCCTCGATCTTCTTGATTGCAGAAATAAGTAGGGGTCACCCGCGTAGCCAAAGGGGGGGCGACGGTGGGGGCGGTCGCCCCCTCCAAAACGCCAACAAAAAAGAAAAAAAAAGAAGGGGGAAAAAACGTGAGCAAGAAAAGAAAAAGGTAAGAGAACGTAAGAAGAGCGGGAGCAGACAAGGGACAATTCAAAGAAACGTCAGAGCTTCCACGCTTCGCGCGGGAAGGGGGAAACTCCCCTCTCCCTGCACCCCCCCCCCCCCCCCCCCTCCTAGGGAGCGCGCGAAGCGCGCTCCCAGTAAGTGATTCCCGCTTCTTCAGAAAGTGATTTACGCGGATGATGTACAGGCCTCCCCCGGGCTTACAACCCACACTAGAATTATATTTGGCTCACTACCGCCCCTCCTAAAATGAAATCCTAGCTACGCCACTGGTTGGGGGGGGGGGTTATAACGTATGGTCCCACTTTCAACGTATTCCTTCCAATATTCCCTTCCATACTGATTATATCCGGGGATTATATAGACCTATAGTACACAAATGACTGCATCAGCTATGCCTATGATCCAATTTAGACCCAAGCCCATCATGTAGGAAGAGAACGAAATTGCCGAGGAGCTTTTAATACAAGAACATTTCATAGACATAGTAAACAGTTGTCCATAGGTATGAATGACAACTTGCATCAGTTCCCTGAATTTACAACACGAGCACTTCAAATACACGGGGCTTATGAATTATACATAACAACAACGTACTGTTCAAAATAGTACACAAATCTATAGGCCTATATACTCACGGTACTAGTAGTAAATTATACGTTGGGGAACGTATCACGGTGAACTCACGTTACACAGCCTACAGGGAAGGACGATTAAGGATGGCGTGAATCTTCAGATGATAATTCAGTTTAACTGCAATCATTCAACATCATTCCAATCATCTGCAAGCTAGCCTACAGTAACACCCCCAGATAGTCGTAAGATAGCAGACGACTGTAATGTAAACAATCTCTAGCTATATCCGCTAGCAACAACGCTAGTTAGCCAAGGTAAGCTAGTAGTGGCGAAGACATTGAATTACAAGACAAATACTCTCACCTACTTCGGTAGTAAATTTTGGCAAGGTAAATGCTGTGTTGAAAACTGACTCGGAAAAATGCGCCGCCATTTCATTGGTAACGTGTGGAAATCCCGGGGGTCACTCTCCACATGGCCTGCTACGCACCCAGGACTCCGGCGTCGTCGATGTCTTTGGCAAAAAGGGTTGCTTTTCAGCACCATTCGCTGGTAAATCGCCTCTTAGGGTAGCCTTTTCTCACTCTTCACGTCATTTAGGGTTGCTAATTTGGTTTTGCAGATTACGCCATTTAGGGGTTCAAATTTAATCTACGCCATTTAGGGTTGTAAATAATTATCGCACACGCCGGCGCGGCCAGCACTTGCGAGAGTGACCCCCCGTACAGTCCCCCTAGCTAGTCTCTTACAACGAACTAAAACATAGGTCTGTGGTCTCTTACACCCGGCTCTATATTAGGCAGCACGGTTACCATACACACGCCCATAGGCCGCAGAGGATGCTATGCTATTGGCTACGCTAATCATCGATGCTAATAAACCGTTCCGTGCCTGTTTGAAGCGACTATGCTCGGCTGCACGGCTGCATTTGCACCATCGATATAAAAAAAAAATGGATAAAGCAACAGTGCCCTCGTTTGTTAAGCTTCGATACTGTGATACGCCTCTAAAGCGTAACTCGCCGGTTAAGTTGCTGAAAATGTGTACACACACTGCTATGTGTACGGTACTATGGCATACACACATGCAGGGTCAGCGTTGGTTCAGGGCAAGTTCTAAGCTTCATCCCTTCCTCTATCTTACTGTCTCTCTCTATGTCTCTCTCTCTCTCTCTGTTTAATTCTTTCTTTCTTTCTCTCTCTCCTTTTTCTATTATTCTATTATTCAATCCTTTCTGCACTCTCTTGTTTGCTTGTTTGATACCTCCTTTACTGCTGAGAACTAGCCTGTAATTTTTCTCTGTCTCCCCCTGATCCTGATTTGTCCCTGTCCGTCATGATACTAATGATCCAGTCTCTCTACGACTCAGGTTACACTTTTGGGATGTGGCTATTAAAAAGCTGAAGCTAAAGCCTGATAATTGTTCAGGGAACGCGGGAACAAGGGAAGGGGGCTGCAGCCTACCCCTCCATTTTGACTAAACTTGGGAAAATGTTACAATATGAAATTATGAGGAAACCCTATAAGATTATACTGCGAAAAAGCGCTGTTTAAATTGCGTATATAGGCTCGAAAAAACATACAGTCTACCCCTAAAAAAAAAAATAAAAAAAATAAAAAAACAGTCTGGCTATCAGCCCCCATTCGTACAAAAAACAAAAACGTTCTGCAGCCCGCGGCAAAAATACATATTTGAAGAAGAGGGGCAGGTTGTACTATGACGACAG
This sequence comes from Echinometra lucunter, assembly GCA_029962745.1. NCBI lineage: Eukaryota > Metazoa > Echinodermata > Echinoidea > Camarodonta > Echinometridae > Echinometra > Echinometra lucunter. Next base: position 5,816,822 of record CM057152.1, on the reverse strand, counting down.
GTTACTTTACGCATTTTACAATTTTCGAGAAGGTCATATCTTTGAAGAGGCTTTTGTTACACTTTTGGGTAGGTTGCATTTTATGGCCAGGTATATGCAACCCATGATGCGACCGAAGTTGCAGTCTAAGGGCCATACAAATGACTCTGCCGAACAAAAAATTGGAGGGGCAAAACACATTTTCCCTCCTAAAAACGCCCTCCCAAAACATGCCAAAATATAGTATAATAGCAGTACATTTTTTTGACAAAAACAAAAATAAACCAAAAACAAAAACAAAAACAAAAACAAAAAACAAGAATAGTCAAAGAAAGAAACCTGGTATTGATAATATAACAAAATTATATTTCATTCAAGAAAATGATTTGGAAAAAGTGAAATATAGTTATGTTGTGCATTACGGGTGAGAAGACTTGAGCCTCTAACATGATGCGCTCCTTGGATGTTTGTCCCCCAATCCCAAACTGCTGAAGGCGCACTGTTGATTGCAACCCAACTTTCCTGCAACACCTCTGAGTTTAATAGCTTTAGAATCACGTCGTATTCACCATAGACCGGTTAGATTTTGCAGACAATTTCAATAAAATGTTCAAGGTTAAAGTTAATTGTCAGTGACCGTAGAGTTTCAGAGGCTTTGTTATTCTTAGCTTGCCCCTCCGTTTTACATTTTTTTTCAGCTATGTCATCTTTATTTTGTTCAGTATCTCAATAATTCCGTTCTTTCTTTTATAATGTTATTTCATTCTACATGTTCTATTACTTTTGTCTTAACGAGATTACTGAATTTATATATTCGTTTTTGTATACACTGTGAAACGGAAAATAAATAAATCAAATCGAATCAATCAAATCAAATATCATTAGTATGTTTGAATACTATTCTTAATTCTTATTTCTTAAATCTTAGAGGTAGATCAAATTCAAAGTAGTCTTTTCAGGCTTTTTATTAAAGTAATAGAGTATATCTGTAAGAATAATTTGAATACAATTCGATCAAACCTTCAAAACTATGCCTCTTTGCCTTTAATATTAAACACTCTTTTGGTATACAACACAAATTACGAGAAAACCACCGAGAGAAGATCCCAATTCTCTGGTATTGTGGAAAATAGGAGTTGGAGGGGCAGTTCCACCCTTATTATTGCACGTGAACATGTAGAATTAAGAACTGAAGACATTCTTTTCTTTTTTTTAAATTCAGATTTAGACCAATATTTTGTGAAATCAATGTGAATGTAATCCTGATCTGGAATTACGCTACATGATCTTTCTCACGTTAACCTGCTACTTTCTGTGACTCGGTCACACCTTTCGGATAAAAGAAAAAAAATGGAAGACCGGACAAAGTCATGATTAACATCACAGATATCAACACTTATGGTCACAGTCACAGAGAGTATTAAGCCTCTCTTCGGCTGAATATCTACCTCAGACACTGAGTCGTGGCTGGATCCAGAGTTGTGAGAAACGGGAAGGGGGGGGGGGGGGTAAACGAGGAAGTGAAGCGACCGGGGGGGGGGGGGGGCGGGAGCTTTCACACTTTTCATTAGATGGTGCTATTTCGTGTATAATTTTTTTTTTCATAAAAGCACTGGGGATTTGATAAAAATAGATACTGCCACTATTTTATGAGCTATATGGGAAAACATATTGCTTGGCAAAAAAATATGGGAGGGGGGTCTTAAAAAAAGTCGCCCAAGGGTGAGTTAATATCCATTTTAAATGAACAAATAAGGTTATTATAGTTGCATGACCTTGCCCTCTCTTGTCCATACTCTTCTTTCTTCTTCTCTCTTTAGCACTTGAAAAAAGAAAAAAAAAAGAGAGATATGCCCTCCCCCCCCCCCCCGAGCGCTGCTTCTGCTTACTGCTGGTACCGAATTATCAGGAACTGTCCATCTGCTTGGTGCCATACAAGACCACTAACAACGCTCACTCCCGTCCGTCCTTCCACCGTGCTGTACATACAAATTCGTCATACGATGTACGCGTTAGCAGAAAAAAACTATTTTTTTAGCAACTTAACCGGCAAGTTACACTATAGCGCGGGGTGCGTTTTAACAGCTTAACACTCGTTGGAAGCCGGCCACGGACACCGGAAACACTTAAAAGTACTCTCAAGTGCCACAATTTATCTTTCATATCTCAGCATTTTCCAAACGTCTCAAAACACATTATTATGGCATCGTGAGTTTCATTTGACGGAAATTTTATAACCATAGAAGAGCTGTTTATTGGTGAGTAAATATATTCAGTCTGAGAAAAAGTTTTAGGTCGTGTGTACCCAGGGGGGGGGGGGGGGGGGGCCACTCTATGTACAACACTGTAACCATGCTCGTGCACACCCTTTCAAAAAGTACCCTTAACTAGGATTCGCGGAGCTCAAAAAAGCTACCCTTAACTAGGATTTTTTCTCTCCAGCATACCCTTAACTAGGATTTTTCTCTCCAGCATACCCTTAACTAGGATTTTTCTCTCCACGTATACCCTTAACTAGGATTTTTCTCTCCACGCATACCCTTAACAAGGATTTTTCTCTGCACGTATATGAATGATGTGACTGTAAATAAATTGAAAAATCAGTGAAAATTGGGGGAAATTGATGGAAAGGGGGAAAATCACTGTGAATTAGGTACATTTTTATTTCACTTCAGATTATGCAAAAAATGACCCTTAGCGCGGATTTAGCGCTGAAAAGACCCCCTTTTTCTCTCAAATCGGCGATTTTGATACCCTTATCGCGGATCCGCGCGGATCCGTGCTCTGCCTGAAAAAACACCCCTTATTCCGCGTTTTTGTGCACGCGCATGGTTACAGTGTTGTACATAGAGTGGCCCCCCGGGGTGTGTACTTGTTTCACTGGTTTTCTTTCGTGTTGTTATTCCTAGAGGCTAGCCCCATATACTGTTAATTGTGTTGTGTTTTTCAGTTCAAGTCAGTAGTGGCCGAGAGTTACTTACATGTACTAAGATGTAGATCTATCCTGTCCTTGATTGACCCACTCACGGGATTGATAGCTTGACTTGTCTTTGTGTACAATAATATTCAATGCAAAAACAAAAATTGCATTTCTGAATGAATAGACTAGTATATTTCAGCTTGATGAATTATTTAATTAACCACAAATGATAGGTGCAAAAATCACACGAGTAAAATTTTTTCTCAGACTTAATATGTATTTTTCAACACAGTAACGTTACTGTCAACAAAACGAGGGACTCTGTTGACCAGGGGTTAGTACTTCCAGGAGTACACAATTCATGTTCTAAATTGTTAATCATGTTAAATCATGTTTAATTGGACACTATTTTTGTTTGCTCAATCCTTGGGTACATCCTGGTGGTAGATAAACATTAAGTATTTGCTGTCGTAATGCATTTTGGTACTTGGTCAGTGAAAACTGGTTCAAACCTAGGCCCATGTTTGATAAACCATGCATCTCTCTTAACTATTTACGTACCATACATGTATTAGTTGCAGAGACGTGTCCTGGAAATTATGGAATCTCCGAGGAGTCGCAAGAAATTCAGAAATGCTCGTTTTTGTTTTTTTGTTTTGTTTGTTTTTTTTTTGGGGGGGAGACTTTTTACAGTCTCTGCAAAGTCTCCGCGGCGTCTCTGAGATGTCTCCATTAGTTGCGGAGACTAATTATATCCGCGACTGCTGAGACGTATCCGCAATATCTCCGAGACGTCTCTGAGCCATCTCAGAGATGTCGCGGAGACCAGGAGGAGACCAGAAAGACTGATGAGACGTTCCAGAGACGTCTCCACGACTCTACCTGACGATGTTTGACCCACTTTAGAAACCGCGTGACTGAACGTGTGCTGACATTCCTCCTGGTCCAAGTCAGGTGCATGATCCTGCAAACGCTCCATTATAATTATTTTGAAACTTGTCGCAGAGACGTCTCCGTTGGTGAGATAGGGCCTTTAGGTATGTTTACGCCACTTAGGGTATCAAATGAGGGGATTTCCCTGTTCATGGCACTTAGGGTGGCTTTTCTCATGGGTTACGCCATTTAGGGTTGCAAATTTGGTTAATAGGTTACGCCATTTAGGGTGCATTTGTGAGGTTGTCGGACACGAGTGGGTAGCAGGCCATGTGGAGAGTGACCCCCCCCCCCCCGGCGGTGGAAATAAAGAAACTTCAAACTTCAGAAAAGATGTCTCATGTTTTCTTGATATTTCATATCTAAAACATTGTTTTTGAAGACTGATTTTTGCACGAACGGAAGGACGGATTGCTAAAAAAAAACAACATTCTTTAAAACTTAATGGCACTAAAAAAATATTTTAAAAACCCTGGATCTTGCCCGCTTTTTGACAGAGATCACCTGCCATAACATGTGAAAACAGGGATTTCAAGATTGATTATAGTTCCCCTATTACTACTATGAATTTATTTCAAATGTGATTTAATATGTAATATGAGACTTTGGAAAAGATTAGTAAAGGCTCTAAATTCAAAGGCCACCCATAAATTTCGGGAACTATGCATGCTTTTGACCAATTTTTGTAATACACGTGAAACCGTTTGTTGTAATGGATGACGTGATGATTATGTACCACGTGGCATGTAATATGTACGCATGCTTTATTTCGGTACTAAAATTTCTTTGCATTATAATATTCTTTGGTAGTACTAGTGCAGGAGAGGAGTGTAGACCCAGTGTAGACACGCGTCCAGGCCGTGTCAACCAAATAATCGATTGGTGATAGATCTATTTACGTATGACAAAGCATATACACACAGGGCAGTCGCTCATTAACGGGGTGGGGGGGGGGGGCGGGCGGGGATATGACATCCGTCACGCGCCCATCCACTAGAATTTCCAAAAGAAGAAAGAAAAGGCCGGGAGGAAAGAAAAGTTAAAGGGGAGAAAGGAGAGAAAAGCGGACAGAAAAAAGGGGGAAAGAAAAGAAGAGAAAGGAGAAAAAAAGGAAAAGGGAACAACCTAGATGGAGTACGCTCGCTTGCTTATTCGTTTGCTTGCATTTGAGTATCTTAACCAGTGCCGATGATTACTGTTCTTATGAAAGGAAATTGGTTTGCATCTTGTGTCTCTATCTAGGCCTAATAGGCCTATACCTTCAGTACGTAACCGACTAGACACACTAATTTACATTACTTACCAAGAACTATACAAACTAATCTTAATTATAGTACTGCCCCGAAATTTTGAAGTTCTTTCCCCAGAGACATAGTTACGACACATTAAAAGTTTTTGTACATTTAAACGCAAACTGAAAAAGGGATAATTAAACTCTACAGACGTTGATCTCTCACTGATGCCAGAGGATGTCAGAATGTATTTGGGCAGCGAGGTGTTCAAGACAAATTTACAAAAAACATCTACATGTACTGAAGTTTTGTGACGAATATTTTGTCGGTTGCTGGCTTCGCTCGCTTGTCATACTTGTAGAAACAGTTCTAATGGTTTCGGACGGCAGGCAGTGTGCCGATTTCAAAGAGTCATGCTCTGCAGAAAGGTGTCTGGCGAAATATCACTTCTACATGAATAAGAATAGGCCCTCCATGGCAGTACGCAGCGGTTCGGGAACAAGTGAGCAGTCCCCCCCCACCCCCCCCCCCCCCCCCCCCAATTTTCAAACCTAATTTTTATATTGACAATTTTCCTAAATCCACCAAAGTGTGCACGGTCTTTTAATTTCAATTTTAAAAATGCAAAAACGTGACCAGCTCGGTCGCTTCGCTCCCTCTTGCGTGTTTCCTCGAACATTTACGTATTCTTGCCCCCCCCCCCCCTCCCCCGATAAAAATCCTGCATTCGGCCTTGAGGCCCTGCTATATTTTATTCCCAATTTCCCACTGCAGTGCAATTTGCTCAAGTTAGTACTTCTACCATGGAAAAGAGAGTGTGTACATGGTTTCGGACAACAAACAATAGTTTGAACCAACCAGTGGCGTAGACAGGTTCTTACACCTGGGGGGGGGGGGGGGATTGATTTGCCGTTCACGAGAAATCGAGGATCATGTCATATACAGATACACGCACACGCACACGCACACAAGTCTACATCACTCTACTTCCGAGGACAACTATTTTCTCCGGTTCGCAAGGCTGACGGAATAAATCTCAAATCCTTTGTTTTGACAACCGAGGACTATTGTTTACCAACCGAGGACTGTTGTTCTCAGGAATTTTCTTTGTTCACTGTCCTCGCTTGCAAAGCTATACAAACCCACACGCACACGCACACCCTCACACACACCCACACACACACCCGAATGCACAAACATAAATAGAAGATATACGCACCGTGACAAATGAAATTAGAATATGGACTGACACACATTAATTATTGCATATTTGCATCACGCTATTTATCTTTTTTTTCAGTTCTGTTGTTACACCGCTTCGCAGAAAAACTGTGACGGCGCCGAAATTACCCAAAAGCAATATAAATAACTCCATAAATCAGAATAATGATCGATATCGTCATTTCAGTCACATTAAACGATGATGATGATAGTGATGATAACTATTATTATTATCATAAGCATAATAATACATTACTATATTATTATTATTATTATTATTATTGTTATTGTTGTTGCTGTTCTATCATTTCTAAACATGTTAATTCAGTTTAATTGTAAGCAAACATCCTTCCTAAAACCTGGGGGGATGATTGTACATGTCATCCCCCCCCCCCACCTTGTGAGGTGGGGGATGCATACACCTCATCCCCTCGCTGTTTACGCCCTTGGAACCAACGACCAGGGCGATGGGCCAAATTAGAATCATATCTAGCGGCGAGATTACTAAAATAATATATGGAGATCATAATGGCTTATAGTCCTGGTATTTGATGACAAATACTCTTCTCTCTCTTTCTTTCTTTCTTTCACTGCGCCTTGGGCACGCTGCAGAGTGGATTTGGCGCATTACAAAATCCCATCTATTATTATTATTATTATTATTATTATTAAAAGAACACTTCTGTCATAACAAAAAAGTGCTTTATAATCTGGAATATACGTATGTCTCCCCCTCCAAATAAATAATAAATAAATAAAATGTAAAAATTATAAAATTATAAAAATGCTTCGTGTCCCAATAAAGATCTATACATCTGTGATTATTTTTGTATAATCGCTCGTATACCTGTATACTGTGGGTGGGTGTTGGGAATTGGATCAGCACTAAAAAGAACTGTCGGCAAATTTGAGGTCTTACTCTCCGACCCCTATTCTAAATGTTAGCTAACCCTGATTATACAACACTCTTATTTCTGCAGAGTCAAATTTGACTCGGAATGGCGTCAGCTGGGAGTCAAATCTATTCCGAGTTAAAAGTGACTCAGATTTCCGAATCACTATGACTCAGAATGGTGTGGGCGTCAACTGAGATCGACTAAATTCGAGTCAAAGTAACTCCATTACGAGTCAAATCAATTTGGAAATCCGAGTCACTTAATTCCGAATAGAGCTGACTCCAACTGACTCCCATTCCGAGTCAAATTTGACTCCGCAGAAATAAGAGTGCAGGGAGTTGATCACACAATGCATTTTCACGTGAGATCATTACCATCCAATGGCAAAAGGAAGCAACTCTAGCTCTGTAGAATGAGTTTCCTATACTATAGTAAATAAAGAAATATTATGTCACTGTTTTATGTGGAAATGTATTGAGGGTATACATGTCTATTTTTCGGAAATTGGGGGGTCATTGTGACGTGTTCATCACCATGTAGAGCATACAAAATAGTACCCCAACTCAAGGAAAAGTCAGTTTTGAAAAAAAATAATCCGAGGATTCTTCCTTTTGTCATTGCATGGTAGCTTTGCTGGAACAGATTAGCTTTATTGTATATAGGGATGAAGATCCCCCCCCCCCCCCCCCATTGGAATGAGAGATGAGTCGGGGCGGAAAGACAGTAAAGTTTAGAATTACAGAATGAGGAAGGAATCTAAAGGAACGAAAGAAAGAAGGAACATGAGGCAAGGGGTGAAGAAAGAAAGATGATGTGACCCTTCCAGAAACTATAGATGATGTTTGTTTGTTTTTTCAAGAGCTATCGTGCGCCTGTATGTAAAAAAATTATAGGCTTATAAGTGAAAATGGGCGTCCAAGAAAAACCGTATCCTGCCCCTCCCCCATAAAGGGCTCTGCCCACGCTCTGCCCCATGCACGCAACAGTGCCCCTTAAGTGCCGGTTGATAATAAGCGACAATTGTATTTGTAATCTGGGCTGTAATCAAAAGCAATTGTGTTCATAATTTCGTAATATTACGCAATTTGTTATGCTAATAAAATAGACGCACATTGTGCAGTTTTGAGTAAAAGAATGGAATAGGAATACAGCTCTCGACCAGCCAAGGCATACTAAAATCATCCCACGAGTAAAGTAAAATTGATCCTTAGTTTCTCTTCAGGATGTTTTAGATTGTAGAGCAGGAGGTTCCATGTTATTTGATATTTTTCCTGTGCATAAACAACCCAAAAGTGCATCGGTCAATTTAAAAAAAAACTTTCTTCTAAAATTTTTTGTTGTTACAACACTTTAGAGGCAAAAAAAAAAAAAAGTCTGTTTAAGTGCATAAAATTACGGATTTTTGTCACCATCGTCTAGATTTATAGATGAATGATTATTTCATATTTTGAACCACTGCAGGCCGAAAAGGACAGGAGGATGGGACGAGAAACTGGGATTTATTTGTATTGTCCTTAATGCATTTACTTTAATGGTTTAAATCAACCAGCTGGAAAGATGGGACCTTTGCAGTTACACGCATCTCATTCCAGTATATTAGCCATTTTATTTGTACTGTATACCCTCTTAGAAAATGTGCCATTTAGAATTTTTTGTCCCATATTTAGAACCCTACCGAAAAGGGGTCCTATAAAGGGTTGTTTATATCTGAACCCCAAAAGGTTCGATGTGCAACCAATAGTGGTTTCAAAGACCCCTTTACAACCCTTCAGAGAATCTTTAATGATATTCTTTGAAGAACCTTTCAGGTTCCAAATTTGGGATAAGAAAAGGTTCTAATCAGCAACATTTTTTTCTAAGAGTGTATATACTTTTAGAAATTTGATTCCTAATTTTGCTGAGGTCAGCAATAATGTAACAAATCAGTTGAATCTTGAAATGTACACACTGGACGTATGACACATTCGTAGTTATGGGACAGTATTTATTTATGCCGAACAAAGGTCGAGGAGATCGCAAATACTAAAAGTTTGGCTATGTTAGTCAATATTGCCTGAGTGATTTGTTTTGTTTAAATGAGTGTTAATTTATTCATAGTCAATATTGAGTGTGTGCAGGTGCACTTTTCACATCCATGGACTTAGTAGTTCAGTGATTCCATGACATAATGAGCTATGAATCATTAAATCTATATAATTATTGTATATTATATTCTTGCTATACTCTTCTTTTGTAGGCATGTTCAGGGCAAACAATATCAATGTATTATCTACTCCTGCGACTCTGTGATGTGGAGCGCAAGTTGCGCAACTGTCACAATGTGTTTGCTTGCAAAGTCGTTTTTTTTTTTTATGTTTTATTCTGAGTTGTAGGCTTGAATATCTCAATGAAATTCCACTGTATTGTAAGAATAAAGCATTGATAAAGCTCATTGTTCTAGCATTTTAATAATGCCAAATCATCTCCCCGCACTTCTATAGGCTACGATCATAACGATCTGTCTGCTATTCGATTTTGGAAGAAATCTTTAATAAGTAGAATTATTATCCAAATCAAAGTTCGGCATATTGATAGCAATAATCATTGCAATTTTGATTTACTACAAGCCTTTTAGTCTGAGAAAAGGCCAAATCGGCTTCAAATAGCAGAATAGTGGACAGTCGCAAGACGATGTTACTATACGATTCTAACTGATTTCACCTTTTTTTCTATGACATGTATGAGGAGGCTCGCAATAGCCGAATTTCAATAATTTCATATGACTATTCAGAACTTGGATCATTAAGACTTTAAATGTTAGGGCAATTTTTTTTTCTTCTCCAAAGTCTGATCGTTGGGCTGAAAACTTATATTGCACAGCTCCCTCGGCCGGCCGATAATCCTGCATGGGGACTAGTCTATTTGCTGTCTTGCAAATATGCCCCCCCCCCAAAAAAAAAAAAAAAAATGGAACGGCTGAAGATCATTTCTCTTCATAATGTTTGAGTGGGTCTAAGATTTCATGTATATGGGTTTGTAAATATCTGCCACTAGCTGCCTCCCTGAATACCAAAGTGCCCGTTTTAGGGATGATGCCTCCCTCCTCTCGTCAGATCACACAAGCGAATGAGAAGTCTCCAACTTTTAACCGGAAAGCAAACATTGATCTGATGATGCAACCAATGAGTATTCTATATTATTTCAATGAAATTTGAAAGAAGCATGTTACCAATAAAGAAAGGTAAATTTATATCGAGTTATCAGATTGATAACTCGATCCAATTTTAGTGCCCACAAATCCACTTTGGGGAGGGGGAGGGGTGAACGATGTTTTGGCCGTTTTTTTTTTTCTGTCGAACGATTATGATTACAATTATTATTTTACCCTACTCAGGGTGAGATTTCTAAGGCTCCAAATACGCAGTGTCGTCTTTATTTCTTCTAATTTCGGTTTGTAATATAGCTCGAAGTAATCATTAAAGTTAGTTATCAAGTGGAATTTTATACCTAGATACATAATGATATCGGTGGGCCACGAGAAAAAGATATCGCGGCAAAGAAAACATTCAAAATTACCGAGTCTAACGACATTACATTTGTCAATGTTAATTTGTAATCCCGACATAGAATTAAAATCGTTTAGAACTTTAAACACAGCTTCAAATTCGATTCAGTCGGGTGGAGAAATAAAACAGTATCGTCTGCGTACTGACATAACTTTAATTCAATGTTTTCTATTTGGATTCCTTTGATATTCTTATACTGACGCATCATTATACCAAGAATTTCTACAACTAAAATGAACAAATAAGGAGAGAGGGGCAGCCTTGTCTTACTCCTCGGGGTGTCGGAAAAGGGTTTGAGGAAAATCCGTTATAAATGACTCATCCTTCAATATTCGTATATAACAGCTGAACCCAGCGGACATTCATCGAAACCAAACGTTTACAAAAAATTCCATTCTACTCTGTCAAATGCTTTTTCGAAATCTATACATAAGGCGATGCCAGGGATATCATTACATTTACAATGGTTCATGGTATCAATAAACAAACGTATATTCTCACCAATATAACGACCCTTCAAAGACACACTGATCTTCTTCTTCTTCTTCTTCTTCTTCTTCTCTTCTTCTTCTTCTTCTTCTTCTTTCTTCTTCTAGATGAGTACAGTCCACCATCTGGTGTATTCTCGTACTAGTTTGGCTGGCCGGTGCAGTGTATGTACAGTGCCACATAAAAAGACTACATGATAACTATGTGCAGCTAAAAACAACGGTAACCCCTTTTACCGGAGCTGGATTTCCTGTACCTCCTGCCTAAAGGAGATGGCAGAGGTACGGTTCACAAGATCTCCAGGAAGCGAGTTCCAAAGTCTTATAGAGTCCGGGAAAAATAACTTCTGGTAGACTAGAGTGCTTGCGAAGGGGATTTGGAATTGTTGTGAATGTCCACGGTGTGATGTTGTTACCCGCAATAGGTTGGCATGAGGATGTCTGTGAGTTGATTTACAATGCGGTACATCAGCATCATCTTGAGTTGTGCTCGGCGTTCTTGGAGAGATGGCCACTGGAGTTTGGTTAGCATCGCTGTAACACTGCTTGTTCAATGATAATTTCCGGTGACAAAGCGAGCGTATATAAACGCTGGACCATTTCCAGTCTCTGGATGTTGTCTTGGGTATGTGGATCCCACACCGTGCTGGCATACTCAAGGATGGGTCGTACTAGTGTGATGTAGCACAGTGCTTTAGTCTTCCTCAGGCAGGGTCTGATGTTTCGCTGCAGAAATGCGCTGATGCTGCTTGCCTTCTTGGTGACAGTTTTGATGTGGTGGGTCCAGTTCATGTTGTTCTTGGGATGAATGCCAAGATATTTTGCAGTGTCTGCTTTCTCAAGAACTTGCCCATGAATGAGTATGACCACTCAACAGGCCTCCTTTTGCTTGTGACCCTGAGAACCTGGCACTTCTTGGGATTGAATTCCATTAGCCAGTCTCTTTTCCCATTCTTGCAAGGCATCCATCCATTTTGGAGCAGTCTCGAGTCAGCATCCGAGTTGATCTTGCGATAGAGCATACAATCGTCTGCAAAGAGACGTACAGTGCAGCTTGGAGAAACATGCTCAGGTAGGTCATTGATGAACAGGAGAAAGAGAAGCGGGCCTAACACACTACCTTGCGGTACTCCTGAAGTGACTTTGGCAGTGCCTGATTTTGATCCTTCAAGGACTACTTGCTGGCTCCGATTATGTAGGAAGTCAGTGATCCATCTATGGGTGCTGCCCCTGGTACCATAATGTTGCAGCTTGTAAAGGAGACGAGCATGGGGAACCTTGTTAAATGCTTTTGAGAATTCAAGGAGGATGACATCAGGCTGCTGTTTGTCGTCAATCCCTTTGGCATGAATTGTATCAAACACTCTTTTATTTTGTCGTCAATCCCTTTGGCATGAATAAGCCGGTCTAAAATCTTTTTAATCCTAAAAGAAATAATCTTAGCTAAAATTTTGTAATCATCATTCAAAAGCGAAATAGGACGTCAGTTTTTCAAAAAGAGTAAACTTTTGTCTTTTTGGGGTATCAAAGTAATAATTCCTCTCCGCATTGAAGTGCTAAGATTATTGATTTCATAAAATAGCGGAACTTGTGTACAATGACAATTTTTTTTAAAGTAGGCCTATGTTTCAAATATAGAACATTGCCACAGAAATTAGAGTAACAATGAGGATGAGACTACAAAGACAAAGAAAGGTTGACGCTGACATGTATTTTTTTCTGTACAACTCCAAAATGGCTGCCAAGGAGGCTGACATTCCTAAACAAAAATAGCCAATCACAAGATTGTAACCACATTATGTAAGTAACCAACAGAGTGAATATTGTCTAGTAAGTTGAGGTCTGGTGGAGTAGTCATGAAAAAGAGGGAGAGATAGATAGATAGAGAGAGAGAGAGAGAGAGAGAGTGGTGCCATAGCAGGCAAAGTTGAATGGGTAAGAATTAATAGGGCAGAACAATAGAAGTCCGAGAGCTAGACAAAGTAGACGAAAGTATAGGTCAGAAGTGCCCTGAAACATGACAGAGTGGAAAACTTAAGGTGTATTAACCAAATAATTATAAATCAGTACTCCTTACACAATAAAAAAGGTATACATCTTAATTTCTGTTCCTGTGTATACGAGAGGTAAAAGGTAAATAGGCTAACAGTTACTTAATACTCGAGCATACTTATGGAAAATTTGAATATCAAATTCAATTTTTTTTTCAAATTCAAATATATTTTCCACATTTCCATAAAAAAGACAACAAAATATAACGACAACAAATACCGTGGTTACTGAACATGCCAAAGGTATTTATTTGAATAATCAAGTATACATGCAGCCAGAAATTAATATACTGAAAACATTATGTTATTTCTAAGTACACGATAAGCAGGCATACATTAAGGAAATATGAAACGAAAGTGAGTTTTGCATTATTATATTGGTCATCAGGCAAACTTGATTTTCATATAGTTTGGGCCAGATTATGATATCATAAATCTCTCAGTTCTATTTCTTGGTAAATCAATTTGATATCAGTAATGATTTTAATCCATTAATAACAAAAATGAAATAAGGTGATGCATCAATAAATCAAAATTAAAATCAGTATATTTTTTATTTCAAGAATGATCGCTTCAAAACATGATATTCAAAAGAAATTAGAATTCAAACGTGCATGTGTGTGCTTTTATTTTATGCTATCACGTCGCCTCACTATTCTATCTATAAAAGCTTGTTCAAATTATGAAGCGGCAAACCCCCTCGGTGTTTTGTTTTTGTTTTGTCTGCTCGTAAATGAATCATATTAAAGGCGATAAAACCCCATCAAAACAAAAACAAAAACTACCGCGGCAAAGAGAACCTCTTTTGCAAAAAGTGTGAAAGTACTCTTCTTCTTCTCCTCTTCGCTACAAGTACAGGCCACCGTCCGGTGTTCTCGTACTGTTGTGCAGTGCAGGTGTGTCTCAGTTTTTTAAAAAAAATATTCGCAAAATACGACGTGGAGGG